>JASJOG010000094.1:742500-1297108 GCA_030142905.1 Heliopora coerulea
CAGTGATGTCTTTGCATCGAGCTAAACACAAAGGTTCAACGTTCAAATAAAAAAAACGATAAAAGTCTTATCTGCCAAAAAATTCAGGTTGTCTTCTAACTCTACGAGGATATCTTGACAGCTCCGGCACAGGTTCATCATCTGATGATTCTTGTTCATCTGTGGTCCCTGACGATTCTTCTTCATCTGTGGACCCATCTTTATCTCCATTTTGTTTAGCAGTTCCCCCGAACTTTTTCATAAAGGAGATATGCCGCGTGATGTTCTTCTCTCCTCTTCTTGCAGTCACCGAGCTTCCTTTGATTGATATTACCGTGTATGGTTGAGGGTCATATAACGTAAACAGTTTGTTTTTCTTGCTTTGCCGTACCAAAACTGTATCAGTGACTTGTAGACTTGTTTCCTTCGCCCTACGAGTGTCATCAACATATGTCTTCACTTTCTCTTTTCGTTGTTTCATTCTTTCTTCTACCTTCTTGTTTCTTTCGGCTATGTTAACGGGCGTAGTGTATTGCTCATTGATTGCAGGTACTCCACTGCGAATAACTCGATTAAAAAGCAGTTCTGCTGGAGGCTCACCTGTTGACGTGTGGGGTGTTGCTCTGTAGGAAAGTAGAAATCGGTAGAGGACACATCTCCAATCTTCTCCTTGAATTTTAGCAGCTCGGATTGCCTTGTTCAGTGGCTTCATAAAAGACTCTACTTCCCCATTTGCCTGAGGCCAGGCAGGAGTAACTCGATGGTGGATAATGCGATTTTCTTTAAAATAGTTGTTTAGCTCATAACTGTCAAATGGTGGTCCATTATCTGAGGTTATTTTAGTCGGTAGACCATGAGTGGCAAATATTCTCTCCAGTTTGTTAATGAGTGATGGCGCTGTTGTCGACTTCATTATCTCCACCTCCGGAAACTTGGAATAGCTGTCGATGAGAACAAATATCATTTCTCCCGTAGGAAAAGGGCCGCAAAAGTCCATGTGTAAATGAGTCCATGGTGTTGATGGAGTTGGAGTAATATGCAGTGGAGGGGGTGGCAGAGGATTACCTGTAGCTTGACAAGGAAGACAAGACTTGATAAATTTTTCAATCTGTTTGTCTATATTAGGCCACCAAACCTTTGTACGCAACAACTGTTTCATTTTAACAGTTCCTTGGTGCCCATGGTGTGCAATGTTCAAGGTTTTGTCCCTCAAGGCAGATGGTATAATAATACGATGACCACGTAGCACTACGTTGTTTCTTGTAATAGATAATTCATGGCGTAATCGATAATAAGGCTGTAAGTTGGGCTCGTTATTTGGCCACTGGTCCGCTTGACATAATGTGATGACCATTTGCAATAGCTCATCCTGCGCTGTTGCTTCTTCAATCTCTGCCATTGTCATAGCTTTTGGTACTGCATGTGCAGCGACGAAGTTGACATAGTTACTGGTGCTTGAGGGTAGCGGCATGCGTGATAGAATGTTAGCAGGGTTGTCTGCGTCTTTGCGGTATTTCACAACAAAGTCATACTGTTGAAGACGAAGAACCCAACGTTCAATTCTTGCCGTCGGATGCGATTTAGGTGAGAATAAAATTTCTAATGGCTTATGATCGGTAAAGAGGCGGAATTTTGTGCCAATGAGATACATATGGAAACGCTTGCATCCCCATACCAAAGCCAGGGCCTCCCGCTCCGTTAAGGAATATCGTTGCTCAGTGTCAGTTAGTGATCTGCTTGCATAGGCGACGTTACGAATTGCGCCATTTTTGTCGATGTTAGAAAGAATTGCTCCTAAACCATAAGGGTTTGCATCCACAGTTAGTTGTGTTTCTCGCTGTGGGTTGTAATATGCCATGATACAATCTTGAGATATAGCTTCTTTGATGGAGTCAAATGCTTTCTGGTGATTGCTGCTCCAAGACCAGGGAACTCCTTGGCTAGTAAGCTCACGTAATGGCTGCGTGATGGTAGCAAAATCTCGTAAGAACCGAGAGCAATATGTCGCAAGACCGAGAATACTGCGAAATTGACTAATGTTTTCGGGAGTGCTAAATTGTTCGATTGCCGCAACTTTCGCTTGGTCAGCTTTTAAACCCTTTTTTGTGAGATTATAGCCATAAAACCAAAGAGAATCTTGAGCAAATAGGCACTTGGATGGATTAACAGTTAGACCACGCTCATGTAGACGAGCAAATAGTGCATGTAAACGCTCGTTGTGTTCTTGCTCTGTTCGACCCCATAGTATGATGTCAACAGCAATGTTGCGAGTTCCTTGAAGACCACGCAAGGAGTTTTGAATTGCATTCTGAAACACTTCACTGGCTGATTTTATGCCAAATGGAAGGCGTTTATACCGGAACAAACCCCGGTGGGTGACAAAAGTAGTGATGGACCTAGCTTCTTTGGTTAGTAGGATCTGGTGATATCCAGCTCGAAGGTCAATTTTGCTGAACTTTTTTGCATCGGTTAAATCCTCAAGAAGTTCATCGATTGTCGGTATTGAGTGGCGTTCACGTTTAACAGCAGTATTCACCTGGCGATAGTCACCGCACACTCGAACTTCTTCAGAATTATGTGGTCTGGGGGCCACCACTAAACCACTTACCCAGTCTGTACTCTCATCTTGTGCAGGTTCAATAATGTCTTTTGCAAGGTAATCGTCAATCCACCCATCCAGTTGCTTGCACAAATGAAAAGGAGTACGTCTGTACATTTGGGATACTGGTGTTACTTGAGGGTCAATGTGTAGAGATTGTTCATAGTTTTTTAATTTTCCAATGCCTTCGAAAACGTCTGGGTATTTTCCACGCAGTTTTGTTTCTATGTCCTTGTGAGCGATGGTATGTTGTGAGTTTGCGACTTTCGGTTCTATTTTTGGCGTTGTTGATTTCCCCACGGTGTCAATATTTTCTTCTTGTTTCGATGGTGTAACATGTTTGGGTCGCTTATTTCGAACAGATTTCTTGATTGTATTCAGCTTAAGATGAATAATGCCGAGCTCAGTTGACGTAGTACAGCTTATTAAAGATCCGCAGTTTTGTTGAGTAACGTAAAATGTTGCATAAAATAAAACATATTCCGAAGAATAAAGTCATCTTGAGAACTCAAGATATGAGTCAATGCATAATAAAACTATTGTTGAAACTGTGATATTTCGACTTTATTCCAAAGTCATCTTCAGACAGAATGATAATTACAAAACATGCCAGAGTCTATATACAGGAGGTGTGATGACATCATTGAGACAGAATTAGGAAACACTACCAGTAATCCCAGTGGCTTCCTGCTATTCCCGAAGAAGATCGAGCACGCGAGGTCACCATAAACGATGGCCAGAGCCCAATCAGCAAAACCCTTGGAATCGCCTGGAGTAGCCTGGAAGATGTATTCAAGATTCTAACTACAGAAGTATCTAGATTACAGATAACGAAGAGAAACATTTTAAGAAAGATCGCGACAATCTTCGACCCACTGGGATTTATCAGTCCGTTCATCGTCATTGCCAAAATATTACTCCAGGAGCTGTGGGCAAGAGGTTATGGATGGGATGACGAGATAAGAGATGAGATGGCCCGGAGAATCGAAAAATGGTTTGACCAGCTGACTAACCTGGGTACCGTGACGATTCCTCGCTGTCTACGCGATGCCAAACCGATCATATCTAAACAGATCATAACATTCGTCGATGCTTCTCGAGAAGCATATGGTACCTCAGTATACATCCGACACGAATATGAGGACAATCAGGTCACCTGCCGATTGGTGACGTCAAAAACCAAGGTTGCACCACTTACTCCGACGACCATACCAAGACTGGAACTCATGGGAGCCGTCCTGGGATTGAGATTAACACAGTCAGCCATCCAAGTATTGGAGATTCCTATGCAGGAAGTAACCTTCTACTCAGATAGTAACGACGTTCTCTGGTGGATTCGTGGAAGAGGTAAAGACTTTCGACCCTTCGTAGCGAACCGAATTGGTGAGATCCAGAATAACTCGGATCCGTCACAGTGGCAACACGTTCCTACACACCAAAACCCAGCGGACTTGTGTACAAGGGGCTTAAGTCCATCAGACCTAGCTGAATGCTCGTTGTGGTGGGAAGGACCAGATTGGTTAACAAGAGATCGTGTTCATTGGCCAAAAATGAAGTTAGAAAATAGTCCTAAAGTAAGTAAAGAGGAGAGATCACCACCGAAGAGAAATATGGATACAGTTACGACCCTGGCAATCCATACTGCTACAAAGTCCAAATGTAACAGCAACTCAGAAAAGTCAGATTGGAGGCTAGATCCAAAGCGGTTTTCAAATTGGTCGTGGCTAATCCGAGTACAAGCTAGAGTTCGGAGAGTTTTGTTTAACATGCACAACAGTGGTCATAAACGAACAGCAGAGGACCCGACTCCAGAAGAACTTAGGGAAGCCGAAGAGGAAATCATCCGTTCAGCCCAACGCGAAGCCTTTGCCAAAGATTACCAAGCCATTAAAGATGGTAAACCAGTATCACCGAAAAGCCAGCTTGTCAAGTTGAGTCCCAGAATTGACGAAGACAGGATTATTCGTTCCGATGGTCGCCTTAAGTTTGCAGAGCAACTTCCATACGACGTACGATTCCCAATCATTCTTCCAAGAAGCCATTGGATTACAAAACTAATTGTGAAGCATTATCACGAGAAGGCCAACCACGCCGCTGGTGTTAATTTTATTCTTAGCCAAATAAACGTGAGATATTGGATCATTGCTGCACGCGAAGAAATCCGTGAGTGGGAGAATCAGTGCTATGGGTGCAAAAGAAGACGAAACAAGCCAGTCAATCAAATCATGGCATCGCTTCCGATGGTCAGATTGCGATTCACCTACCGTGCCTTCGATCAATGTGGAGTAGACTTCGCGGGTCCATTTCTTACCGTTCAAGGACGTGGAAAGACGCGACAGAAAGGATGGCAGTGTGTGTTTACCTGTTTATCGATCCGAGCAGTACACCTGGAAATGGCATGGAAATTGGATACCGACGCATTCCTTAATGCATTTACTCGATTTACCAGCAGAAGAGGTGTTCCCAAAGAAGTTGTAAGTGACCATGGAACAAATTTCGTTGGAGCCGTTAACGAATTGAAGGAGCTTACGGGTCAGCTGGACCAAGAAAAGATCAAACGGAAGACTTCCACGAAAGGTGTGCGATGGCTTTTCAACCCGCCGGCTGCACCACATTTTGGAGGAGCCCATGAAATTATGGTGAAGGCAGCCAAAAAAGCAGTTTACGCAGTATTGGGCAAGAGTGAGATCAACGATGAAGAACTGATCACCATTTTTGCAGGGGCGGAGAGTCTTCTGAATTCGCGGCCCCTTACCTATCAGTCATCAAATGTACGAGATATAGTTCCGCTGACTCCGAATCACTTTTTACACGGCCAGATGGGAGGTCAATTTGCCCCTGAGTCAGTAGAAACAACTGGATTTCGTCCTCGACAGCGGTGGAGAAAGGTTCAACACCTAATTTCGTTGGTATGGCGGAGATGGTTAAAAGAATATCTACCTATGTTAACCACCAGACCAAAGTGGACAGAAGAGGTTAAAGATTTACAGGACGGTGATGTAGTGATCGTTGCGCAGTCAGGACTTCCGAGAGGACATTGGCCTTTGGGCCGAATTATCGCTCTGTATCCTGGCAGAGATGGGCATCACAGAGTAGCAAAAGTGCAGTGTGGCGACAAAACGCTTATGCGGCCCGTTCATAAATTAGTTCCTCTGGACAGATAAGAACTTAAAGTATTGTATTTTTGTTGCACACTAGGACTAGAATCTCCCAGTGTGGGGAGGGGGAATGTTCAGGAGAATAATTAGGCTTTTCTATAATTTGTTTACGGTCGAGTAAAAGGACTGGGTAGTAGAACAAAATGGCGCGAGATGAGCGGAGGAGTTAAAATTCATGTTATTTGTTTTGGTTAAATAAAATAAATTAATTTCAAATATCGGGTAGAGCTATCGTCTTCCCAACATATTTATATACGCCTCTCTAAAGTGTCACATATGTATATCTATTATTTTAATAACAACCCTTAACTACAACTTCCGCCCAAATCCTCATGCTCCAATTATCTGATTGGCTACTGTCACATGACGTCACAACAGCAAACAGACTTAGTGTATACATTTAGAATAAGCCCCCCTCTCTATTAAGCCCCCCCTCTTTATTAAGCCCCCCTTATTAGTGTTCGAAAAAAATAAGCCCCCCGGGGGCTAAATACAGAAATTATGGTATGTGGACAACGATGAACAATAGGGAAACAAATCATTGTCAGTGTGTCTGATGTATGTGTCCTCATATTTTATCATTGTTCTGCAAAATCGCAGGTTTAGACTTCTGACTGATCGTTTATTCTTTTGAATGGGAGTGAGTTTAGAATGCAAGAAGTTACGGCAGCCCAGTGGCTGATGTAACGAGTCACAGTTACTTTTCAGCAAATTTCGCAACTAGTTCCAGTTCCTTTATCCAGAAATATAACTAGTTAGCGTTGCGGTTACTCAAAAAAGAAATGATTACTGGTCAGTGCCTCTTTTAACTATATAATTGGGAGGGCCAAGGCCCCCCAGTCCCCCTTCAGCCCCCGGATTAATTTTGGCCCCCCAGGAAAAGTCCCTTCATTCTGAAGTACAAACAAATGAGCAAAAAATAAAACAATAAAAATGTAAATTATAAAAGGGAAAAAATGTAAATTATAAAAGGGAAATTTCGGACTTAGGCTGAAATGGATAAAGCATGGATGCATTATATGATGCGGCCACTCGCACCCTTGAAAAAGCTAATGTCTAAGACCACTGACCACAAGGATCGTCGGCCCTGGAAACAACAATGGCGTCTGTATCTCGTGCATGTAGTTGGTTTAGAGCACAGTAAGCCAACATTTTTTTGCTACGAAGGTCCCTTTTAGTGAACGCCCCCCGGAAAAATCCTTAAAAGAGGCCCTGTTACTGGCAACTAATTACTTGTAACCTAAGTTGCTAACAGCAGTGAGTATACTATAGACAAAGGTGACTCGGTTCATATTAAAAAATCGAAAACCGAAAACTTTCCGGAAAAAATCCCCCAAAACCAAATGAACCAACTTTTTTAACGTGTCTGAAACTACAGTTAAAAAAATATGATGCGGACGTTAGTTACAAAGACAACCGTAATAGAAGTAATCAACTATGACCGTAATACAGAACAAGTATGACAAACATATTAATTACAACGAAGTCAATGAAAGGAAGACACTCCTACGGCTCTAACGGCTAACAAGCAAACAACTCATAAATTCTCTGCATGGGACACAAGCATATCGACTCTATCTGGCTTCAGCTGTGATATCTTGTCCTTCATGGACCGCATGGAAATTTTGTACACTTCCGATTCCTCTGCTCTTTCAGCTTTCTTGAAGAAAATCCAAACGGGCTCATGTGGTTGAACTTATTTGAAGAAAGTGTTCAACAACTACGAGCGAGTATGTTTTGTTTGTGACTTTAGGTCAACACTGAAATGTCAAATGCCAAAAATGTACGCGACATGTTTGAGGAAGTTGATCGTCCAGGTTAGTGTAGTCTTGAGAAAGACTACACTAACCTGGCGGCGGTCATCTTCAGAGTCAAAAGGAGAGTAAATGTCACGTTCGCCTGTATTTGTATCTGGCTCGTGCGTGATAAGTGGGCGGTCGTATTAGTCATGGAGGTGTGATAGTTGGTGAGAAACAATGGGTGTGGTTGTGTAGGTGTTAATTATCAGTTTGTCGAAGTGTAAGTCTATTGGCTGCTCGCACGTATGACTTTGTGATTTAGTCGTTTGTAAGGTCCCGGTAATTGTTGTGATCGGTTTAATGGATTTTGTTCTAAGTTCGTATACCAACTTTCTAGTGTGAGTCGCTGTTTGTAGTTGGTGCTGTACGTAATGCATTTTGCCGATTCCCAGTCAATGTTGTGTTTGGTTTGTCGGTGGTGTTCGGCAATGTGGTCGGTTTTGTCTCCGTTTTTTGTCGCTCGTTTGTGTTCTGTGAGTCGTATATTTAAGTTTCTGCTAGTCTCACCTATATAAGTGGCTTGGCAGTCGGAGCAATTAATTTTGTAAACTGCACCTTGTCTTTCGTGTGGTTGTTCTCTGTCCTTAACGTTAGTCAGTACATGTCGTCAAGTTGTGATCGGTTTGTGCGCTACTCGTATGTTGTATGGTCGTAAGATACGCGAGATAATCTCAGACGTACCTTTTATGTAGGGTATCGTTGCTGTAGTTGTTGTCGGACTGTTCATGAACGCGACGAAAACAACAGTCCGACAACAACTACAGCAACGATACCCTACATAAAAGGTACGTCTGAGATTATCTCGCGTATCTTACGACCATACAACATACGAGTAGCGCACAAACCGATCACAACTTGACGACATGTACTGACTAACGTTAAGGACAGAGAACAACCACACGAAAGACAAGGTGCAGTTTACAAAATTAATTGCTCCGACTGCCAAGCCACTTATATAGGTGAGACTAGCAGAAACTTAAATATACGACTCACAGAACACAAACGAGCGACAAAAAACGGAGACAAAACCGACCACATTGCCGAACACCACCGACAAACCAAACACAACATTGACTGGGAATCGGCAAAATGCATTACGTACAGCACCAACTACAAACAGCGACTCACACTAGAAAGTTGGTATACGAACTTAGAACAAAATCCATTAAACCGATCACAACAATTACCGGGACCTTACAAACGACTAAATCACAAAGTCAAACGTGCGAGCAGCCAATAGACTTACACTTCGACAAACTGATAATTAACACCTACACAACCACACCCATTGTTTCTCACCAACTATCACACCTCCATGACTAATACGACCGCCCACTTATCACGCACGAGCCAGATACAAATACAGGCGAACGTGACATTTACTCTCCTTTTGACTCTGAAGATGACCGCCGCTAAGGCTATCGAAACGTCAGTCACTTCAGCCAACAGTCTTTCTCAAGACTACACTAACCTGGACGATCAACTTCCTCAAACATGTCACGATTCTCTCAGGTTCAAACCATTTACTTTAAAAATGTACGCGTCATGGTCTGACTGAGCACCGATGAGTCACACACCATTTTGCTTGAGTCTGTCTCCGCCGAGGTCCGCTTCTTTTTTGAGACAATCAAATTTCGTCGTCATTTGATCCGATCCGATCCGATCCGCGTAGCTATGACTCTATCCGTGGCATCGGGGCCTTTCGAACGAGAGAGAAGCAAAGACGCGTTATTTAAAACGTGTCTGTTATAATTTGAACTGTTGTAGCTTGCATTAGTAATGCTATTGTGGAGAAATATAGATTTTCGTACGATTTTTTTCCGTTTGTTCGCTGGAAGGAACACCGATTGAACTGGTTTTCAAAAAATATTGGGGTTTTTTCAGTTATTTTTTGAGCCGGACTGAAAAGAGGATTGACAAGGGTGCGAAGATGCAAATTGCCAAACTGAGAAATAGGGCTACCAAGAAATTTCTGCATGGATTCATTTCCCATTTCAGTTTCAGGCCGGGACCCGTGATCGGGGATTTTTTTCAACCTGGTCAGCCGTGCTGAATTTCCGAGTCCGAGATGAAACTTTCCCATGTAATCAGCCCATAAGACCGCAATTGAGCTACTTTCTAAAACTAGTTCTGGCTATTTTGGATTATTTTATAAGGTGGCTCCGGCTGGTTCTGTACACAGCAATCTGGCGAACAGTAGTAGTAGTAGTAGTAGTAGTAGTAGTAGTAGCAGTAGCAGTAGCAGTAGCAGTAGCAGTAGCAGTAGCAGTAGCAGTAGCAGTAGCAGTAGCAGTAGTAGTAGCAGTAGCAGTAATAGGGTACGTACGGTGTTGTGGAATAGTACGGGTCGGCACTAGAACGTAACCACTGAGACCAGGTAACTGTGTGGAGACTGGAGACTGGGATTGGAAAAATAAAAATATTTAACTGACATCCCTTTACCTAAGAATCAGGATAACCCTGAAATGTTTATAGTCCTAAGATTCAGAATTATCCCGAATGTTATGGTTAGGATTAGGGTTAGGATTAGGGTTAGGATTCCAATCCTAACCCTAATCCTAACCTTCATCCTAATCTTAATTCTAACCGTTGACGAGTTACCCCGGGTAACATTTTAACCTAAACCCCAACGATTTTTCTCCAAAAAGTTATCAAGTATACAAATAAAATACTTGATTTTCCAGTCCCAGTCTACACACGGTTACTTGATTTAAGTGGTTAAGTTCATTTGTTATTTGTGGTGCGGCAATAGAGATACAGATTTGCGGATGCTTTAAACTTGTCTTAAGAAGCAAATATCAGTACCTAGACATCATGGCAACAGGTAAAACAGTTTATTTTGTAGGGTTATATTTTCAGAATGAGATTTCAGTATCACCATTCAACCAAACGTCCTTTACATATCCTGTTATGCGATGCTTTGCTTTTCACAAACAAAGGTAATTCGATAACGATTCTTTGATCCAACTGCAGCATCGTGACAGCTTTCAAAACACTTTATCGTTTTGAGTTTACGCTAATGCTTTCAGCAAGGTCAACGAAAGTTGATTTGAAGTTTCTATACAGGGTCAAGATGGATGAAAGGATTTTTAAAATTGATTTTTGAAATTATGCAGTGTGACGTATACTAGTGCGTCATTTGAGTATCAGACGAAACATCGATCATACCTCAGCAACCAAGTGACGAATTGGAGGACTGTAAAGGTCAATCTTTAAACTTCAAGACGTTCTTTGAAATAAGATCGTTTATTCAGATCTCATTTTTCCCCCATTGTGAACATTTTAAGGAGGTAAATTTAATTTTCATAAACCTTTAAATCTCTAAAACGTCTGATACTTAAGGCCCTGTTACACGGTGCAATTTTTCGTGCAACTTGTCTCGCAACAGTGTTGCGAGACAAGTTGCACAAACCATTACGACGTGTAACATGCTGTGCAACGGTAAAAATCGTTGCGAGACAAGTTGCATGAAAAATTGCACCGTGTAACAGGACCTTTAGTGCCTCTGTCATTTCTTAAAACTGGTTCCATATTATGATATTTAGCACTTTAAATACTAAGTGCTGAAAGCTCTCAAAACCACATTCCAAACCTTAAAAACACGAGAGAACTAAGCTTAAGAGCAGACGGGGACAGGAAACATCGATTGTCTAAGGCCACGTTAATTCAAAATTTGCGTCGTGTTCTGTTAAAATTCAATAGTGCTCCACTTGTTTTTGCTAATTCGTGTTCCCTCGTGTTATACTAAATTTGCCTCGTGTAAGCGTTTCCATTTGATTTCTCAATTTCGACACTTTAAGTACTTGCTTTCTGATTATAAAATAACGGTAATAACAGTTATAAAAATCAGACATTTCAAATAAACGACAAATTTTTTAGTCGTAAACATGTTTCGGCATACTTTTGCCATCTTCAGTACAGTGGAAGAGATCTAATTATAATTTACAACGGGTTATATATTCATATCATGTCAAGTGATGTGGATATTAAATTACAATGTTAAGAAGGCGGAAAATATTTACAAGTTGAAAACGGTGTTAAGATGGTGTATCTGTTTATTAAGATCCGGTTTAAGTTTCTTAATGTAAAGGACTTCTTTGAGTTTTAGTGAAAAAGGAGAGTTAGCAGTGTCTAGGATACGAAAGCATGATGGTGTGAAGTTAGATTTGTATTGAGGTGAAGCGAGGAAGTGTTAAAAGATGTGTGAGTTTTTGTCGGAAGTGGTATGCTCCTTAATCCGTGTGGATAGATGGCGAGTGGTTTCGCCAATATAGCGAGAATTACATCCCGCACAAGAGAATTCATAAACCACACATGATTTAAGGAGAGATGGAATGGGATCTTTAAAGCTAAAGGAATTTTTTATTTTGAAAGAAGAGTAAACTATTTTGAAAGCGTTTAACGAGGTTCCGTAGTTTCCGTTCAGTAATTTGTGAGTAAAAGCCGATGTAAGGTAGTTTAAAATAGTAGGTGTTGGGTTTGGTCGTAGTAGGTTGACAAGTATAGTTTGATGGGTCCGAGTCGTTGGTGTCGTTGTGTGATTTAATGACTTTGTCAATGAAGTGAAAATGAAATGAATTGCGTTTTAATGTGTCAATGCATTCACGTCGAGTTGGTAGCCACTGGATGTGTTGTTAATTTTTCGGGTGCGGTTGAGAAGAGTTTTTATTAGTCCTGTTTTGTAATTGTGTGATGTAAAACTGAGAAAATTCATTAAGAGTCCGGTGTATTTAAGTCCTGTTACGCGGCACAATTTTACACGCAACTTTTTTACGGGATGCGCTTGTCGAGATTTACTTCCACTGGCGGTTAAAAGTATAACTTAGTGTTGCTTTTCAGTAGAGATGTGCTGGATCCGGATAGCGATATTTTGGTATCTGGTAAGACTTAGCGGTACGATAGTATCCGGTAAAATTCTACCAGATATTTACTTTATTTTGCGAAAGTTATCACGAGCATAAAAAAACGAGGAAAAAAACTGTTTTTCAGTGCGCAAGTAAGCATTTGATGCGAATAATTTTCAAGCTATAAAGAAGTTTGTTATCTGAAACAAATTATAAAGTTCATAAAGAATTCATGAGGAAAATACAAATGATAATCCTAACCGTGTCGTGGCTTTATACAGTGGCGGATCTAGGATTTTTCAAACATTATTCACAAACTTTCCGAGCAATTTTTCCAGTAAAGTACATTGCTGCAGTGGTTTTTGAGAAGGACTAACACGTTGCATGTTAGTTGCAGTCTTTAACAATGGCAATGTTGTACTTGAGGTTATGGGTAGCTTGACTGCATCAGTTGCTTGTTGCAATTTAGGCTCAGCATTATTAGAAGATAAAGAAAGAGTGGTTAGTTGCTGAGAAGATGAAAAAATTTTATTAGGGGCTTTAACAGCAGTATCTAAAGTTACAAGGGGTTTTCCAGTTGGATGGAAAAAATTCAATATATTTGGTTTAGGTTGATCGTTACTTTTTGGCATAATAGCCAGTTGCTTAGGTTTCTTTGAAGTAGAGGATGGTTCATTAGTTGCAGCTGACTTTCTCTTAATTGGCTGATGAGAACAAAATAGAATAGGAACAAAGTGATTTGGCTGAAAAATCTCTCCAGCTTTTACAAGACCTTCATGACAAAATAAAATATGAAGTGGATCATTAAACCTGTTTAATTGGCGTGGCTGAACACATCTATTGAATAAAGATTTATACCTCTCTTCTCCAAAGTCAGGATAATAAGTAATTATGCATCTGCATAAAATAGAAGACAGACCAAGAATACACAAAAATGATGACCACTGTTTATCAGCACAATTCAAAATAGCTTCATATTTTACTAAAGATTCCTTAGTAAAGCCAGAATCAAAAGCTTTAAATGACATTGACAAAGGCAAAATATTAGCAAGAGAGTACTCACAGTGCTCAGAAGCTGCAGAGACAAAACAAGGATGTTCACAATAATCACCAGCATTCAAGAAAAGCTCGAGAGAGGTTAAAATCCTTAAAAGTTGGATCATGCTGTCGTCACCCGCCATTACCAAAGATGCAGAACTGTACAAACAGTTGCCCGATGCTTCAGATCTATTAAAAGCACAACAAATATACAATTCAACAAAAGGAAAATCAGAGTGTCAACATAAATCTAGTCATGATACTGATAATTTTGGTTCTTAATGCCCATCATATTGCCACCCTTCTGATTTTTAATGGGAAATTCCAATGCGATTGTGTAATGCACATTTATGCTAATTCCACCAGCGGCATGCTGTAATGCTTCGCAACGTGCTGATGAAATTTAGAAAGCAAGATATTTTACCAAGTGACCTAAGACAGTCATTGAAAATTGAAGCACAACTTACCTAATCGCAAAACATTTCTTTTGTTGACGAGATGCCACTGGAACAAAGAATTCAGCCCCAACATTTCTAGCCAGACCATGATCCTCACTAAACATAGCTGCGAGGAGTTCGTCGGTTGACTTAGACTTTGAAACGTCTATTCGTTCAAATAAATCGCTATACGCGCGTTTAATCATTGATAAGTCATTAGACTTCAGCAAAGACTGAACAGATTCATAGGAATACATTCTGAATCCTATTAATTCCAGATTTCAATACAGAAGATTTGCAAAATAGAAGCTTGCCGTATCACACGAGAGCAGAATTTCGTGGCTGATCGCATGTGCTTCGCTGCTTCAACCAATGGACCAATCATATTTCACATGTAGCACAAGCTGCCGTGCACTACATGCACAAATTTAAACCAATGGGAATGTGTAAATTCGATTTTTTCAGCCAATAAGCGATCGTAAAGATCACAGATTCTCTGCACCAATCAAATGCCCAGATTGTGCTTCAAGTGGTGCACAGCTCATGGCCTTACTGGTGGTACCCGCTGTTGTGCAAATCAAAACAGAAGGCTCATTTAGCCGTCATAAAAAATTGGAAAAGGGTTCTGGAATGTGGAATAAAAACGGGATCCATTCTCGTGAAATCTCGAAGGAAATAGCATCAAGCAATGACCGAATCACGCAAGGCACAATAAAATAGTCGGTGTAAATTTGGTGAAATCTACGTCATTCGCGTGCTTCATGTGAATACCCCTAAATCCGCCACTGGCTTTATACGTGATAAAGACCCATGTGACATTGTATGTGAGGAAGAACTTAAATTTTTCGGCTTAGAAAACATAAATTTCCAAACTTCCTTCGCGAATTAGCGTATTAAGAAGTTCATTTTATAAGTTATTTAGAAAACTCGCAGTTCGTTTTACTTATCAGATCTAAAACACTCGGCTATCGCCTCGTGTTTTACATCCCAAGAAAGCACTCCTGTTCGGGTTTTATAAATATACTCAAAACATGACAATTAAACCATATTTTTCACTTCAGAAAATTATTTTAGAATCGTGCAAAATCCGTTTTTTCATAATTACCCTCCATTGTTCCTTTTTTTCAACATCAAGAACTTGGAACTATCAGGTATCCAGTCGTCTACAATTCACTTGAATTCCGTATATTAAGTAAAGTGTTATCCACCACATCTCTACTTTTCCTGTTACCTGATAAGTACGATAGAATTCACACAGTGGAAAACGACCTTAAGACGTGTAACGCGCTGCAATATTTCTCGAAATACAACTTCCTGCCATTTTTTATTTTTGCGACAAAAGAAACTTTAAAGAAACTTTAAAGAAACTTTAATTTTTTTAAGTATAACGTGATTAATGTATACGTAATCCAGACAAAATTGCAATACAAAATCCGACATCACATGAACAATTTTAAGCATCGAAGAACACTGCATGGCAACAGTTAGTACATTTCGGTCCATATCCGACTTTTTAAATTTTAGTCTGCCGACGATTAACGCCAGGCAATTTTACACATCAAAGGGAGACGTCTTGGACCGGAAGTGTTAAGCAAAGCTTTCTAGAATGTGCTGCTACTGACTAGAAGTAGATAGATCGAACAGATAAATTTCCGACTGTCCCAATAAAAATTAACACTTTCCCGACTAACGACAAGTACTTAACTATTTTACTCTGGTTAACGCCAAACGACTTTACTCGTCAAGGGCGACCTCCAGTCGCAAAAGTGTTGAGAAAGAATCAGATTGTTTTGGACGAAAGACATACTGCTAATGTAATATTCCTGAGAGAAGCGACAGGAGCGAGCGGACGGATACAGTCGTGTGAAACAGTGAATAGAATTGGAAATAAGTAGCCTTAAGTTAGAATGGATGATAATAAAAGCGATATTAATTGACTACACGTTTTGTTTTTTTTATAAGGAACCTTAATCTGGATTTGAGGCAGAGGTTCCTTATTTTTTTGGAGAGTTTGAGGCTCACGGTTCCTTAAATTGGTTCTGATTTTTAAAAAGGTTTTTTCGATAATAAATGCTAAAAATTCCCGGTCAGCAAAAGTTTTTTACAAACCAACAGCAAAAGAACACGCGTACGAAAGTTATTTTCTGACGAAGTCTTCTGTTTATTTTTCTTTTTGAAGCTTTAGTCATGACAAACAAAAAAACTTTCAGTTGACTTTACTGCTTCTTAGTTCGTTGGTATTCATTGACTCTAGATCTCAGCCTCAAGTTCCTTATAAAGGTGTTCCTTATAAAAAAAAAGTGTAATCTTTTTAATTCAAATATCAATTCAGCAGGACAATCTGCAACTGTCATAAATATTTAATGGAAATCTATAGTGCAATTTTTTTGTGAAGTCTTAAATTTTATTAAACGATTTCCGCACTTCAGTTTCCTTTTAAAATTGAAAATTTAAATTTCCATAATCAAAATAGCTGCTGTTCGCGCCTCGGCAGCATCCCCGAATACAATGTTTCTTTCCTCATTTGTCGTATCTTGGCCTGCAGCTGGTTTACTAAATTTTACGTGAGTAGGTTCACGAATTTTGGGAAGCAAACGATGATTGGCTTTTCACGGTAAAAAAACCGACGCACTCAGGGAAGCAGCCGGTTGTGGGGAAGATTGTTGACAGAAGATCGTTGCAGGACAAAACGGAGTGACTGACCTACGAAACATGATCGCATGTTGAGAACTGAAAACTATGAATCCTTTGCACTTATTACCCTTATGGAAGAAGAATGCTCGAATACCAAAAAAAGTTGCCGTTTATTGATTTTCACATATTGAAGTTGACCATTATTTGATGTCACTTTCGAGTCGTCTATATAGAGCTTCCTTAAATTCTTAATTCTTTTTTGCAGATAACGCTCAAGTTCAAGATGTTATAAGTGTGGGGACAAGAGTATGGGCAGCTTGGGATTGTCTTAGATTTTACAGTGGTACGCATTTTGTTGGTTTGTGTATTTTGTTTGTTTGTTTATTTACCTATATATTTATTGATATTTTTGTTTGTTTCTTATATGTTTTTTATTTATTTATTTCTTTACTTATTTATTTATATTTAACGTTCGTTCGATCTCTTTGTTTTTTAATTTGTATGAGTGTTTCGTTGAAAATGTATTTTAAAAGAATCATGCCACAATAATCTAAACGAAGAGGTAGCCTTTGGGAGAATAAATATTCGGAAGTAAATTCAACATTCAACTTTGCTCAAAAAGAATTAGGGAGAACGGACTTGTTACACCGATAATACTATTAATTGGTCAAAGTTTTGGTGTCAGTGAAGGACGGATACCTGACGAAAATTCACAGATGTAGACAACAATCTTAGTCATGCGATTGTTTCGTTATGTGTTTGAAACAGATTCGTCCAAGGTGCCCAGCCAAAGAAACGTTGCCAGCAACTCAGCGCCTCTTTAATCGCCCCCTGAACTACTGATGTTCAAATCTCCCCTATGATTTACATCCACCATTTTTTATATGTATTTTTTTTTTGTTTCACTGAGCTGAAGTCCTAAGAGAAATTGGCGTATTACGCTACCAAATGTAGCAATGAGACCAGACTACCATGCAGTATAAATACTTCACTCTAGTCACGACCATTGCGAAGTAGTTTAAGTTCAAGTTTGCCTCGAATCTTAACTTCATTTCTTTTCACAAAACCGAGCCCTATGCTTAGCTGTTATTATTTTAATTTCATCCTAAATAGGATGAGTCGTTTCGCCTACGTGCCTGAGCCGGTCGATGTCAATGTATTCTCAGTAAAAATTGGGATGGGTGTGGTGGCGCGTAATACTGCTTTCGCACGTTTAAGGAAATTTCCTTGAACTTTTAGGGAATTCCTAAGGAATTTGCGGGTTTTTCCTGAGTAATCTATTTCTCAGAATATTGTGTTACGAGATAACAAAATGAAGGCAGAAGTCTAAAATAATGAACAAAAAAGAACAAAAAAAGATTGCTGTCATTAATATGACTAAGTTCGTTCAGTCTTATTCTGTCTGATTGTCAGTTAAACACTTCAAGTTCAACTGATTCCTACATGTAAATGGTTGAAAATTCCTTCGCAATAATTTCATAAGCCTGACTGCGGATATGTCTAATAATAAGTTAATAACGCTTGAAAACTGGAGGCCTGGGCCGAGAATATTTCCTTTTCAATTAATGAAATTTTACCATTTTAGTTTCCCTAATGGTGAGGGTTTCAGAAAACTTGAATTTTTTATTACTTAAAGCTCTGCAGGGCAACAGTTACCCACAAGAAAGGCTCCATCACAACTTCAAGGAAATTCTGCCCAATCTAAGGAATTTTTATCCCTGAATTACAGGAATTCGTAGCAATAGGAAGTGAGTGCATAGGCATAATGCTTAAAATAGACCGCAGTGAGCAATCAGTTAAGAATACCTTTTATATATTTCTCGTCAATTACCTGTAGGTGTTGTTAATGCAATTGAAGATGGCTCGATTGACGTCTTATTTGATGATGGAGATCGCTTGAAATATTCTCAGAATTGTGGAGATGTTGTCATCGACCGACAACCTTGTGTAAGTGAACTGCAGAAGGGTGCAATGGTTATTATTAAGATGCCAGGAAGGAAGCCTATGTATCGAGGTAAGTCATTCGGGTAGGTCTCTAGATCCAGTGGTATGTAAGAACACTGCATAACCACATCACGTCAAAACTGACAAGTATAGCGTAATTAAGGGGCCCACAAGGGGTGATCACACCCCAAACGGCCTCATGACCGTTCTCCTGAAACGGCCAAATCCGATGAGGAGGTAATCTTAGGAAGCATGCTTCAAGACAATCCGGACAAAAAACGTAAGAGTTTTTCCCACCTTAGACATAACATGGAGTTTGAGCCAGCTGGCAAGCTTGAAGGGTATGGTACGTACCCATTGGATATGACTTAGAGTTACCTAGTAGTCTTTGGCATTTAATGTCACGTGCTCGGGATGGCATTTCCCTTGATTTGGCGAGACTTTACTGGTGTGAATTGGATACAATATTGTGGGACGTAAAATTCAGAATTAAAATAAGCATTTTGTACACACTTTTCTTGAAGCACGAAACTACAATTTGCTGTCCGGGAATATTTGCCCCACTACAGAGACTGAATTCTTTTATGTCGTTTGAACAGTCAGACTCTGTTATTGACAATCGCAAAGGGTTATCGTCACAGTTAATGACTGCTGCCAATTGTTTTTGTAAAGTAAGCAACTGTTTTTAATATTGGGCATCTGTAGCTTGGTGAAGTTGATCCTCCAGTAAGCATTTTTGCTTTCTAATTTCTAAAATGCTTAGCAAATACATTTTCAGCCACTTGGTACATATTTTGTCAGTGTGATTATATTCATGGCCGCAAATTCACTGGTTTCCTTCAAAAATTTTGTCAAGGACGCACGGTCCATTTTGAAGGACGCACTTTCATTTGACTAGGGCAGGTGTGCCAAAAACACACCTACTCAGTCTTATTTCCAATGTCAAATTTTAAGGAAACATAGTGCCTTGGCTTCGTTACTGGGTCTTTTTATCTCGGTGGTTATTATGAACCTGAAGGTAACCATTTTTATGGTTTACGAGAACTTTTTTTATCTCATACATGCTGAGATTTACAGGTAAAAACTGATCGTATGGAAACTTCGGTCTCAATCAGAATAGCAAAACTACTTTTTACAAGTAGGAAAAGTGTTTCGTCCAATCAGGACCACAATTCGAGTTTTTCACACTTATTCAAAGATTAAGAAAATTTCAATTGGTTTACTCGTTCATTTTGTGGCACTTAACAAGTTTGTGCGCCTTTATATAGTTAAATAGAAATACCCGTTCGCAAGCACTGTGATATGATGCAACTTCCATTTTAGTTACAATGTCGGAGACGTTAATAATTAACAAGCTTAGCAGCTCTAGCTTAAATATCCATTGCAATGTATCTGACAGGCAAGATATTGACGAGTTCAAAATCAAGAGGATACTGCATAAACTTTGACGATGTTACAAGGACAAAAGTCTGGAAGAAACCAGTTAGCATGAGAGTAATCACAAAGTACATCGTAATAAAAGGTACGGTGAATTTATATGTATTAGGTGTTGCAAAAGTGATGAAAATTTTCTAGAGCAAGGTTAAAGAAGTTAGTTTTTCAGTTTACCAGAATCTCACATTGCGCCTCTTTCAAATGGTTTGTTACTACATGTTCCGTGTTGTAGCCCGTATTTAATTCATTGTTCGACCTAAAGTTCAGTTTTACGGTCCCAACGTTAGCCATGAGATGCCATAAAAGAGCAAAGGCGACTTTCAAGTCATAACGATGCAGGGCTCGATATCTTTCTAGGAAGAATAAGCCTTACTTTCTTACTTTGCTATGCAGTAAAGTAATACGGTAGAAAACCTAAAAATTCTAATTCTAATTCTAATCTTTGACACAACATGCGTGGCAATCTTTGTTGCGTTGACTACATGATTAGAATTAGAGATTGTACTGCAAAAGGGACAAAAAAATTATTCAATTCAGTATTGGACTTGTCTTATGGTACTTCAGACATGACGATATTTTGTGATACAATTTTAACGAAAAATGCAGTGTCTAACACAAACAATACAGTTTTACATTTCATCATCATATCTAACAAGCGAAATTCATTCTAGTCAGAGTCGGACATGTACGAATGTAGGTAATAAAAACTGCGTTTTACTTCTAGCGCATTTTTTTCATCTTATATGATAGTTGGCGAGAAAAAAATGAACGAATCATAAGATACCGTATAATCAGAATCAGACCCATCTTACCTCAATGCTATGCTTTTGTAGGTAGGACCTCGGAATGTTATACCTTACTGTGTTTTTTGTTCTAAAAAGTTTATATCTAAGAAGTTTAAATGACATCGTTCATTTTCATTGTATTTTTCATCGAAACAAAAATTGCTGTTGTGTAACCTTGATTAACGTTCAAATACGCATACGTGACAGAAACAGGTCCATTTTGTATGGCTAAACTTATTTTCTAATAGAAATGAAATGGCACGCAATTGTAGCGTTCCAATTCATGAATCACTTTCGTGATTCTTGTTTTTGGACCATACACCACCTAAAAATCCATTCCCGCTTAAAATGACTAACATTCATACCTGTTCTTGGAATGGTCCACTACGGGGCAAAACAGTTGCACTCTCTCGTAAACGGGGCTTAAGACGCCATTCCGTTCGTTTTACAACAGGAGAGCGAACAGAGGTGCCCACGCTGGTCAATAACTCTCTACTTACGCAAAATAGAGATTGCGACTTCAAAATCACCGAAAAACTGCAACTCGACCATAATGACGTCCCACAAAACTTCCAATCATTCATGGATGAGGAAGAAAAAACTATTAGTCCCGAGGTCTGTCGGAATGATTTAACTCAAACGTGTGCTACTCGATGCTCTGGACCACAACTTCTTCTTTCATCTCGAGTTTTCGACAGTCACAGCACCATTTCTCAGCAACCGTTACTAGATATCCCTTGGGAAATGGAGGATCCGACAATGCCAATTTCACCACAAGGACTGCCAGTTAGCTTCAGCATGATTGCACAGCAATCGCAGGATCAAGGCCTCCAACCAGGTCCACTTGTGAATTATTCAGTGGGTGGCCCACGACCTACCTTTGTCAAAGACAGTTTTAACTATTTTCCAAAGTGTACCTGCTGTTCGTCCTCAACACATGACACCTTTGGTTCAAGGTCGATCCCTACTGTAAATCAACCGTTTGACTGCGTTCCTGATATCCCAATGACCCAATTTGATGGACGTGATTCCGTCTACAAGTCAGCAACTGGACCGTCTGTATTTCCCGTGGCAACAAATCAGCCCTTGTTTACTCCGGGTTACTGCAACGTCTTCGAATTCGATCCTTTGTGTCCCACTTCAGGACTCAGGTTTGACTCCAGTAGCTCCGCAATTTACAACGAAGGACAGCAAACTTTGTGGTCGGACTATTTTACTTCACAATTCATGAGGACTGATTCCTTTCACGAACGACCGCGTTTCACAGAAATAAGAAACGTGATTGGTGATGCAACAACGGTTTTTCAAAATATGACACAGGATATCGTTGGTTGCGACGAATTGATTCACCACAGCAAAGCAAGCACAAATGTACCGTCTTTTTGCAGTGGAAACTTTCACTCCACTTTCCTCATGGAAACGCAAGTCCACGACATATATCGAAACCAGGTTCACGGGGTAAGTCGAGAATCTACACAACATAATGGTTTTGAACTAATTCAAACTTCTCATTTAAAGCAGGAATCGGAAAAGTACCCCGACTTTACGAGGCCATACATTCGTCCGTGCCAAAGTTCAGCGCCATTCCATTTATTATCTCAGGAGTCCAAAACTTTAAACTACAATGAGACCCAGGTCCCATCGACATCCGATATGCCGATAGAACGAAGGGACGAAGGTCTTAGGTGGGGAAAGTTACATATGTTGGAGAACGAATGGATAAACACATTTCCACAGTACTACCAACCAGAGAGTAAAGAGTCGAAAATGATCCACCGCTTCGACCCATCTTCTGCTCTGCAGCCGTTGCTGGATTCAAACTTCTTAAATCAACCAGCACCCGATCACAAGTGTTCAGAATTTGAGCAGAAGTTAGATGATCCTTTGATATTGCTGAAAGATCAACCATTTGCATCATCTACAACTAGAGTTCCCATCCAGTGCTTCCCAAACCAAAATTTGCTCAAGAAGGATGCCAAAAGGAGACTTTATTTCGAAGACTGTGACAGTTATACTGAATCAGATAATCCTAAGTCATGTTCTGCCCCTGGAAATGAAAGAAACAGCAAAAACAGGACAGCAACAATGGAACGTTCTTTAACAGGTTCTCCTCAGTGCCACTCATCAGGCTCAAAAAACGTTCGTCCAAATGACCACGACCAGGCAAAATCAGCTTCATCGACGGGGGTATTCATAAAGAATGGTGAAATGAAAGTCAGATCTTTTCGTGAAGAGGACCCACTGGATGGAACAACGTCACAAAATTCTACCAAGAGTGAATTTCATGAAAATTTTGACAGTGCTGTGAAGACCGAAAATTCTCATGTTCAACGATCATCAAGCGTGGCTAGGGCGGATGAATTTTCTTTAAAGTCGGTGCAAAGGCGCAGACGTAAGCGAAGGAGAATTTCTCCAATTTCCAAATCATCAAACCGGAATGAAGTTACAACTCAACAAAATCAAGCGCTAGAATTCCTCTCTCAATCGGAAGTTTCTGCACCAGCAACATCACAACTGATTCAACTATCGGAAGTGAGTTCCAGGTTCCTAGTTCCTAAATCAAAAGCATCTTGTCCAACTGGTTTACATGTTTATGCCAGTGGCGAAGCTTGTAAAAACTTTGACTTCAAGGTGAAGTCTGAAGATTCTGTTGTTTCACGATCACCAAACGTAGATACGCCTGAAGACATTTTCTTCATGTCCGCACAAAAGCGTACACCCACATCAAAGAGACTCTTACCAGTTTCGAATGTTGAATTGTTAAAACCGTCTGGCAATTATCATCAAGGAAAATTATTTCAAGAAAATCACGTAAT
The DNA here is from genome assembly GCA_030142905.1 of Heliopora coerulea. Taxonomy (NCBI): domain Eukaryota; kingdom Metazoa; phylum Cnidaria; class Anthozoa; order Scleralcyonacea; family Helioporidae; genus Heliopora; species Heliopora coerulea. The sequence goes on from JASJOG010000094.1 coordinate 765,968, forward strand.
ATCTGAACCGGATCAAGTATCAGAACTTTGTTCTCATTCGCGAGTTTCGACGTCAACAACATCTGAAGCGAATGTGGTATCAATGAGTTCCCTTTTGAAAATTCCTGGATCGATAACATCTTGTCGAACGAGTTCACGTGTGAATGCAAGTTTCAAAACTAGTGAAAACCTTGATGTTAAGGTGAAGAAAGGAGATTCCGATGCTCCGAGATCTGTAAACATAGTTAACGCAGCAGAGATATTCTTAAAGTCCAGGAAATCATGCAGACCCAAAAGTAAAACATTAAAGTTGTGTAAAAATAATCACCAGGCAGAATCATCTCAACGGAACAGAGTAAAGTCTCATGACAATCAGGCATCTGATCCCTGTCCACAGTTGTCAGTCTTATCATCACCAACGTCTCAGTTGATTCATCTATCAGGATTGAGTTCGCAGTCAGTTCCAGGATCAATAACATCTCATCCAGCAATTTCACGTATTTATGCCGATGGTGAAAATCACAAAAACGTTGAGGCTGAAATGAGTACTGGGGATTGTGATGTTTCTCGAACACAAAGCGTAGTAACCGCCGCAGAGATTTTCTTAAAGTCCACGAAAAGGTGCCGAGCCAAACGAAAAAGGCTTAATCCACTTTCGAAAGGCAAACGTTTAAAATTGCCTGGAAAATATCTCGAAGAATCACCACGACGGAATGAAGTGACTTCTCAGCAGAGTCATGTACCAGGGCTTTGCTCACAGTATCCAGTTTCAGCATCAGGAATGTCTCAACCGATCCAACAGTCACAAATCAGTTCCCATACGCCAGTTCCTGCGGCAATGACATCTGGAAGGAAGAACTCATCAGACTTCACGACGACAGTTCCTGCAGCAGTAACTTCTCAACTTAATGAGCAGTCAGGAGTCACTATCCGCTCACCAGTTTCTACTTCAGTAACATCTCAACAGAATGAATCATCAGAGTTGAGTTCTCTGTCTAAGTCGTCTCTTCCAGCGATACCTAAACTTAATGACGGATCGGGATTTTGCCGTCTGCTGCCTGTACCAGTATCAATGACGCCTCGACAAGAGCATGAGTTACCTGAATCGAGCACATCTCAACAGAACGAACTTGATGGTGAAGTGGTTGCTCCGACTTCCGTGAGCACTTTAAGAGGTACAGAACGCATCAACTATACAAACATGGGAGACGATTTTGGTGCGAATGTATGTGGTTCCAATTCAAATGTTAAGGAAAACGATGAAGTCGATGGAGAAAAGATCAACCTGGACTTCTGTGTTAAAAGTGAAGATTCTGAACTGGGCTGTTCACTTGGTGACAAGTTTTCTACGAATGCGTGTGATATGAATTCAAGTGGTGAGGCAAACGATGAAACCAGCGAAGAAAATATTAAAGTAAACCTATCTGTCAAAGGTGAACGTCCTGATCAGGGTTGTTCACTTGAGGACAATCTTTCATTCTCACGTGAAGTTACTTCTACAAAAATTCCATTGAAATCTCCTCGTATCTTCCTACCACGGCTGGAAACCACATTGAAGAATGGTTTAATATCTTCCTTTACGAGTAATGAGCAAGTGAAAAGAATTAATTGTCGTCGAAAGGAAGCAGTTTCTTTACCACTCCAACATCCCTCCAAAGAAACGCAAGTAAACGCGGAAAAAACTCCGTTTCAAGACAGAGGGTGTTCGTCTTCGAAACAAGCACCAGTCAAACAGGGTGAAAGCGTGGCACCTGTGCTGCTCATCAGAGATGAGCAAGGATGTTCCATGGACGGTAAGGCGTTGATGAGCGACGTAAGGGACAAAACGCCTAGCAACGAGGCTCGGATTTCAGAAAAGCCAAGCAGTGAAAAAACGCCTTGTAGCGACGAACAAATTGTTTCCGTGGAAATGCAGAACAGTAGAAGGCCAATTTCGAGAAGCTCGCACTGTTTACAATCTTCGGAATGTCCGGTTCCCAGTGAGGAAGATACAGCTAAATCGCGAGCTCCCAACATAGTGAAGGTTCATGGTATTCGCTTCCACCGACTCCAGAGAAACAGTACCAGAAGATCCAGAAGACAATTCCCCCAGCATTGTCGCTGACACTGAAGTTTGTTGACGAAAGGAACATTGTTGATTATTCAGAAGGGAAACCAAAAAGGTTTCTGACATGTCTTTGAAGAAGGATATTGAAGTTGTATCGAGGAATTATCGGTTGTTAAAACCCCTTTGATTGAAGGCTGACTTGTACCCGCTTTTCTCTCAGCCACATTACTGAAAGAAAAGTTAGAGTAATTATAAACTTCTAAGGCTTTCTATCTCAGAAATCTGCAAGAAGTAGTGTTTTTAACAACTTAATTCAGAAATTTCAGATAGACGACAGCGTGCACGTCGGAATGACTTCATTTGTTGAAGTTCATGTTGTTGGATGGTTATTGACCCCAGCACGATGTCAACTTCACTGATGATGCGAGCGTCTTATCCGCGGAAAATTTTGAGGGTATTCGGAGGGTATTCGGACGGCATCCGATGCCATATTGCACTAGCCAAGGAAAATTCATTTTAACAACTAATTTCCCTTATGGATTACAGATTTAAGATATTGTGCGATTGGAATATGTTGAAAATTCCTATTTGTCGTTTGGCCAAATTGGGCGATATCACACCGAAGACATTAAAAAACTGAAAAACATATGATTACTTTTAACATTGTGATACTTGTGTGTCCATTTTGGAACATTCTTTAAATCCATGCGTACATTTTCGGGAAATAAATTCCGATTTCTAATAACAGTCAATGAGCTCTTTTCCCAACTTGAGGTACCCCTTGATGAGGAAAATTGTCTGGCGTTAACCAGGGTAAAATAATGGAGAACGTCATCAGTCGGAAATTGTTAAAGAAATAATGTAACCTCAAAATATGCAAAAAGTATAGGATTTTCCCTTTTTCGATTCCATTACGGTGACAACACAGTAGTGCATCATCAAATTAGGGATTAGAACTTTGCGTTAATGTACTACTTCCTGGTTGTCGGCAACCTTTAAGTCTTGACAAATCTAGGAAAAATAGTTTCCGAAACGTCGTTTGTGGAAGCATTGTTGAGGGGAATGTTTCCTAGTTTTGCCACTGGCGCGAAACAGACGTTATGAAACATAACTAGCTTCCTGAAAGGCAAGACTGTTTCGGATGTACTACATTTTTGTTTCGCGAGTGGTTAAAAACCAAGAAACACTGTGGACGCAACGATTCGCGACAATGTTGCCGCAATAGTGTTTCCCAATAAAAGCATTTTGAAAAAACTGAATGTTCGAGTTAAATCAAGACGATTGAGGAATCAGTAATATTTCGACTTAATTACAAAGTTATCATCAGACTAATTAAGGGCCGTTTCATACGTCGCACAGGTGTCGCATTTAATTTAGACGAATTGAAGTCATATTAGCATCGTCAATTTGTCGATGTAAATGCGTGTTCGTATCATCCGACGAATTTAATCATTTTCCAAACCTCCATAAGAACAACCAATGCTCGTGACAGAGAACGAAACCCTTCATTATGGGCTAAAAACAACATATATTATCATAATTTATGCATTTAATTCGATGCGACGTTACGACGTCGTCTGAAACCAACAGGCATTTCAGAAGTATCCGTCCGATCACGAGGGATAAAACATCTCTGACGAATTTAATACTTCAGACGAATTTAACTCGTTTCATGCATCGCATAACCGTCACATTAAATCGACTGAATTAAATTCGTCTGAATTAAGTGCGACAATTGTGCGATGTATGAAACAGCCCTAAATTACAACAAATATCCACGGTCTTGATGGCATCATCTGCTGACGAATTTACAACACAAAGACCTGACGGTGGGTGGTGTGAGTGAATTGGAAGCAGGCATAAGGGTTCGATATATCAAACCATTATAGAACTAAAAATGGTATTTTTAGATCAGAAGTTGTAAAACAAGGAAACATTCATCGACTCAACTCTCAGTCCTCAAAATTTTACCAACTGTTTTTACGCTGGTCTATCTCATTTGCAAATTTAGAAACGTTTTCTTTCCTAGCAAGCACAATATCTTTCAACTGCACATTGTTTCCTAAGTGTTGCGAGTCCTCTATTTTTTAAACGTCGAGGCAACTGCAATCCCATTCGGCAGCCGGATATGGTTGGATAGTAAGCGTACACTACGTTTTCAATCAATGGGGCTTTTGTGAGAACAGGTGGAACAGTTGTCTGTCCATGATTTTAACTTGGTTAGGCAATGATGCAATATGTTCCGAGCTACGTTGCATGAAAGCGTTTATATTGTTTAAAAGATGCTTTGTTTCGTGGGACTCGAATGTTGGTCATCCAGTCAACAAAGAATTCTTCATCGTCGAAACAGTGTAGCTGACGCATATTGCGTTTCAGCAGATTACGTCAATAGACCTTCAAGTTAAATAGAACCAATCTACGCGATGACACTTGTTCCAAAACAAACATTCAAGAAAAATTCGAAGTCCTAAGAACACATGTTTATATTAATAGTATAGTGTATGTAATTTATATTGTTTGAAGGCTGCATTAAAACACAGCTGATACTGTCTGGTTTTAATCATTTAGTTGGCTATTGAGCTAGTTCTGCTTGCGTCAATCGCTTGTACTAGAAAGGCAGCATAACAATGACTTGTATTGTTGCCATTCCCTTGTCTCAGAAAATGTTGGTTAAATTTCTATTTTGAGAAGTTTGAGAGCTTGGAGATATCTTGAGATGATAGGTGAACGATCACAGGCTCTGTTCACAGAAAAAAGATTTCTGATCCCCAGACGAGGCTCGAACCCGCAAACGTCTGATGACCGGTGAGACGCTCTAACCATTGAGCTACCAAGACTCAAACGGCGAGCAAAGGAGCAAGTTCGACATATATGCGACCTAAGCGGAAGCCACTATATGCTAATAATGATATTGCACCTTGGCTCGCCGTCTGAGTCTTGGTACAGTACTTCCTCGATTATCCGAACAAGTGGTACATTACAATTCGGAAAACCGTTCGGATAATCCAAAATACCGGATAATAGAATTTTTTTATTTATGACTGTGCAATCATTGATCAGTCACTTATAATGTTCTTAAACCAAATCCCTTGCCGTGCGTGACGAGAAATTGAACTCCCGTACGTTGTAACATCGAACTTTGACGATAAAAATCGCTTCCGAACATGACGAATTTACCCGCAAAATATTTTTGCCCTAGGTTTCGGTCGGCGTAAAAGTCTTCGGTTTACGATTAACGGACTTATCAAATTTGTAAAAGCCTCGATGAAGACAATTGTTCAGTTGAAATGAAAAGTTTGAAAGAAAAATTATTACAAAAGAAACCGGGAAAAATGTTCTCGAAGTTGAAATGTCACATCTTGTCTACGCAAAAAAAGATCTAATGTCTGATTGTTTTCTTGAAGCTTCTCGCTTTTGTGCCTCCAATTCGCGGAGCATCACCAGAGTAGATGTGTTTTCAACGGAAGCCTCCGGTTGGGCACGAAGCCAAGTTAGACACCCGTCAAACATCTGCATTGCCTCCACGTGGGAAACGGGACAAATCGAGGAATTCCAGTCTTCCAGAACAAGATTCTCTTCACCACTTTCTTCGCCGTCGTCCGTTTCCTTATTCTTGACGATGTCGCTTATCGTAGATTTTCCAATGTTGAATCGATTCATAATTTCGGTGTAAGGAACCTTCTTCTCCACCAGATCGCAAACTGTCAACTTGTCTTCAAGAACAACTCTCTTTCTCTTTGCAGTGGAGGTAGATGACGAAGCCATGTCAACACAAAATGCGAAAACGTTCGCCAATTCATCTCATATGACGCGGTTTCCATGTGCTTTTGTTCTTAGTTGAAACGTGACACCTCTAAATGCCACCTCTGAACTACTTAATTTTATTGCAAATCCAAGTTTAGGCGGTTGGAAATCGATGAGAATTTGAACCGTTTTTTTTTTGGTTTTTTTTTTGCTTCTACCTTTGGTTCGGATAATCGAAGTTCGGTTAATCGGGGTACGGTTAATCGAGGAAGTACTGTAGCTCTATGGTTAGAGCGTCTCACCGGTCATGAGAAGGTTGCGGGTTCGATCCCCCTCTGGTGCTCAGAAATCGTTTTCCTAAAGATAGAGCTTGACGATCGTTCATCTGTCACTTTAAAATGTTGGTTGTAGCTAACAGTGGCGTAACGAGGTAAGTTACCGCCAGTGGCGGGAGTGGAAAATTCATTCTCTCCAACAAAAAAAAGAAAAGAAAGAACAAACGAAGACTCCAGAAGTACGCATTCACAAAGAACATTCCATCGAAAAATGGAATATTCTGTCCCCATTATGCATATTAATTGTTATTCCTAAGCGCTCATGCACAAACTTACGTAAACTTCACTGTTCAATTGCTATCAATCTTCAAATAAATAGTAGTCAGTTTCACGTTCGTCTGTCAACACAACACGAGAATGACTTAACATGTGGGTCAACGTCTTCAGGACACTGACGTTCGAAAATGATGCCCATCAAAAAAGTGCCGCCCGGGTCGGAAGTTTGAGAGAATAATAATCGATGTTTAACAGCGCACAGACGCAAACACAAGAAAAATACAAAGGAACTTTTGATGAACCGCGGCGCGTTCGCGCCTGTAGTTTTGCCCCCCCCCTCCCGACAAGGTTGCGGGGAAAACCTTCAAAAGATCTATTATTTTTCACATGACTTGTTGGGGAAATTGTTTTGTCATGTTTAATTGAATTATTTCGGGTGTGAGTTATTGCTATATGAACACCTAGTTCGTATGCTTAATATCTAGCCTTAAATTTATCTCTCCTACAGTGCTTCGATCATTTAGTCGTTCGAAAGAAACGAAACAAACTATTGAAATTACCAAGCTGTGGAAAGGGAAAAAATTACACCCAAAACATTCAGCGAGTGTTGACCAGATAGCTTGTTCATAAATCTTTTCAAATTCATTAGTGATCCATGAGGAAAACGGGAAAAAAATCAGTATCGAGACGTAGTTTGGAAATGTAATCCTTAATTAACATGAAATTTTAACTTTAAATCCGACTTTCTCTTTACATACGGATTATGTTGAGAAGTTATATCATACACCTCAAAAGTCGTGTTAAAAATCTCGGCTGTTCACCTCATTTTTCACCTCCCCCCCCTTTTTGGTGTTAGGAAATCGGATCACTCTCTCTTGTATGATATATTACGGCAAGAGAGATTGTTGACGGCAGTTGGCAGCCGTAATGACGGGGGGCCCTACTGGAACGTCTGTCCCAAAATTTCATGGGGTGACATTTTCAGAAACAAAAATTCCACTTTTTTGTCATTTAATCAGATTCAAAAAATATTTTGCAAAACTAAGTAAAATGCTAAATCAATGTCTCGACTTCTTACCTTGACGACTTTGTTGCTGTCAAGGCTCAGACGCACCTGCTTTAAATTTTCAATTACATTTTGAGTAACATAAACAAAAAGTTCAAGAAACACTGGTTTTTACAGAAGTGCCTCGTTTTGTTGTATCGTGTATAAGGAGATTGGGATGCTTTAGAGAGTTCCGATGGGGCACTTTCAACAAAACTTGCCACGGGCGAATTACCACCCATTTTACCAAATAATGTTCGATGTCCGGTTATTCGAAAGGGAACAATTATCCAAGATTAAGAGTTAATCTCTTGTGTGAGTTCTGTGTTCTTGTCGGCTGCATAGGTTCAACTTTCACGGGATGAAACTTTTATGAACTCAGGAAATTCCAGTTAAAAGAATCCCAAGTTTCCACATTTCTATCACAAATTACACTTTAATCCATGAGCTAAGCAGCTAACTGACTTTTGAGCAAACGACCGTAGAAATACAGCAAAAAGACTGCAGCTTTAAGCCTGGTTTCCATATGCTCGCCCGGATCGTCTCGATCGCCCCAAAGCTGCTCAGACGATCAGGACGATGACATGGAAACATTCCGGGGGATCGAGACGGTCACGATCACCTGGATCGTCAGCAATTCTATCTGGACGATCGAGACGATCGTGAATGATTGCAAGCGATCAAATGGAAACATTTGTCAGGCGATCGAGACGATCGGCACGATCCAAATCTATTCGTGTTTCAAGATGGCGGCAACAACTTAACTGACCATACTAAGAAATGAAAAAGTATGAATGTCTTTATAACAAGTTTTCTCTTCATTATAAAGTCTAGTTTGTCAGATTCCGCTGCTGGAAGAATACCTAAAGAGAAATTCCGTCCTTTAGACAAAGTTCTTGTTCAGGTGTATGATATGAACCAAGTTCCTCTCACTACTGAAATAACTGCCGAACCAAAATGTTCCCCTATGTTTTCGCCTTGTTCTTCTTTGTCTTCTCCAGCGTAGAACATTGAGAATTAGTGAGCATCATGCGAAACATGATGTTTAGGGCCAAGTGACAACCGCGCAGATTCATAGTCAGACGATCGAGGCGATCATGTGGAAACCAAAATCCCCTGAATTGGCCCGATCGCCTCAAATATTCTTGTGGCGATTCGCGAGATTACATGGAAACTAGGCTTTAGTACGACCCCCTCACGAAACAAGTGATACTCATTTGTCATAACAGCAGAGATGACCGTAACCAACAATTTAGCATTTGAACGAGAAATAACCACCATTGTCGTTTTAATCAACTGCAGATGTTTTCTCCTCTTCCATTTACCACTTTTGGGCAATTGAACAAATTGACATTGAAAACAATTATAAATTTTCACAGGTTGAAGAGCGATACTCTTTAATTCGTAAGAAGTCTGTGTTAAGGGAAAGTAAATTTTCTTGTGAATCTGATGCTCGGACGTTTACTGTCATTTGAAATAGAATTCATTTCGTGCAATCGAGTGTAAATGCATACGTTTTGCCTTTTGAACAGTGGCGTAACTGGTGGGTTTTTTTTGGGGGGGAGTTGTGGAGGGGCGAAAACGTAATTTTCCCGAAAAACTTTATAACATTATGTTTAAGATTGATTATCCTTGGAATATTCTATTGTCCTAAATCTCTACGATGTTATATGTAATATTTCTTAAACGAAGGCGAGTGTTTTACCAGGGGTTACAAGCACGAGAGAGCAATAAAACTCACGAGGCCGTACATTGAGTGATTTTCACTATTCTTTCTCGTCTGTAAAACACGACAGGAGAATGAAAATCACGAGGCCGCAGACTGAGTGATTTATATTGTTCTGGCGAATGTTTTACAAACGCTGGAGAACAATGACAATGACGAGGAGGTAGGCTGAGTGGTTTTTATTGTTCTCGAATATTTGTAAACCCTGGTAAAAGACGAGACACGCGTTTATGAAACAGCCTCTCAATCGTTTATTTTTGAATTAGTAATTAAGAAATGTGGTAATGGACGGTTCTGTGTTTGGGCCGTTAGTTATCTGATTTCTTAATCATGAATTCGTATTATCTATTCGTATTATGATTTCTTAAACGATTAAACGGGCTGATCAAGTTAAACTCCCAAAGTTCTCTCGATTGCAGCGTGTCTGGTACCCCATTCCAAAAGTAGGACCTATCACTAGTGCATTGTAAACAAGTCAACACGGTCAGCGTACTGCTTTATTCTGCTTTGCACAAATAGAGCACGCAGCTGAGCCGTCTGGCTCATAAAATCTGGCGAAAGGCAATTCGATTAAGTTAGTCAATCATTAAAATATAATTAAGGTAGATTGCTTTGCATACCAAGACCGTGAGCAATATAAATAATTTGTTAAAAAGAGCTTCTATAAAACCTAGCCAGTAATACGAAACAACCATTTCTGTTATTCCCGACAGAGCAAATTTTTCCGATGAAATTTTCTGTTGGGGGGGCAAGTCGCCACCCCCTGGCCCCCCATCAGTCACGCGACTGCTTTTGAACCAACTTATCATTTCATTAGTTTTTGAAATTTATGCAATTGCAATTACTGCCATAACCTAGCTTTTGATACCATGAATGAACTGGGTAAAAGCTGTTTAAATTTCTCCCTTTTTTAACTGGACAAAAACTGGGGGGCTGAAGTCACCAAGCCTCGCCCCCCCTCCTTAGTCCCTGTTATGCTGGAACTAAAATTTATTTGTTTGTTTTGCAAGAAAAATTCTGTGGTAAGGGCACATCTTTGTTCATGCTGTAAAAACGCCTTCAGTGGACGCCTTTTTCGTGCGAGTGTTCACAAAGGTACTTTTACCGTGAATAAAAGTTCAATTCTTGGGAAATGACCCAAGAACTTTCTTTTGATGCAGTAAAAATTGCGCTTGAAATTCGCAAAACCCGGCTACAAAATAGTGGCACCTTCTTATTCCACGAACACTCGCCGTCCCGGTCGCAAAGAATCCCCCAGCAAGTGCACAGACTGGTTCGGTGACGGTTTTCAAAAGATATATGACAGCGTCTTGTCGCCGACATTGCTTTCAAAGTTGCTTGAGTTCAGCTCGGATATCCGCCGATCAATCACCGAATGAAAGTAAAGTGAGTGAATTTCATTATATATGGATTATATTTATTATATATGATATTTATTATGACATTTGTTATATGTTATTATGTTATATATTATTATTAAATATTATATATTATATATTACATATACATAATACATAATACTGATTACTTATTAACCGAGTGCGAGGTCTGTACGGGAAAATATTTGCCCGAGGTTTTCGTCCAGACCGAGCGACGAAGGAGCGAGGTCTGTGGGGAAAAACCCGAGGGCAAATACTTTCCCGTACAGACCGAACAAACGAAGTTAATAAGGAATTTATTATGTGGCTTTTAGCATCTTTCTTTATCGCTTTTAACGAAGCTTTGTGTTCGTGAGTTAGCGGTTTAGGTTTACTTGCTTGTTTTTACCTAACTATGATAGGCATTCATCGGAATTATTGAATGAGCTTAATTGTTTACATAAACACACCAAAACCGTTCACAAAGTTTACAAATAAAACCGTTTACAGAAGCACACCAAATTATTTAACTGGAATTTTTCAAAATGCCAGCTCGGTACATTTGTATGATCTACGACATTCGGATGTTAATATTTATGTGCCAAGGCCAAATACTGAAGCTGGAAAGAACAGCTTTCATTATAAAGGGGCGGTACTCTGGAATGGTCTACCATATAATATAAAAAGTCAACTTAGTTTGAGATCATTTAAAGAACTTTTATAGTAAATTTATAAATGTAATGTAGTTTGTATATAGTTATTGTATTTACATTTAATGTAGTACACGGCTCACTGGAAGAACATTTCGAAATGAAGTGATCTTGTGTTTAAATAAAGATCAAACAATTTCGAATGGATCAATTCGAACAACGAAATATCGATTCGCGCGACAAAATTCGCCTAGTGGAAAACGGGCTTAAAAATGACTATTACGTTTCTAGCAACAAACAAAGGATTATCGCCTACTGTGTCAGTCCATGGTCAGTCGGTGAAGTTAGTGTTCGATGCGAATGATTAGTTTGGCGCCCTCTTGGCGACCAAGTCGGCGACTGGTGTGGCCAATTTATACTTGAAATTTGAAACCGCTTACGAAAATTACAGGGTTATTGGGTTGCGATTCGGGCTACAATGTTTGCTGCGATTTCTATTGGCGTTTTTGCAACCAACATGCATGAAAACTGCTAGTCATATTACCTTTGTGGAAAAATAAGCCGCGAATAGTGCGTTTATCCAGGCATTCAGTAATGTTTACATGGGAAAAATAAGCCGCTATCACTCGTACAAATTGCCCCACAGTGAAGTTCTTTGTGAGGGCTGCATACTGTACGTAACGTCAGGAATGAAAACAGATTTATCTTCTGTCTGGACTGTAATACTACCGCACAAATTCACCAGATCGATGAGCAAGGAAACCTAACCGCTAACTGAAATTAACCGCTAAGCAAACAAACGAGACATCAACTACCAGGTCCTCCATTCAAAAGAATTTCTCATCCGAAATAATATGAATGAATAATTGTTAGCCCCAAGAGTAATCCAACAACAACTCGTCTTGAATACGAAGTCATTCAGATAATTTTCACTGATAGAGCACAAGGTGAGATCAAACAAAAGATAGATGATTCAGGTATTCCTAAGGGACAACGCTAGCATATAGCACAAGCACACGAAATAAACACAAACTCAAATGCAAGTATAAGAGATAGACCAAAGAGAAAATAATGGTTGCGTTTGTTTTGAGATCATTCAGTCGTAAGTTTTGCATGCACGTGCGCTTGCGTTTGAACTCGTTTGAGTCGGGCCTAAGCAAACCAGTATGGGAACGACATTTAAGAAAGTAGACTAATTTTAAGCATCTGAATAGAATAACATATCATGGACATTGTAGTGAATTGTAGATGTTGTTCCTACACCTCTGAAACTCTTCTCAGGAGTCCTGGTCAGTTTAATAACATTTAAACGACCGAAAACGTTAACTCTACGGCTATACGTACTGTGTGCCGTGAACCGTGGAGAAGCTCTCCACGACGTACGATGTACAAATATGATGGCGTTGAAAGTACTCTTGGTACTGCAAATTATTTATTCTATTTGTTTTGAATGAAAATTTTTATTCCAAGATCATGCTGCCGTAGATGAGGGGAGTAATGTCTGCTTGTACTGTAAATTTTCTAGGGCAAATAAAGCTGTTGGGATTGAATTCTCTGTTGACTCAGTGGATGTCGAAAGCTGTCGTTTGAGTTTGGTATCAACGCCTTACACAGAATTCTTACAGACACGTTGACGTTTTTTACATGTCAAAAACATACATCAGTAGTCCAGTAGGTCATCAACCTGTGATTTCTTTTAAATTCGACGAATGTAAAATTTTGATAGTTTACTTACCGCGCCTTCCCTATCCCCGCTCGTTGTAAGATTACCAGTTAAGAATGTTGCCATACTTAATCAGAATTTTGATTTTATCATCAGTCAACTATGTAAATCCTTGTTCCGGACCAAACTACACCATTGACCAAACTACACCAAAGACCAAAATGGCCCACCAAGGGGCCACTTTAGTCTTTAATTTCGGACGATAGACCATTAACAAGAATATCACGTCTGGTTTAACAAATTCTATTTCGTCACTGGTGACGTTCGTTGCGGAGTCACATGAGATAGTACGCGCCAATTCACACCAGTGTATCGCGGCCTTTTGTTCACATCAGGTGTACGAATCATACGACCATCAGAAGAATACATTTATTGGAAGAAATTTCAGTGCAATAAATAGCAGTGCAATAAACCTAAAGTTATGAAAAGGTACAATCAATTGTCTTTTGCTCTACTATGCAGTATTTCTGACTTACAGTTCACAACGACATACATCTCATTCCGTCATTTCATAGTTCTTACGATCAACGTGGAGATAAAACGAAAATTTTGCTAAAGTAGCGTTGTTGGAAATAGAATTCAAACCAACAAGCAACGGAAAAGTCACTGTAAAGGGCAAGCGCATTGAAAGTGGTGGAGGTGATGACCTGGAAATCTAGTACAAGCATACGTTTGGAAGCCATTTCTTCACAATCACACTGCTCAAGAACAAGCTATCTGAAAAAGTAATTTCAAGTAGAGCTAGAGGGAAGCAGATTCGAAACAAAATTTTTTGCATCTCGTGATTTTGTACTGCAGCTCATTGCTGACATCTGGAAAAAATTGACCATCATGAACGGTTAATTATAAGCATTAGCATTGTCATTTCTATAATGATGATGGATCACTTCTTAATCACCCTCAGACACAAGAAAATACTGTGTATGAAAAGACATGTGGTTTTGGGTTTCCGTTTAAGGGTGACCGCTTAATACAGGTAAAAAGAACAAAGAAAGACAAATATGGGACTGCTTAAGGGTGGCCGCGGCCGCTTAATAAAGGTGGCCGTTTAATAGAGGTAACAATTACAGCATGTGTATGGGCCAAAATTCGGGACTTTGAAAACTGGCCGCTTAATAGAGGGTGGCCGCTTAATACAGGGCCGTTATATACAGGTTCCACTGTAGCTATGAACAACACAGATGACTGCACACCTGTCGACCCGACAAACGAACCAGTTCAACTAGACGAACTGGAGACAGTTATTGTCTGAACCAACTCCGAACAACTCTGGCTCCATTTTATCAATGTTAAAAGTTTTAAACGATAACATGGAGAGCTTGACCTCGCGTATAGTCCAGATGGAACAACGCAGGGAAGAACGTGTCATTAATGAAGCCAATTTGGCGCCTAGAACAGGAAAGAGAAAACGTCTGCGATCGTTAAGTGACACTGGCCAAGAAATGTCAAGCGATTCAGAAGATGAATCATTACTAATTAAAATACTGTCTAAGACTGCTGACTCAGCTAAAAGTCTTGTCACTACCCAACCAAAAAAGGGCGATAGTCTTCTTTCAGATATCGCACTTGAACTGGCTGACGAAGACGCCACGGGCCCTGCAATCAACCAAGACCTCGCAACAATGCTCAACAAACGATGGTCGGAAAAGCTCTCCGACACGAAATTAACTGAGAGACTTGATCACATCCAACGCCTAGAAAATTGTGGCAGCTTAATTGTTCCACGAGTCAATCCGGAAATTTGGTGAAAGCTACAAACGGCAACAAGACTCCAAGACCTTCGTGTTGGCAACATTCAAAAAACTCTATCGAAGGCGGGCAGTTCACTGGTTTACAATACGGGAAAGCTTCTAGAAGCCCGAGAAACAGGTAACAACGTGCACACCCCAGAGACGATAAAAGCTAATGTGGACGTTTTGGTACTTCTTGGCGTTATAGAACAGGGACCGCGGAGCCGGAGGGGCTAGGGGGGCTGTAGCCCCCCCAATATTTTCCTGACCAGAAGTTTGATCGGCTGCATTGGTGGCTAATTTAAAGTCAATAAGCTTTTGTCTGACTCTCACTTGCTGCGTGATAATGCTTTATTATTTGGATCCAGACCGTAGCAACGGTAAATTTCCAATAGCTTCTGATGTTCAAACTTATATTGACAAAAATGCAAGCAGGTCCTACAGTTTATTGCCAAGTTTCACTCTTCTCAGATGTAGAGTAACTCAGAAGTATTTGAAAAGAAGATTAAGTAATTCGTTAAACGAAGATTAAGTAATTTGTTTCATCTTCGTCAACAAAGTGTTGTACCTCTGGATGAATACTTAGCATAAATCTTCTTCATAGCACTTCTAATAGGCATTTTCAACCAACTTAGAGATAATATATAATTTATCAGTTTTTTAAGACAAAAAAATGAAAAAAAAATTTTCACTCATGAGCTGTCCTTGATGCTGATATCCGACCGGTAACCTTTGAGAATGATCCAATTTTAAGACAAAGGCTCGCTATCCAATAAAAAATCTTTCTTTAAAGCAAAACGAGTGAAAAGTTTTATTGGAAAACGACTTGAAATATCTCAAGATCGCAATTAATACAAGATCTTGCTATGAACATCCATTGATAAGCAGTAGAATTGTCAGAATGAATCTCTTACCATTTATTAAATCGTTAAAGGTTATTCTCAACAAACGTTTTGTTTTAATAAAACAGAATAGAAATTTTAAACGTAAATATGACAAGCAGTTTAAATGTAAAATAATTTCCAGTTTGGGTTGTTAATATTTGTGGCCAAATATTGTGTTTTCTTTATTGCATTACCTCTTCCAGTTATAGTAACGACGATTTGTCTTTTTGACAACTTTGAAAAATTATCAGTGTTACTTGGATTCTCGGGAGATGTATTGGAAGGGTGGGCGGAGGGTTTGTTGCGTAAACGTATTTCTAGTACGATATGTAATTGCAGAGAAAACATTCGTATTTTACTTGTCATCGATCGTTATAGTTTCATTCATTGATAAAGAGCAAAAATATAATACACGTCACAGTTTTGTCTCAAAAAAATATGACTGGATTTGGCACATAACCATTTCAAGATTCAAATATATGGGTGGAAGAATACACCCATGACGTCAGCCCCCCCAAAATAAAAATACTCCGCGGTCCCTGTAGAATGACTGCAAGTTTGATCAATATACATAGATTTGTTGCAATCTTTTCTTACTAATGGCACAAATGTTTTTGTTTTTTTGGAAAAAAGGGACTATCCCCTAGTTTGGGAAATCTCGGTTCCCCCGCAACCCCTCTTCTGCACCAGTTTTATCAAATATTGCTCCCCAGTATGACCACGGCTTCACGCAGAAATTACGGTGCTGAAGGATTTGGAGACCAAGTATAAATTAAAAATGAAAATTTTTGTTCTCGGTTTAAAATGCAGTTAAATCCTTTGTTTACAATACCTGGGACAGCCTTTGTAACATATGTATAAAAAGTCAGCCATATTACAGTGTTAATGTCATTACACGTCTGTGTGCCTGAGAATTCGAGACAGCAAATATTGCCGCAACATACAATCGTACTACATCTGATCATATGGAAAGAACCAAAGAATTTTAATACAGAATATAAAAAGCAGAAACTTGAATAATCCACGATGCTTATGAAAGTGGCATAGCCAGCCCTCTCTTTCCGGGGGGGAACCTATCACTGCCCCGGTAATGGTAGGACCATCGTTGGAACCTGTGATTGATTAAAATCGACATTTAGCTTCCCTTTCTTAGGGTCAGTAATATTTAGCTCAGGTTTACATAAACTAAGTTAGGTAATTCATACCAAACCCGAGAATCATCCCGTTTATTATCGGGATCGCACTGGTTCAGGAACAAGACGAAATGCATAACCTGACAGATTCCGTCATGACTAATGTTAGTATCCCATGTCTAGTCTAGCGGAGACCATAGCTGGTAGCCCAGTGAATGCAATGTTTGACTTAGTTTCCCAACACTTTCTCGTTTACATCTTTGTGCGTCTCTCTCACTAGCTATTTTTTTCTTCCATGCTTTTTTCCTCGACGTTCTTCTATTCCCCCCTTTCTTTCTCATTTTCGTCCCTGTTTATTCCATTTCCATCCCTCCGAGAGGACAAGCTGCCTCCCCTGCCGCTCCACCGACTACGTCACTGGTTTACGATTGGATTGTGACCGCGCGTGGGAGAGAGAAAAAAGCATGGAATTCGCTCGAAATGAGTGAAAGGTGGTATACCTGTATGTAAGAATCCAGTTTGCTTGAATTACATGCACTCAAGAAGATAGTTTTTTTTCGCTTGGCGTCCATTTTTATGTTGGAAAGAGCTTTAATCAAAGTGGTGTATTAACGCCTCATTATTTGAATGTATCCGTATATATGCATAAGAAAAGCGAAGGCTTTATTCCCATAGGTCATTTATTTTTTGCAATACTATTTATCCTATCAATGACACTTCCCATTGTGTATTTAATTTACGCTCGCCGCCTTGGTATTAGAAGAAATGAAGATTGTCAACGCGTCACGCTTGTATGAGGACTAAAGGCTTTTTTTGTTGATAAATATCATTTTCGTGTCGCTATGTTTATAAATATCTTTTCACAAATTAACGTAACTTAACCCACAGTCGAGGTTTTTGCTGCAAAAGAAACTAAACACATTCGGCCTACGCGTACCATGTCCTGGATGAAGAATGGGCTGAACACTTAACAGCCAAAGGATAAACGTACATTTATACTTCACATCAGTGAGAGAGATATTATAATGACAACTGAATCTCATTTAGATTTAAAGCGAGATTCCTTGTCACTCAATCGTTTTGCTTGTGATTTTAAAAGTTTTAATATCTCTAAAATAATGATGCAGATTTAAATAATTTACGTTTCTGAATAAACAAGGCATAGATAATTATTTTTACTGTTAGTTGTTTTGTGTAACATTTTGTAGACGAGTCACGACCCGTGTAGGAATGAAGTAACCCATTAAGCACCTTTGTTGCTCAGTGAAGTTGGAATTTGAGTCACAGGATGTTTATCTCGAAGACTTGAACAGTAGGTTTATCTAAAAATCTTGGAGCTGGTCTATTACAGGGTCCCAAATATAAAACTATGAACTTGCGAGAAATATCGAACTCTGCAGCCAACCTATAGTACCCAGGGTTTTACATTGGAATAAGACCCTGGGTACAAGGTTGTTCCATGGACTGCACAAGTGCTGAGTCAGTCGATGCCATTCCAACAAGGAGGTGGTGTACCCTAAAGCCTGGTTCTCATTTATCACAAGAATCGTAAAAATCGGCGACGCGCATCATCTTCGATATCGATGATTCTTACGACATTCCGAACTGCGATATTCTCATTTGTGGTAAGAATCGTGACAATCAGAATGTACGAGGAGTTACGAGCCAAACATGAAAAGTTCGACTAGTTGACTATTTTCAATAAAAAGTTATTTTTAAGCGGAAAACTCGTCCAGTTAATGGTTTGAGTGAAGATCAAAAACAAGTAGCGACTAGTACGTAAAGAAAAGAGAAAAAGAAGATTCTGAGTGCGGCCACATTTGCAAAACCGAAAGGAATTCGATCAATTCTACTCGGATGCCTTTGTTGGCATCTTTTCCTTGGTTTCTAAAGTAATTCACTGTGCGTGAAGTCGCCATTTTTTATTAGATTGCGTGTTGAAATATACCTGATTGACGCAAATGATGTTCTAGTCGGGAACATCCTAAAAAATCCTGATTCTTAGGACGATATGAGAACCAGGCTTACGTTTGCAATAAAACGGGGATGATGAAGCATGACGGGAGTTGATGATGGCGTGATCACAGGAGAACCAATGAAATGCTTCGAATGAGGACTTCTGCTCAGCTAGATAAGCTTTGGTTTTTATGCAAAGGTTAAGGTCCAGCAAAAACACGAAGTAGAGCCATAAAGAAATAAAGTTAATCCGATGTTACGTTGTCAACTTAACAACATCGTCAGAGATTATGATGTTACATCATGAGGGTATATAATATATGTAACATAACCTTTTTAAGATGTTGTCAAGTTGACAACGAAACGTCAGATTAAACTTCATTATTTCTTTATGGCTCTACTTCGTGTTTTTTATTTCTTTATGGCTCTACTTCGGGTTTTTTGTTATTTCTTTATGGCTCTTTTTCGTGTTTTTTGCGGGGCACTTGTATTTATTACAAGATTACGTTTTTCGCCTGGGGAATTTCTTGCAAATGTTAAAAGTCCAGCCGTAACATTACTCGGCAATAAAGTGACAGGAACTGATCATGATAGCTAATACGAAGAGAGTAACAGTAGGCCATCGTTCCCTTTCACCAAAAATGAACTAATAGTTCCGATTTAATTATCGAGTCATAATGTTTGAAATCCCTGAATAAAAATCGAATGAATTAATAAAAGAAAAGAAAAGTACTCATGCAAATTTAATTAAACTGAGCTTCAATCTGTTTGAACAATAATCTAACTTCCCTAACATCTTTTAGCTCGGTTCCATGGTCACACAAAGTAATAGTTCTGAAATCGACAGGTATAAGCAGCGAAAACATGAACGAGTTCAGTGGCATAGCCAGGATTTCTCTTACAGGGGGGGCACCGCCCGACCACAAAGTGCTGAAAGGCCTGTTAATTGGCCCTAACTTGGTCTGGGTTAATTTTTGTGACTAATTCAAGAGGGAATATCCCTTCTAATAAGTAATAATAAGAGCATGAATCTAACACAAGTAAATTTCTTATGCACCTGTGCCATGATCTCTCCCCCTCTAAATACGCCAATTAATGGGTTTTAGGTACATTTATCAAATGACTACGCTCTAACGCCAAATTCTATTGACAAGACAAACCATGACAGACAGACCAACAATTGTGGTTGATATTTCCCAGATGTTTTGTTTTTATCCTGTGTAGAAAAGTTAAATAACTCGTGGCCACTCGGTTAAATGTGCAAAAGCTGAGAAACGTTTTACTCTGCTCAGTTTCACCGAAAATAGAAAAAAAATGTATTCAACTTTTGATAGAGGATTAGGGTTATTTATGGCAGTAAACTTTTGTTTACATTACCGGTTACATGGACCAGTATCAACTGGATTTAATTCAGTGTCCACGAATAGGGGTGACTACACAATTTTAACTGTTGCGATAGTATTGCGATAATATTGCGACAGTGGAGGTACTATTGCGATAGTATAAAAAAGACTTCACAATTAACCTACACTGCCGAAGTCAACTGAAAAATGTTGACTCGAGCGGGATTTGAACTTGCAACTTCCGGAGCCAACATTTTTCAGTTGACTTCGGCAGTGTAGGTTAATTGTGAAGTTAGGTTTCATTATACCCTGAGGATGATTCTGAAATAGTATTGCGATAATATTTCGATAGTTCACATGGCTATTCCGATAGTATTGCGATAGTGGAGGTACTATTGCGATAGTATTTCGATAGTTTTCAACCCAGAGGGGGATTGCACTAATGAAGTGGCGTTCGTGACGGTGGCTAAGAAAAACAATTGGCTGCGGTTTTTCTCGTTATCATTGGGAATCGAATATTGCGGATGAAAAGGGTAAAAAAGTGTCGTTATTTTCTGATAACGGTAAGCTGAAATGGTTAAAAGTATAGAGACTATCGAAAAATCGATAGTGCAATAAACTATCGCGATGGTAATTGATGTTTCCTTTTCACTATCGATACATCGCTATCGCCCCTTTAATATCACAATTAATGGATAGTTCGATGTATTGTTACACCCCTACCCACGAAAAACATCCTAGTTATTTTGAACGTAAAAGTGAGTCGCACGAACTCCAAAATATCGGGAAGTTAGAAAGTAGGAAATGCAGCTTCATCAGTATTGCAGCTCAAACACTTGCATATCGATGTTGCATCACGCACGGACAGCCGATCCTTGTTTCCTTTCTTAAAGCCGTTGCTCCTTTGACCGGATTTGGGTTTTTAAATTTCTTTTTATTTCAAAAGAAAGGACTTGATTTGAAATAATTTTATCATTGATTGCTTTGCATAGTTGCTAATTTTAAAGTAATCCTTTTTAATGGTACATAGCCGGCTTGTTTGTTTAAAGAAACACAACGATTATTAATTTTTATTGTTTGCCGAATCCAGAAAGACACCATCTGGCGCGACATGACTCAAAATGTTTGACGAGTTTGGGTAAACAAGGACGAATGAAAAAAAATGCTCGAGTTGATTGACGGAAACTGATTTTGGTTAAGGCAAACAATTGCTTCGTTTTATTACATATTTTTGAACGTGGGAGGCTACCAGGGTATATTTAAGTAAATTTGCTGAAGATGATGCAGTCCGGTCAGTTGCTGTGTGGTATTTCGTTGAAGATCGGGTTTTCTCTTCATGCTGATGGCTCCAATTCTGTCGGTGATCCCTTTCGTGCTCTGCCTCTCCATGACAAAAGCATTTCCCAAAGTTCGACGTGGCTACGACTATGGCTACGTCTTATATTCGCTCCCACAGCGTTGTGTTCCCGCTCCGAGCGACCCAGTTTGCAATGTAAATCACAACATACTGTATTACAAAAGAAAGGAGTATGGATCTATAGCAAGAAGCATCAACGCAACCTATGACCAATTCAAATCCACATTCCCCAAATTTCCTCGGTGCGCTAAGGCCATTAAAGAACTGATGTGCCAGGTGAATTTCCCGAGGTGCCTTAGTGGAGGACGTTTGGATTATGGCAGTAAGAACAAAACGTTCAATGCTGTCAGATTTTGGTGCGGCTTAGTTCCTTACTTTGATCCCAACATTTTGCTGAACCAACCCGCTTTCAAGGGCATGAAGTCTGGTGTGGTTAGGAACCCTTACGCAACAACCTGTAATTACGTAGCTCAGGATCCTTTGAAGCTGTGTCCTAAGCCTCGGTATAAGGTAAGAATTGGCTTTGTAATTTCTATCCTATTACAAATGCAGCCGAAACACGTCTAAGAAATCTGTGGTCTCTCACTTCCAGATGCCTTCTACGTACGCAAACATATACCGAGCTCAGGTGGCGAATGTCTTTTGGGGAATTAGAGAACACGAGGACAAAATACCCGGAGAATGTTACCAGCTGATGAAGAACGTTTTCGCTTGTTCTTACTTGTTTTGCTCTCCCAAGGAAGAATATGGGCTAATGAAGACAACAAAACAAAAGTGCTTTTCCATTCTTCGCTGGTATGTATAATTCAATGCTCACGGGCACTATTAGGCGGGACTGGAAAGGATGTCCACCCAGGGTTCTTCCCTTTATGTTAGTCTAAATCTTTAGGACTCACTAGCGTATTTAGAGGGGGACCATGGTACCATACCTCCCCCTCTCCCAGGATGCATTGCATAAGAAATTTACTCATATGTTAGATTCCGTGCGCTTACGACTACTTATTAGAAAGAAGATTCCCTCTTGAATTGGTGACAAAAATTAACCCACACCAAGTTAGGGCCAATTAATCGGCCTTCAGCCAAGGCAGGATTAAGTCTGTGGGAGCCTGGGACAGAATTTTTTGAACTTTTTATGTAATCTACTTCACCCTTTCAGTAACTGATACGATCACTCAAATACTTTGATCTTTTCGTGTGATATCAAATATCTTTTTAATATACCTAAGGCCACGGGGCCTCAACGACACATAAGGAGCACGATGCATCACACATCCATAATATAGCAATTTGCCTTATCCTACATTACGCATGTTGAGCTTGTGACCAAATATTCGGTGGAACATCAAAAATACAATGTTCCGTTTTTTAATATTAAGAAAACAAAATTTTGGAGTCGTTAAATGTGGGGGTGGAGCGAGGGAGGGGTGGGGGAGTGGTGGCCCCACTGCTACTTTCAGCTCTTTGTGGTCTGTTGTTGGTCAATCGTGGTAGGGCGATGCCCCCCCCCCCCCCCCCCATAGGAAAATCCTGGCTACGCCACTGTTTTTGAGGTACATTTAAGATATATTTAAGATATATTTAAAGACTCAGGCATATGGCACCCATTTTCCAAAAACCTAGAAAATATATAGTTCATCATCAACATATAGCCATAATTATTCCAAGTGTCATCATAATTTGACCATTATCTGATTACGTTTGAATAAGGACCAATGATAACGAATACACAATACAAAATAACCGACGGTTATTTAAAATTAATACCAGCTTTATTAAAACGCAGCTCGGCAAATAAAATTTCAGGACTTTTCATGAACTTAGGAAGGTTTTTAGAAAATTGAATGGCTTTTGAGTAATCACTTTTATAAATTAAAAATTTCAGGACTTTTTTTAAGGGCCCGTGCGAACCCTGTCGACAAAATTGGTAAATGAAAATTGGACTACATCTGTTTTCTGCGGTATTGCCAGCAGGGGTGGTGCCAGGAATTCCCCGACGCGGGGGCTGACGTCCCCGTCAGGGGGGCTAAATCAGAGCGGCCAGGACCACGCCTCCTTTATAATTTCCTGATTTATAGGTCGAAGACATGTTATTTTTCGGAAGAACGTACTAGAAACAGTTCACTTTTGGATTTGACAAGAGTCCAGTGTCTTTCTTGACAAAATCAATAACAAGTACCCATAGTTTGTTCACTATATAAATATCGTATCAGTGAAAATTCTCCGACGAATTGTTAATTTTCCCCGACAGGGGGGACTATGGTTCCCGACAGGGGGTGTGGGCCCCCTCTGGCACCACCCCTGATTTTCAGGGGTCTCGAAACACTGAAACTCTTACTCGAAGACTCGCGTCGAGCCCAATGACGGGTTACTTTTTGTGCTTGTTCGTAAAAGTAATTGAAATCTCAGAGTAGTAAACAGTTACCTCATATGCTGCAATTAAGCGATAAATTTATTAGTGCACATCAATATCGTATTTTTCCAAATAAAAACCCAGTTCGAATAGACGCCTCTCTTGAGACTGCTTTCCATTAGGAGAGTTTTATCTCGCTAAGCGACTTGTTCCTTTGTCTCATAGGCTTTCGAATGTAACTAAAGGAAACCTATTCAATTTACACAAAGGAGTGTCGATTCCCGCGATAAAGTTCACTTAGTGGAAAACAGCCTTAAGCCTATGACTCCACTATACTGCATAGCTTATCAGGCCAACACGTCAAATAAACGCCCTGTTAGAGTGGGTGGGGGGTGGTTCATTGCTCATTGATAAATCTGATTAGTTCGTGCGGAACTAATCAGGTTCTAACGTTATAATACTAGCTAAATACTAACTGCCGATTTTCGTTTTCAGCTTCAAAACTTATGAAATCCATGACGAAAGCTTTGAACGTATCCTGAACGAGACGTGTCCGAAGTACCCAGATGAGAATACTGCTAAAAAAGTATTCATACACGTGTAGACTAAAGGACAGATCGACGGATTAAACGGAAATACACGTAACGAAAAGAAAAGTTGGTTTTAAAACTTTGTCTTGTAACCGCTGTTTTGCTTATTTTTGATACGTTTTAGTAAAGAGTTTGAAGCATGCATATCATTCAGTATTAACGTTAGTTACGAAAATAGGAGGTAAACCTGTCTTTTTCCTTGCGTCGGAACATTGGTTAACCACCTGATTATTCGTTGGTTTCTGTGGAAGTGGTGCAGCCCCTGATGTACTTCTTTACAAGCGCAGACTCGGGCTGGCTGACCCAGAAAATTTGAGGTACAAAATTCGAGACGGGGGCAAACCACCAAGGACATTTTTTTGGCCACGCCTCTAAGTCAGGTTTAGTATTGATGGGAAGTTAATATATTAGGGACCTTAAGATACAAGACCTCAACTTCAGCGACGGCGTCCTTGAAACAAAAGAATTCTTCATGCAAAACAAAGAGAATGAATAGTTTTTCTTCTCCAGAGCATTGTCAACACCATCGTTCTGCATGTTACCCAGATCATTTTCACGCCATCAGGGCGACGTCAGCTCGCGGAGTGAAAAAAGCTGTTACTTAAGATCGAATTGAACCCCAGTCTACAGTCATTTGAGAACTGGAGCGTTTAGAAGCCCTAGAACAAGCTACGAGTATACAGCATGATGGTCAATAAACCGCGGTTTCTTCAAATGCCAATATTTTAAAGGTCGCTGTCGTCCAAGTCTATGCCTTATAGATCTTAAGGTCCCTATTGTTCACGGAGAATGACCTGGCGTACTTCCTTTGGTTGAGGAAATTCTTACTTAAGGCACTGCGTTCCCTACCTGGTTTACTTTTACCTATTTTACACACACCTTATTACTCCAACTAATTTCTATGGCGCCTCGAGTCGCGCATGCCATCAGAAAAGCCAAAGAAGGGGGGGGGGATTGAATCTTTAATCTTACACTAAGAATTTACCAGATTTCGTAAGTCTACCAAAGCTTCAGCTTTAAAGTTACGGATTCAAACTTGTTGTCAACTACGTTTGTCTAGCTCTTTTCAGCTACGGCAATTTGGAGATAATTGCATTTCACTATCTCATTGTTAGAGAATATGTGACATCTGTTAACAAACCGTCGAGAATTGAATGAGTGTATTTCATAAATACCAGCACGCATCATTTTCTCCATCTGACGCCAAAGAGGTTCTGTTGAAATTATCACAAGTTAGAACAGATATTTCTGCTCAAATTTGGAAATGACTCACCCTAGAATTATGAATAAGATCTGACTTCCCTCCGACACTTCCTGCTTGGATCCAACCAAAGTCATCCAATAAAACGTCAACAAATAGAAAAATATCAAAATATGATAAAATCACAACATATTAACCTCCACATTTCGACAATTTAATATCCTTAAAATTCTTCTACAGTGCACTTTGTTCAATCTAATTAATATTCTGATTTCGACTATATTCAATATTACTGCAATTCTACGATTTAATTCACAAAACGCTCCACATTCTACGGCTGCCGAAGCCTCGTTCATGTGCAATATTATGTAATTGCGGATTTGAACAAGTTAATATCAACTCAACCACACAAACTAAAAGTTGAAATCATGCTCCCAACGGCAGCCCGCTCTGCCCTATCAACTAACAAAGAGGTAAAACAAAACAATCGGAAAAGATAAATTCTACCGGGTTAATTATATGATAAACCAGCCACAGAAATCAAACAATAATAGAGGGGCATTAGCTCTTAATTTGTGCCATTAGGGGGTAACCAGTATAAGCAACACCATATTGGGCAACAAATATTAGGCGGGTTGGGGCCAAATGGACTTTGGAAGGAACTTTAACGAAGGAACCTGGGTCGCTATTGAACGTGACCTTGTCTTTTCATTCTCAAGGGATTGGCTGCCTACTATTGCTAGATAAAATCAGTTAAGCTTGTTCAAGATTTTATACGCTACGACCTTTAAGCGGATACTTCTTATATAATTGGTTCCAGAGTAAACTCTCTCTATGCACATAAATGTTGGAAAAGAAAATTCCCAAACAAGTAATTAAATCGCCCGCGATTCTGTTAAGAACACAAGTCAGCGGTCGCTGCTATAAGCAGGATCAACAAATTTCAATGCTGACGTCATTCCTTTTGGGGAAAATTTCTCACAGCTGGCCACAGTCCAGTTTTATATTGGTCAGTGGTCACTACTTATTACATCGGCTCAACACCCAATAGACACGTAATGTTATCAACTCTTGTTGAACATACAATTGCTCCACGAATAGACCCTTCGCATATATTCTCCCACTGGAGTAAAAATGCGTGTAAACAAATCGATTTCTATAAATTATTCGAAATGCAAAGTGTCGGAAGTTTGCAGTTGGACTTCAGATGGGTCGTTTTCAAGTCACATGCGAAGGGTCTATTGCTTCTGAAAACCGTTCCGTGTAACACAACCCTTCGATAACTCTAACTTGGTTGGTTACCTTCAACTTATTACAATCAATCAAAAATAGGGCAAAAGCGACCAGCCTAATAGACTACCTCCAGATGTGAATAGGTAGCCCCAATCATAAACAAACGTTCAACGATTTTACTTCCCCAATTTCCAAGTTGCCTTTCCCTTCGTTTAAAACGAGGCCTGATGCAAAACCTTTCAAAAGAAAATCACATGTAATTTAAATGCAAACAAAAAGTCGTTTCAACATTAAACGTTTTGCACCAGGCCCCGTTTTAGTCAAATGAATGAAGTATTTCGGAAATTGACCATTAATTCATATGGTGCGGAAGAAACGGGAGCGCCAAATTGATCACTTGACTTATGTGGCAATGCTTTCTCTAGTTTAATTTCTAATTTCTGTGGAACCTATACAGAATGTCTTCGTAACTTACGTGGAACGTTAAAGGTAACGGCCAAGTGGCAGTCGTATCTATACAGTTCGCCACATTCCCTGTTCGAAGTGACTGGTCGAGAATGTTTACTCAGAGTTGAATAAATACGAAAGTTGCTAAAATTTTTCCCGCCCGAGTTCATTTTTGAAGCTTAGTTCAGGAAAAAAGAACCAAAACGTTAGGAGCATGATTTCAAGCCACGTCAGTCACCATACATTTATAATTTCTTTTCGTTTGGGTATTACGGGCCGCACAAGACTTCCTTCCACTTTAATCGCTTCACGTTTTCCGTCGAAAAAAAGTTTCTTCGAAAAACGAACATTGAACTTCAGTTGGCTATGACATTCGCGCAGTAACCATTCTTTTCCTTTCAATAAGATTTTCGAATAAAACTGACCACATGAAGACGTCATTCGGAAATTCCCTCACTAACTATAAACACGAAATGACTTTTTCAAGCGTTTGAACACCGTTTCGTCTGGTCAGGAGTAGACTTTTTTCACTTTTTTAGTCAGATATGATCCCGGTTTATGTATAAAATAAATTACATGGGAAGTAGTTTTGTACAGTAGTATTTTTACACTTAGATTCTAATACATCAAACCGTGTGCAAATACCGTACTGTACGCACGCAGTTCCGATGAAGTAATTTCCATTTACCTTTGTTTCGGATGTACACTTTAACTGCAAACGATATTACAATAAAATGGAAAGCAAAGTCTTGTGCCCCAGAACACCACCTCACGCATTTAATTACTGTATTTGACAAAACAATATACCGGAGCGCTTTGCTCCCACGACAAACACCCTCGCAATCTCAGGTAAATAGTTTCCGGATATGACGTCTACATTTGCCTTTTAGGAAATGGTTTCTCCACGACAATAGGATGACTTGTTCTTTTTAATGTCTCATTTCTAATTAGTATTGTTAGTCTGTGATTCTAA
Source organism: Heliopora coerulea (assembly GCA_030142905.1). Classification (NCBI taxonomy): domain Eukaryota; kingdom Metazoa; phylum Cnidaria; class Anthozoa; order Scleralcyonacea; family Helioporidae; genus Heliopora; species Heliopora coerulea. The sequence continues at coordinate 793,988 of JASJOG010000094.1, forward strand.
AAATTCTCTACGCAAATTCGGACTATGGTCAAACGGCTTTGCCAGGATTATCACCCTGCAAGAAACAATGACAGGTATGAAAGTTAAGCCTGCGGTTTGTAATACAATTGTACGAAAAAGCTTCAAAATGAGGCAAAGGAGTTATTATAATCCCAAAATGACCATCTAGTGGATTCTGTATCGTGCGAGTTAAAAAAACTGGCGCTAACCATCAGTTCCGGATGAAAGTACAAAATATCTTGAGTTAACTAAGGTATGGCATTGGTCTACTTCCAGCAACTTCTGTCACGTCAATTGGAAAATATTTCGAAACTACACATTGGACAATGTGCGTTGATGGGTCAATCGCTCAAGAAGTAAAAAAAAGAACTTGATGTGATCTGATAAAGTTTGTTCAACAGTTAAAATTCTTAAAAGTTGTCTTTCCGGTAGGCTTTATATATATATATATATATATATATATATATATATATATTTACTGGCAGTTTTCATTTTGCTAGTGGCAATTAGTAGTTCAAAGCTATTTTGTAGTTCAAAAAATTTCAAAGCTATTTTGCAAGAAAACTAGCTATCGGTTAAGAGTTTCAGAGAATTAGCTACTGGTGAGTCGGCGAAAACGATGAACAAATGAATAAAAACAAAAGAAAACAAAAGAAAAAACCCGAGCCGAACCAAATTTTTCTGATATTCTAAATGAAACTAAGTGAAAACCATCAATAGCTCAAAAGATTTAACCCGATTTTTTCCACTAACTCTACCACACCGCCATATTGCTTTGTTTACCTACGCTTCTTATTCTAGTTATTGGTCTATACTATAAAACGTACGTACTTGACGTCATTGCTACCATGTTGGTGTTCTTGAACAAAAGAATTTTGATCATCTTCTTTTGCTCGGTTCACTAACATGGCTGCCTTGGCCTTTGTTACTGGAGTCTCTAGGGAGTGTGTGCATACGCTCTGTCAGTAAACATACTCATTCGAAAAAAGGATTTAATTATTCTCAAAGCGTTAATAATTCATAAGGAAAACACCCAGGAGATGAGTATCGAAGTGTAGTTTGGTAATGCAATCTGATCTAGTTCAAAATTTCGACAACTTTAAGCCCGATTTTCCCCTAAATACGGATTTTTTTTGCGATACCAAATCATGCACTTGAAAGTAGTGTTTGACTTAGTTTTCAAACACCTCGCGGCTGGCTAAAAAAGCTTGGCTATCGCGGACCTTCTTAACTCACTTCTCGGTGTATATGACGAAAAAATCCTACGATATATCCAATAATGTAAACACTGAAATAGATCCTCTGATCGCCTTATTTGAGTGCTTTCCTTAGTTTAAAGGTTTGAAAACTCAGTTATTCTGAGTCTCCCCACGGAAACCCTATTGTAAAATATATTTCCCAGTTGTGGCCGTCGCAAAATTGACCTTTATCTTGCACGTCTTCGTTATAACTGGACTGTTTCATAAATTACATTAGCAACTTACGTCCTTCATAGCTTCCGCCATTTGTTTCATTTGTGATTCGTTTAAGGGCTTGGATGCCGCACTCTGAAAATCAAATCAACATTGTTACTGCAAGACCTGGAAGCGCTAGGTTTTGGGCCAGCGGTAGGGATCCGGTTGCTCAAAGAGCAAGTTGCTTAATTCTGCATACATGAAAACTTTGCAAACGAAATTCTGACGTTACTACTTAAGAAACTTAAAATTTTTTCATGACAGACTGAGAGAACGCGAAAAAAATTTCCGCTATGAAATTCGCATTCAAACGGCCAAGGGAAACATAGGGAACAAAACCGCAAATCTACTGGTAATCTTCGATCAGTGCTCATCGTCGCTTCAACTACCAGTCCCAAGTAGAAGTTCCGTTAGGTTTAGGGTTTGCTTTATGGTTGGATTAGAGCAACGTTGAAGGATATTGTTAGAGTTTACGTTGCTCAGGTACAATGAACTTTCACACAAGTCGCCAGCTTACTGTCATATTTAAATTAATGCAACTTTGTGGCATATCGAAAAGCCGTATAACAAGCGGTCCCCTTATTATGTCAGCTGAATACAACCACCAGAACACTTTGCGGTTTTTTCATTCTCGTGCAAACATTGAATTTCCAAAGCGAATGGAAAGACAATTGCTCCGAACAAAGTTACAAACAAGATTTCAAAGAGCATTCTGGCAGTTGTAGTCTGCAGATTTATAAGAGGAACCGGCCACTAGTCGCACCTTGAATTACGATGAAAAGCCACCAATTCTTATGAGATACCCATAACGTTACTTCGAAAACGGATAAGTGTTTATCATGGTAATTACAAGCAAGACAAAACATACTCTGGCATGTACTGCGAAAACAAAAAGAAAACACGGATCACAACTTCTACACAATCTGATTATCACTGAGAACCGTTTGCCACCTGAAATTTGTTACTGAAACAGGGTTTTGCATGAATCAGTAAATTTTCGCGGTCTTTCACAAGAACGACATGAAGTGTTCTATTTAGATACCTGCACTCCTCCATTGACGACAACATTTTCTTGGTTCTGTCAGGGGGAAAGAATCACGTCAAAAGAAGTTTATTAGCTTCCAATCAAACCCCCCCCCATTTGTCTCAAAAATGCTACTGAAAGAATAAACGACTACATATATTACATACATAGATCCATACATTTAGATGCCGATAATGATAGATACAGACAGACACAAAGACACAGACACAAATATATGGATGCAGATACGAGCCTGGCTGACTCTAGATGCAAATGCAAGCCCTTGCCTATCAATCATAATTCTTCAGTGTCCAAATAAAGAAAGGTAAAATTCACACCTTAACATAACCTGAACAACACGGTACTTTCACAGGTAAGTAGCGTGCAGTTGCATTTGGGTTCATGGCAAACCGTTTTATAGAATAAGCAAAGTTTACCTTTTGTAAGTTGTCAGAAAGCTCCTTCACTTTTTCTTCTTGTGTTTGTAATGCTTTCTCGGATTGTTGCAACTTCGCTTCAAGCTGAGAAAAGAGCAGAGACAAATCCCTTTAGATATACATCACATCAATCGAGGTATATTATAATCTAGTATACAAAAATTGTTCATATTTAGTTCGTGTACTATACGTAAGTATATAATACACCAAGAATATCTTTTGTTTCTTATTACACCAAGATACACGCAGCTGAAATTATGAAGTGGAATCAGTAGTTTGAAAAAAGTAAACGTAACAAGCGACGAAACTCTTCATCTGAACCACGTTTTGCGAAGTAAAAACCCTATCATTCAGCTACCGGAAAATATTGCGAATTAAATTAACAGTGAAAATTAGCGGGTGTGAAAAAGGTGATGTCACATAATGCGAAATAGCGGATATCTACCACGCAATGACATCTGGAAAATTACGAAAACGCTGTAGACAGAATTCAGGTTAAAAACATTTTTAAAGACACTTGACGTATAACTCTTGTTCCTTTTTCATGCGCAGCTTTTGCATTTGTATTTGTATTCATATACAGTGGAACCCCGCCATACGGCTACTTTTTTTTTGTCCGGCGAAACGCCCATGCATTTTCTCATAAGAAAACCCCGTCAATGCGGTCACCCTTTTAATGCAGCCAACAGACACATTTTAAAATCCCAACGTATGTATTCCTTTATAAATTTACCTCGTTAATACGGCCACTCAAACCAAATTTGCATTCCGAAGAACAGATTAGTGATAAAAAAAATAAATGTTGAGAAATGACGATTTTCTTTTTTGGTTGAAAAAGTCTGTGATTCCGGATGCTTAAGAACAGTTCTTTAGAAATCCAGTTGTGATATAACTGTCATGACGTCACGCGAAAGACCAGCCATGAAATTTGAAACTATCACGTTAATACGGCCAGATACTTACGGCCCGTTGATGGCCGTATTAACGGGGTTCCACTGTATTGCCAACAGACTTCACTCCTAAATAGCGCCTATATATCTTTAATATCTCTCTGTATACATATCAGTTTGACTCTCTAGCTCAAAACGTTAACTAAGCTGCCTACTTATAAACGAATGTCTGCAACGGAAACAGAAAGAACTTAAGGAAACCAAAATGTGCTTCATTCGTTTCTTTTTTTAAAGTCAAAAGGTAACAGGTCACTGGACATATAGATTGGAAAGGTTCAAGCAAAGAATAGATCCCGAGCTTCACCAAAAACTCCATGAAAACTTTAGAAGATATAAATTGATTAAAATTACAATATTCAATACTCAACACAATCGAGTGCTTGCAATGACCAAACCACTGGGGTGATGACAGATGAAAGAAGTTCTCTTTCATGAGCATTCGTCACTGCCCAGCACAAGTTTCAACCGCTTTTACTTTCTCTAGGTGTGCAACAGGAATATTTCGGTGGCACTTTCATTTCATTTGTAGTTGGTTATAACCTATCATTCTCTGAAGATGTTGCACGAAGCAACGAAACTTAAGATTCAATAAAACCTTTACAATGCGTATATTCCGTGTGTTTTGCTCGGCTATCTTATTTTTACTCCAGTTAGTTCCATTTTCAATAAAATGGTTGATTGGAGCTACTAATTACATTATCACATAGATTAAATGCAACGATACTTCTAATCGATATTTGCACGTAATCAGTTTCCTGACGGTACTTCGGCAATGTGACGAACCCAGTCAGAAGTGTTCCAAGATTTCAAAATAAACCAATACCAGGTTTGTCTGCACATACTAACCTCGGCTATTCTTGTGGATTTCTCCTCACTCTCTGATTTCGCTTGCTCATACTTTTCCGTCATGTCCTTGTATTTACTTTCATACTATAATTGCGCAAAGAGAAGGGAAAGCTATAGTTAAGACTAAATTTCCCAAGATTACCCCCAAACTTGGTTCTCCATAACACCAAACCTAATTGCCGATGTACTTACTTTTAATAACTAAATAGTTCAGCGATCGAACAATGAATGACGCGAATATTGACGAACTACAGAACAGTTATATGTTTGGTTTTTTTTTCCAATTACCTTTGATTTTGAACCTATTACGCTAGAGAAAGCTCCCTTCAATCCTTTCTTTTTCTTTTCCTTTGAATCTGGTGATGAGCTCAAGTCCTACAAAAATACGATGGTTTAAATCAGCGCCTGCCAACCTTCCAACATTGCGATCCCCTTTTCAGACATGCCCGTAACGAAGAGCCAATTGTGTGTAAGGGAAGAGGACGTTTTGAGTAATCGTACAGGTTCGGCTTAGGGGCCTTTTTAGCGTTTTCTTGAAAGTCAGAGTACTCATTTCCCCTAAAACACAATGTTAAGCAGATATCAGGACGGATATGGTTCCGATACGAGTATGTCTATCTGTCAGATCTTCGAAGGTTTCTCAAATTGCTTCGAATTTAATTGGCGTAATTCAGCAGCACGGTAAAATCGTGAACTGAGACTCTGCAGACTACTCCTGGACCTTAACAGCTCAGCCAGCATAACTTAAAGAATGAGTCTTTAAACACTGCCCAAGCAGTCAAACTTTTTGATTATTTGCTTTGTAATTAGTCTGTTACATCCCAGGTTCATAAGCGATGTGCTAATTTCTTAAGTTGTGAAAGTTTCATGAATATGAAATCCATTTTGACAGCTCGCATTGGCCAAAAATTTGAACAACCAAATGAGAAATCGTTGGATAAAGGAGTTTTTCCTTCTGAAATCTCAAACCTAGTGAGTGTTGTCTTTTTATGAAATCAAAGTGACTGAAATGGACTCTAAATACTGTAAAATATCGAAATCTCTTGCATGTTTATACCCCAAAACCCACCAGACGACCATTTCACGTGACAGTTTTGAATTCAGACGAAAATCTTCCATGCCGCCCAGGGTAGTACATGATAGTTTTGGAACTATATCATGGTTCTATTTTACTATCAGAACGTCGTTAAGTCCTGATGGGAAGGTAGTAGTACATTTAAAACCACTTAAGTGATGGAAAGCTACTCAAGTTATGTTTCCTATAGGCGTACGAGGCGGCAGGCTGGGAGATTTGCAGTGCTCCCTAGAGTGGAGCTGGCAACTTTCTGCGGGCAAATTAACAAAACTCGGGAAAAGGCCATAAAAATAAATAAATAAAATTAAAATGAAAATTACAAAACGCAATTGGACATATAATTATGTACATATTTCATACACACACATAGAGATACAGGTGCAGATGCATATACATATAAATATACATACACATACAAATACCCATACCCATACCCATACACTAACACAAGACAGACTGTCTTAAAGACGAAATTAAGTGATTCAGCAGTTTGCAAAATTCAGGCAAAAAATTGACTTTTTTCAGGCAAAAGATATCTCGCCTCACCTGGATGAAATTCGCCCTGCAGTCTACGTAAGCTAGCAGAAGAAAAATTATCTTTGTATAAAAACCAAGACCCACCGACAACTTCAAAAAGTATAAAATAAAACATATTCCGAAAAATAGAGACATCTTGGAAAATTCAAGATATGAATCAAAACAAGACGAGTATATGAGACTGTAATATTTCGACTTTATTACGAAGTCATCATCAGACAGAATGATTTACAAAACAAGCCAAGGTCTATATATACAGTGTGATGTAGACAACGGAAGTCAGGAATCCTATACCTGAGATATTAACACGACAGAATGCATTGCTAATTAATTATCTCGACGGGAAGCTATTATTTACAAATTGTAAATAATATCTCAGTATCAATAGTATTTCATGTAAATAATATCATGTTAATATCTCAGGTAGAGGATTCCTAACTTCCGTTGTCTATATCCACTATATGTATAAACCTTGGCTTGTTTTGTAAACCATTCTGTCTGATGATGACTTTGTAATAACGTCGAAATATTAGTCTCATATACTCCTCTTGTTTTGACTCATATCTTGAGTTTTCCAAGATGTCTCTCTATTTTTCGGAATATGTTTTATCTTTGTATGCCTTCCACACAATGAAGAGGACTTCAGGTCGCCTTTACTGAGGGTTAGAAACGTTACTGAGAGGCGTCCATGGATAACTAACGCACAAATGACAAGCCTGATCACCGATCCTTACCTCATCAACAGAAGCTGTAGATCTCGAGTCTTCCAAAGAAGAGATCTTAGCATTCAGGTCCTTCTCTTTCTCAGCAGCTAGAGCCAACCTCTCTTCAAGTAACTTGACTTTCTCCTCATTTTCCTTTTCGGTAGCTTTTGCTTTCTCGATATCTTTCTTCAAAGCCTTTATCTTATCACTGTCCCCGTCCTTTGACGCCGTTCCTACTTGAGTGTTCGAAGCCTTCAAGTTCCCACACTCGATCCTTACCTCCTCTAACTCTTTTCTTAACTCGGCATTTACCTTTGCTGCACTACTAGCTTCGTTTTTATATTTTTCTAGTTCAGAAACGGATGATTTATCATCCTCATTACCAGGACTACTTGCGTCCTTCTTAGCTACTTCCAGTTCTGTACGCAACGCCTTCTCTTGTTCCTTAGAACGGTCCAATTCCTCTGACAATTGTTTCAGTTCATTTCGCGAGGTCTCACCAGCAGCTTCTGCTGACTTTTTTAACTTCAACATCTCTTCTTCCAAAAAGGAAATCTTGCTGTCCTTAGACCTGGATTCTTCGTCGGCTTTGCGTAAATTCTCTTCCAATTCATCAACGGAGGAATTCTTCTAGTAAACGAAAATACGAGTTTAAATTCTTGAATGAATGGAAAATCAGAATCAAAACACATTAGTAATAAAGTTATGCCTCCATCGCAATGAGTACACTATCAGACAGGCATAACTTGGGTTTATACGGTCCTAGTGGTAACAATCAGTACAACGGTTTCTCAAAATATTTTTGATCCTTTAACGCCTAAATTTATTTATTTTGTTTATTGTTCTCTTTCTGCTTTGTCCATTCATTTGTTTTTTGTTCTACAGGTGTCGATTGTATGTATGTATATATATATATATATATATATATATATACACACACACGACACACACACACATATATACATATACAGAGTCCAGGTCCTATAAATATATATATAGGACACTGGGCTCTTAAGGGTCAATGCCCAGCTCAAGAGTTGAAACAGGCGGCTGATTGTGAGCTTGAAGCGTCTTGAAGAAAGTATGGTTTTAGTTCGATTGGAAAATGTGTACCTCTAATTCTGAACGTAATGCTTTCTCTTGTTCTTTCGAACGTTCCAGCTCTTCAGACAACTTCTTCAGTTCATTTTTTGAGGTTTCGCTGGAGCTTTCTGCAGACTTTTGCAACTTCGACACCTCGTCTTGTAAAGAGGAAATCTTGCTGTCCTTCAACTTGGATTCTTCATCTGCTTTACGTAATTGCTCTTTTAATTCGTCGACCGATGAATTCATCTAAAAAGAGAAATACGAGCTTAAAGTCTTGTGAAATAAAACAATAAAAGTTACTTCCATCACGAAATTGCACAGCCGACGGCATTAAAATAAACACGAAAACAAACACCATAAGCGTACAGGACGCATTTCAACTGGGGGGCTGAGGACTGTTGCCTGAAAATTTTCTGCATCGCCCGAATTTTCAAAATGAACCAACCTCTAAGCCATGCCTTCAACAAAACTGCGCTTATCATATATTTTACGCAATACTAAAATGACATCAAGATGGGTGCAAACAAAACAATATTAACTGACAATACGCCATGACACTTCCCGTGACCATTGCCGCTGCCGAAAAAATGAAAGTGTCGCCCGAAAAAAAATTGACGATGCCCGAATCTGAGAGGGGTTAGAGCCCGGCTCTTACACTATGACAAACACTCATACTAACATTGACAGAGACTCTGACACGGACACTGACGTACACACACACGCTTATGTAAAACAGGGGCGTCGGAAGCGGGAGGCCCTTGCCCCCACATTTTTTTTTTTGGGGGGGGGCAGAGTATGTGTAGGGCCCACATTAGCTATTAATAAACTTTCCCAGAGAATGACAAAATTTCATTTTTCCACAACTGGAGAGACGCATACCTCCAACTCTGAACGTAACACTTTCTCTTGTTCTTTCGAACGTTCCAACTCTTCCGATAATTTTTGTAGTTCGTTTTTTGAGGTTTCACTCGAAGTTTCTGCTGATTTTTCCAACCTCGACACCTCCTCTTGCAGAGAAGAAACCGTGCTCTCCTTTGACTTGCTGTTTTCGTCAGCTTTTCGTAAATTCTCTTTTAATTCGTCAACGGACGATTTCATCTTAAAAAAAAAAATACAATCAAGGTTAACACTCCTTATAAAGGGATTTCAAGTACCATGACCTTAAACTACTTTTCGCTCCCTAATGTTGATTAACATTTTCTGAAACTGTATGAAACGTCTCTTGCCATGGGAGATTTCTCGCACGAAAACCGATTTGCACGAAAACCGATTTTCACGAAAAAATTAAATTTACCCTTCACATTACATTTCAAAATTATTACCGAGCCTCAAAAAATTGGGGTGGCGCCACAGACCCCCGTCGGTGAACCTTAGCCCCCCCGTCGGGTAAAAAATTAACAGTTCGTCGGGGAATGTTTACTGATGATAACACATTTACATACTGTACAAACTATGAGCACTTGTTATTGACTTAACCAAGATAATAGTCTCTTCTCTTCATGCCAAATATAAAAAGTAAACTGTTTCTAGTCAGTTGTTCGACCTTTAAATAAGGAAATTATAAAGGGAGCGTTATCTTGCCCCTCCGGTTTAACCCTTGACATACGTAGTTCTCGTCGTTGACATACGTAGAATCAAAGAGGAGACTTACCATTCACAACGTTGTTCCATACTGCATACTTTTTCAAACTTATTTGTTAGAACCGGCGAATAACTAAAATATTTCGGCTTCGTTTCAACTAGGATAATGGGTACAGAATTTATGGTTGTTCTACTCTTTCCAGCCGAAACTCTTGCGCCTTTTGAGGATAAACTCTTGTTTTTCAGTGGGGCTCTTCGACTATACATGAACGTAATGTATTCAACTATATCACAATGGCATCTATCGAGAAATACCAGTTGTAAACCAACCTTTTGTAATTCAGAGTCCTTGTTTTGAACTGTTTCCTTTAAACTTGCTATTTCTTTTTCAACGTTTTGTTCAAGCTCGTGAAGCATCTTTTCCTACATGAAAAACGCGCCATTCATCATTGAGACAACAAGAGCAACAAGAATGCTAGTTCATACTATCGCACGTAAAAAGCATTTTTCAATGTACCAGTCTGAAACTTACGGCAAGGTTAACATTTCTAGAGGTGACGTTGCTAGACTTAGGCCCTGTTTACATGCAGGAAGGGTGATCATCTTAATGGAGTAAACCTTCTAGGAGGGCCAAAAAAACAGCCCCTGTTTACATGTGGGGTGAGACCCTTTGAATAGGAGCAGCTGCTCTAGTAGGGTCACCTACCTTTGAGTGGTCTCTAAGTTTCGTCCTTGTCACAGAAGTCAATTTCTTTGTTTCTAAATTCGTTGATTGCACACGATGGTTTGATGCCGAAGTAGTTCTCTCTTCATTCATTCCACTACTGTTTGCCCGATATCTTCGAGCCAATTGCTCACAATATAGCAAAGTATATTTCGCGCGCTTATACATTGGAACACTACCCGTCTGGGAGGGTTAACCTACCCGATGCGTTTACATGCATAAATAAAGAAGATGGCCCTGGTGCTAGGGTTATCCGAGCATGCTGGTAGGGCCACCCAATACTCCCAGGGGCGCCCTAGGACTAGATGGGTTACCTTCATGTAAACAGGCCCTTAGTTGGCATTATTCTACAATACTCACTTTGCCTTCTGCGAAAAATTGAAATTAGAGTCACCCTCCCAAAATTCACTGACCCACTAACGTATGGATTGAAATAGACAATATTTTTAATAGATCAATTCATAAAGTGTTCAGCACTTTCCATCACAATGACTACTTCACACTCTCGTCAATCGAAGATTGTATAGTCAACTGAAGTCAAGCCAATTTAATTTAAAAAAATAAACAAATAAATAAATAAACAAACAAATAAATAAATAAACAAATAAATAGATAAATAAACAAATAAAAAAGAAGAATTATAAAACACAGTCTTCATTAAACTTTCGGCGGGAAATTTTCCGGGTTTCGATACCCTGTTTTAAATGCGGGTATTAGCCAATCAGGGCATGTGGACGAAACACGTCATTTTATAAAATTTCTTCACTAGAACTGAACTTACAGTGGCTGCCAGAGTTTCTTTGTACTTTTCACACTGGGTAATGAGGTCTTCGTTCTTCTTTAAAGATTCACTAAGTTCCACTTCTAATTCATCTGCCTAAAATTATACCAGAGGAACAGCTGCTTGATCACGAATTTCAAAGTTTTGAAGAGAACGAACAGAAGTGTCTGTCACTGTTTTAGTTTTTAGAGACGAGTTTTGGTCTTGATGTTAGACCTTTAGGTTCCTGATGATCAGTGGGTCTCGAAAAGCGGGACCGGCGTCCCGAATTCTAAAAATTTTTCAGCCAAATTTTGTTTTGATCAAGGAAATGAAACCGTACTTTAAGGGCACTCAACGTTTCTACTAAGGTTAAGTATTGGATCTTGAGGTGTCGGTGTGCGTCTCGGTGCCACTCCGTCTCGAACAAGGTGATCTCGTCCACAACAATGCCCGCCACAAAGAACTGGCGAAATATGAATCTGCAAGTTACTAAAGTTTTAACTAGCGTTGTTTTCGGTGAATCTCAGTGGAAGTTGAGGATGGGTGACTTGTAACAACTATTTTACTCGCTTAATCAGTCATTTAAGATTACTGGCAATCGATGGTACCAATTTAAGTAGCATAGATAAATTGAGATTGTAAATGGCTTTAATAAGTGCCGTCACTGAACACAACCTGTAATGGCCTGGTACTCCGGCTCACAAAATGAGCCCAGCGGTATCTGATGAAATCGGTCCGAATCCTGACCGGTTTCTCTCTGGAGTAAATTCAACATGGTGCAGATTTCGCTCAACAAATCAGATGACCATATTCATCGGGTGTTACTAGCCCTTCACATTTGGGGCAGAATACCAGGTTATTCAAAAAGGCATTTTAGAAGGCTCCTAACAAAATTCGATTACACCAACTGAAAAAGAAAAACAAAAAAGAAAACAAAAAAAAAAAACAAACCAAAAAAACAAACACCTTGAAGATGAGAAGCATTCGCACTTAAATTATAAAGCAAGTTAAACTGAATAACCGATTAAAATAAAATACACATTTCAGAAGAAAATCATCACATATGTCGTCTTCACTATCTTAATTCCAGTAAATTTCATTATCGGAAAACGCGCAGATATCACACCGAGAATTGCATGGTAGAGTCGGGTTCACGAGCAGAAAGAAGAAAGAAGACATGGTTGATATAATGTAGCAGCAACGGAAAGGCAAGCGGTAAGAAAAAGTTTATTAAAAAATACCAAAAGGAAACTTAGAAAACAATTTGGGAGTTAAAAGTAGCTTAAACTTCGACTTAAAATGACGTTAAGGTGGGCAAGTAAGACAAACTGTAAACGGGAGGACGGAAAATAAAACACAGACAAAGTCTTCTAGACCTACCCTTGTGTTATCAATTATTAACTCCTGTGACTCGTAGCCGAGTTCCTTTGATTTACTTTCGTATTCTTTCAAAAATTCATCATAAGGCTAGAATAAGTTTACAAAATGAGAAATTGATGCAGAACGGTAATGAGTCATGAACACTTGAAAACCAACAAGCAAAAAACACAGGAAATTCTCACCAAGGATTGATCAACAGTGATATTGGGATGAATCGTGCGTAAAAACACCTATAAAAATACAAAATGCAATGTTTGTTTGTATGATTTACTCAGACACATTAAGTGAATCAGTTTTTGACACCGAAGTTTGGATATGTGATCTTAATTAGCATAAAACATTGACACCTTCAACTCTTTCCTAGCAGGACCCCTTGCCTTGACAAGTAAAATGGCTTCACGTAGGCCAGAGTAAAATACAAGATAAATAATACTGTCGAAAAGGAATTATATGTAATTGAGACAGTTATAACCCTTTCCAGGTAGGACGTCTTGCTTTAACGAGTAAAATCATTCGGCATTACTCAGGGTAAAATAATAGAAGATCAGCCATCGAAATTTTCGACGGCAAAAGGCAATTGCTTCCGATAATGCTGCCGAAAATGAAATTATCGACGGCAATTTTTTGCCATCGAAGATTTTTGTGCTTATTGCCTACTGAATCTCATCAATTTTTCTAAGAAACTCAAGTGCTATGTTATGAACAAATAATTATCTACAGATTTCCTGAATTTTATTCCTCATCATTGCTCGACGATAATAAGTGTTTTCATGGCGACGTTAAATACCGTTGTTTACTAACAAATGGATCTTACGTATTGCCTTATATAAAGTACTGAGGATGAGTACTGAGCAAAGGAATCCACAACTATTGAGACGATTGACCCAAATTTGCTTCCTGATTCTCATTCTGATTCTGAATCAGAATCTGAAACAGACGAGGATTAATTAAGATGGCCTGATGTTTGTTCATTGACATTGTTCTTTTTACTTGCGTATTTGTTAGTGATAACAACGTTTAGTACGACTGGTTTTATATATTAAAATGGGAAAGTTTTGAGTTGTTTTTTTATTATTCAGCTGCTTACGACATATGTTTTAGAATTCCTCTTACAATAAACCCGAGGGAAAAAATTGCCGTCGAACTCTAAAATATCGACGGCAATTTTTTGCCGTCGAAGATTTAGAGAAATTTCGAGGGCTGGAAGATTAATCCTGCTAGAAAAGAGTTGAGTCAGGTATTCACTTTAAATACAAATTTTTTTTGAGGTTTTAAGTCAAGAACTCGAATGACTGTTCAAACGTGTCGAACTTGCTTAAAAAACTCAGCGTTTAATTTCAGAATCATCCTCACAGATACATGAACCGAAAATGTTCATGATAATCTGACACTGCCGAAGTCAATTGAAAAATGTTGACTCCAGCAAGATTTGTGCTAGCACGTTTGGGATACCGGTCCGCCGCTCTACCTGTTGAGCTATCGAGTCCACAGGGATTGGAGGCGAGTTTTTACCTAACTTAAGTGCATGAGATATTCTCTCGACAACTTAACTTAATTCTGAAATAGAATTGAAACCACTGCACATCCCCTAATGGATAAGCGTTAAGTTGTCGCGAGAATATCTCGTGCACTTAAGTTGGATAAAAACTCGCCTCCAGTCCCTTTGGATTCGATAACTCAACAAGTAGAGCGGCGGACAGGTATCCCGAAGGTGGGAGAACTCAACATCCTCTCGTCATTTCACTACACGTCTCGGTGTTTGGACATCGGATGAAACAGTTCCTCTCGTTTGGTCCATTAAATATAAATCGTCTTGACGATGAAGTTGACCGATCTGCCTCGACACCCGTTGTCCGGAGCATCATATTTTAGTTAGAGATAAAAAAATTCAGTTTTTTTCCGCAAACAGGAGATTGAAGTAGTGTTTGAAATTCTTGGATTGCATACAGCATTCTTTCTTGTACAAACGACTTGCAGGAATCTATCACAAGTGTGGCGCAAGTGGAAATCCTTTTCCGAACAAATGATTTACCCGCAATCCGTTTCTGCGGGGCCTCCTGAAGTTTGTACTGTTGTGAGTGATGTTGACGAGCACATTAGCTTGAAAGGGTAAAAGAACTGTAAGATTCTACCTTTGTGTCGGAGAAGTACTTTTCAAGGGTCTTTTTGTTCTCTGCCTGAAAGAAATTTAAATGGTAGTTTAAAGTCATCAGAACTCGGCCCCAATACGGAGACTTTCACTACAAAAGAGGCCAGGAAGTGCAGTGTATATAGACCACCACAACGACATTGGACAGACGACGGTAACATTCGCTTAACGCCACATTCGGTCAACTGTCGGCAGTAGGTCGGTCACATACAATCTCTAAGGGCGCATTTACACGAAACAATTGTCGTACACAATTGTTGCATGGATGGATCGTTATTTATTTAAAGACGGGGTCGCTTCATTACCACAAATGATCTTCCAAAGCCATGTACTAATATTAGATACCAATATGTTAACTATATTACAACATAAAGTCTTTTAAAAGAACTTAAACTGACTTTTTTAAATCACTCGATAGACCATTCCAGAGAGCCACCCGTTGAAAATGAAAGCTGTTCTTGCCAGCTTCAGTACATGGTTTTGATATATAAATATTAAACTCCGAGTCTCGCAGGTTATAATGTACCAGGATGAAATAAACTTCGAAGAATAATGTCATCTTGAAAACTCATAAGTTAAAATCAAGAGAAACGATAACAAGCGTTGAGATATTTCGTCTTTATTTCTAAGACATCGTCAGACAGACTAATTACAAAACACATCACCAGATCTATGTATATATATAAGTTGGTGCGATGACATTGCCGAGGAATAGGAAAACCTATCTATTTACACAAAGGACGCCGATTAATCATTAACATGTCGCCGATAAACTGACAGAGTGGATAGCTGTGAGGAACATGAAATAACATGCTAAGGAATGCGAAATCACCTAGCGAAAAGAGAAAGTTCTTTGGTAGCTTTGAGACCCGAATTCAACTCGGGCTTGTGAAGTTTCATATGAAGAGCTTCAATAATTAGAAGTTTGTTTGAAGTTAGAGAATTACTAGAATAAAGGATTTTATAGTTATTAAAGATAAGGACTTTCACTGAAGAAGGTAAGTTGAAAGAAAAGGAAAAGTCGTGAAGTCGATCGTATTGATTGTATCTTCTTCAACGAAACCCCTTATCTTTAACAACTATAAAATCCTTTATTCTAGTAATTCTATAACTTCAAATAAACTTGTAATTATTGAAGCTCTTGATATTAAATTTCACAAACCCGAGTTGAATTCGGGTCTCAAAGCTACCAAAGAACTTTCTCTTTTCACTTAGTGATTTTGCATTCCAACCATGTTATTTCCTGTTCCTCACAGTCATCCACTCTGTCAGTTTATCGGTGACATGTTAATGATTAATTGGCGTCCTTCATGTAAATAGATAGGTTTTCCTCTTCCTCGGCAATGATGTCATCGTACCAACTTATGTATATATAGATCTGGCGATGTGTTTTGTAATTAGTCTGTCTGACGATGTCTTTGAAGTAAAGACGAAATATCACAACGCTTGTTATCGTTTGTCTTGATTTTAACTCATATCTTGAGTTTTCAAGATGACATTCTTCGGAATTGTTTCATCCTATATTTCCTGAAGTTGTCGGCTGGTTCTGGATTATAATGTATCGAATCGACAATTCGAATAATTCTAGTTAAATAAGTAGGTTTGTTTCTGTTAACCGGCTTTATACATTAGCAAATCTAGTTAATTATGTCATACCTTATGAAACACAGGCGCCTTAATGATTAAAAGCTAAATCCAAAACATGAAAAATAAAACGTCGTTTACCTTTTCTGCAGCCACGGCTTTAGCCAAATCAGATTTCTGCTTTTTTTCAGCAGCAGCAACTGCGTCCATTGCTTTCCAATTTTTCTCCCTCAGTTCCTACCAAACGGAAAGGCATGCCACTTAGTGCATACTACTGCCGCTGTGCCACATGCGAGGAATGACGGGGCAATTAGTCAACTGCGTACCCAGGACCCTTTGTACGGGGTTCGACAAAATGATAGAAAATTCAAGATGGCAACCAACTTGCCCAGCTGGGTGGATTGAGTGGTGGCTAAAAATGATCAATATTTTACCGGTTTCTGTTAAATTGGACTTGGATATCATAGGGTTTGATGTCATAAGGGAAAAGAAAAGGAAATTTCTGAGTCTGATTATCCTCAGTTACATTACCAAGGAGTTTAGGCCAAAGTAAAGTATTCAGTACAGCAAAATTTTTCGAATTTTCCAGAAGCTGCAGGGACGGACTCTGATCAATACTATTGAATTTAACAGGGTTGGTACTGAATTGGGAAACAAAATTTTTCCGACATTTTTATGACTTTTATCACATTGCATGCAAAAAATGTAGCACCCTATGCGGGTCGAGAACCGCGTTTTCTGCGCCCATTGACTCTTGTTCCCAGGCCACTGACTTCTGCGGGCGTCTATCATACCGAAAGCAGAACCAGTCTGATGAAAAGTACTACGCATCCAGAAATCGGAAAGCGGTATCTTAATTAATATCTGAAAGGTTGTTAAATTTTACGACTATTTTATGACTCTGAAACAAAATTCCCCGTTTTTATGATTATATGGCCACAAAACGAAATTTCAGAATTTTAGTATTTTTTAAGTGATTAGTACGACCCATAACGAACCCCGTCTTAATCTTTGATTCATCAAAGCAGAAAGATAATAAAGAGATTTGTGGTCAACCGATGCGAATTTCCCCTGCCAATCCGATATCCGAGATTTTTTTCCCACAATGTCGGCCAATATCCGATCCGATGTTTTGGAACGTGATTTGATCTGTACATAATGTCGCCTGACTGGCAAATAACGTTAATCTATAACATTGAGGACAGTAAAAGTTTAAGTTATTGTCATATACTAATGTTGTTGTTGTTGTTGTTGTTGTTGTTGTTGTTGTTGCTTTTGATGTTAACCTATCAACATTAAATATTTGTGACATCACCTACTTTATTACTATTTATCAGTAACCACTACCTTCCACACCCCGGGTAAGAGAAAGATTTTTTGTAATCCATTTGTCCTTTGGACAACCATCACAAAGAATTTAGTTGTCCGAAGCCCAGAAGTGCTTGTCCAAAAAAGGAATGGTCACAAAATCACGAAATTTATAGGAATATTTACACCTGTTTTGTCCAGTAAGAAGCTTGCTATTATGATCATAAGATAAATTTCAATTCTAATTCAATTTGAAGTCAATTTTCATCGGTCTCTGTAGTTGTTTAGCGACTCAAAATCAGCTTGTCCAAAGGAGAGGTCATGTCAAAGATTTAGCCGTCCGAACTAAATTTCTACTTGTCCCGGACAATCGGGCATGAGCAACTCAAATGAAGGGAATTTGGCACGCGCGCTGTTATCGAGAAACAAATTTTACTTCACTTTTAATGTACTCGACAACTTTAGCCTCGAGCTAACAAAATTTTATGCAAAACATGAAAATTGGATATCGGTAATGAAACTGCACAGATCTATTGGATATCGGTAATGAAAGTGGATAGATTTATATTGCAATATCGGCCCGATCCGATTATCGGTTGACCACTAGAAGATACAAAAATACATTGAGAACTTTCCCGGGGAAAAACACAACATATTAAAAATTAAAAACAAGAATTTCGAAATATGCCGCAAGATCTTGTAAAAGGAGCCAGGACACTCAAATTTAAACAGGTCTAAGACTAGTCTGTATACAAATCTCTAAACGGCCTGCTTCTACATGCCATGAAGTATGACAAGACTTTGTCAACAGTTTGTACAGCTTAAACCCTGTACTTACATTATTTTTCGTTTTTAAATGTTCAACGGATTTCTCCAAAGCAGCGAAATTTTCTTTTCGTTCGTTTAGCTCAGTTTGAAGCTTTTCCACTTCCTCTTCCAGCGACGTCACCCTGAAAGTAAATTTGGATAAAGGAAAGGATGCTAGAATGAAAAGGCTGTACTCGAAGGTTCGAATGTGTTAGGACGTGGAAAACGTCTCCCTACTTTTAACGGCTCTTACATGCTAGGGTTTTACATTGACTACGTTTTATGCGTAATCGTTTCCATCCTCCTTTTTCGCTAAGCTTTTAAAATATAACTCAACTCATGCTGGAGCATGCTCAGGATTCGAAATTAAGGGGAAAAATCCGGTCGCAAAAATGCGACTAATTTTAGAAATTTAGTCGCAAAAAAGAAAACTCAAGTCGTAAAATATGACTAGATCTAAATCTATAATCGTAAAAACGGATTAAAGTTGGCTGGGGAACTTTTATGATTTGTTACGACCGGAAGAAGTTGCACATAATAAACAATTATTGGATGAGGCTGAGCACGATATCAAGAATTATCCAGACCAAAGTCTATGTTATCTGCTGAAGCCGAATACTGAGGCGGATAACGTTGACCAAGGTCTGGATAATTCTTGATATTATGCGTAAGCCGAATCCAATAATTGTTTTATTATATATTCAAAACAGCGATAGATGCAAGAAAAGACTTGCAGTAGAAAGACTCGTGCGATCAACTTTCCCAACTGCTGCAGGCCATTTTTACTGTTTTGTAATTTTCGCGGCCTTAAGGTGGTTACGTCATCAGCGTCCAATAAGTTTTTTGGACAGCTCCGTCGAATAATTAACAATTATTCACCGAAGTGGAGGTAAATATCTTCACTATTCACAGACACTGAAGTGAATAACTGTTTTAGCATATACCTCGCATAAATGTTTTCACACACTTCTTTAAATTTTTAAGACAATTTTACGGAACGTTGGCTTGTCGTCCGCTCGTCGTTTGTAAACAAAACATTTTGAAACACATTCTGAGAGCATTTATCGCTAAATTGTAAATAATATACATACTCCTGAATGCTTTATTGCGAAATTTCGCTACTTTTTTGGTATTGTCTGGCACGGCGGCTTAATTTATTCAAAGCAATTTCCTTCTTCTGCAACTGAAACAAAACTGGACGCCATCTTGTTTCGCTCGGAGGTGAATAGTGCAGGATATCCCGAGATAGACGAACCAATCAGATTGCGCGAAAAACACTATCCACCTGCGAGGTATATGCTCATTCACGATATTCGGCGGAAATGATTTCACGGCTTCCGTACATTGAGAATTAAGTGGTGAATGTCGACCAATAAGAACAAAGACTAAAGTTCGAATGTATAATAATGAAAGTTCTACACGAAAACCTAACGGTAAAACTTTGTCATCGCATAACTGTCGTACTAAGATGTCGTAAAATCCGAATAATGCGTAATGATAGATGAGTTTCAAATAAGTAAGTTTCAAAGTTCCAAAGAATTACGATCAAATAAGTTCAATCACGATGAAGCAAATTTCGGTCGCGATTTCGCGACTGGCTAGAAAATCCCGGTCGCAAGCCAGAAAAATTTTGTCGCATTTGCGACCATATCAGTGACAATTTGGAGCCCTGAATGCTCTAGCAATCCAGCAAAAAAAAAAAAGGCATTTAGCTCTCCTTGCCCTATCAGGGTTCTGAACAGTAGCAGTGTTTATATTTTGGAATTTATTGTCCCTAAGGCAGCATACTTTGAGAAAGAGAAATACGGACCAGCCACTGATACCCGACTGGATTTTTCCTCTACAGTGACGTTCCAAGCTTTTAATTTTTTTTTTATTTTCTGAGGCTGGGGGGGGAGGAGAGGATGCTGAAGCGTTTGAAAGCAAAGCTTCACCTCAACCACCCTCCTGGATGCAACAGTTCTTACGCAAATTTCTGAATCGCGTTACCTCGTTTATTTTGAGGAGGGTTATCTCACTTCCTCCACTTATTTATCTTAGGGAAGGTGCTACAGATGTAAGCTTCTCACAGTAAACAGCTTTGAGCTGCTTGCTTTACCTTGGTATTCAATCTTACTGGTTTATTTTATTCACAGTTACACAGTTGGTCAATACTAGGTGTTCATCAAAAATGGAGTGATGCGAAGGTAGTTTTGAATCGAAACGGCAGCAAAGGCCAATGAATTATTTTTCACGTTCCATTTTAGCACTTTTTAAAAACGTCCGTCTACACAAGAGTTGACAGCTATGTTCATATATGAACCAGAATTTCAAATCTCGCCAGGTAAATACCAGTAGTCACTGAATCCTTGAAGTGTAAAATCTCAACCCAACTGACTGTTGATGAAAGAAACCGTGCGAGAACTTACTTGTCTTCATCGATGCTCGACGGAGTTGCTTCGAGGTTGTCCGTCACACTGCTTTTTATAACCTCAATTTCACCTTCTTGTTCAAATAATCGTTTCTTAAGAGTTTCAATTTCTTGATCTTTGTCGCTGATTGAACTTTTCAGCGCAACGACTTCTCCTTCATGTTTAGTTAACTGTTCCTCTTTAGCACCCAAGGCCTGCTTTGTTCTGCCATGTTCTTCTTCGGCCTGAAGAAGTTTGGCTTTTAGCTCTTCGTGTTGTTTAGAGGCTACGTCAGACTGTTTCTGAGTAAAAAAAAAAATCAAAAAACACAAATGAAATTGAATAGTTACTCAAAATAACCTCTGTTTGAACGGTCTCAGAGGAACCCAACAGAATAAGCGACACTGGAGAGAATGACAATTGACCGTATCCAGAAACATGGGAACTTGTGTATTTAGTAATCTTTAAACTTATACTTTACGGTAGTAAAAGTTTAAATTAGTAACCTGATACTGACGATACTGACGTTTCGAGCGAGTTTAATGGCTTTTACGGCTCTCTTTTTTTTTTCCCAGAGTGCCATCTTTAAACTTTTGCAAAGTCGTTCGGAGCACTCCAGTTTTGACACATTACTGTTAAATTTTATCGGCCTTATCATCAGTTATTCGCCTCATGGCGCTCTACAGCAGATGAATTTCTATACTCTTTCCTGACGGTAGGTCTTCCATGGACGACTAAACTTGTCTGGTATTAGCCTGAATAAAATACTGAGGTTGTCACAGTCAGGGAAGAGTTAAGTTCTGTTGGTCAATGAATGGATATTGCTGTTCATTCAACAGGTGTACTCCGCCCGACAAGATTTCCGACCTTTGTAAAACTGGTATTAGTGCACTAAACCGTCTGATAGGTTTCTTATCCAACAGGATCAACATTTGAAATTTTGTTCAAATTTTTAGCACGAGAATACTTTCAAGTGTTGCGAAAGATGCAAGACCGTGAAAGAAACCATAGGCCTTTCTCACAGAAACGAAAACTTCACAATTAACCTACACTGCCGAAGTCAACTGAAAAATGTTGACTCGAGCGGGATTTGAACTCGCACCTTTGGGATGCCGGTCCGCCGCTGTACCTGTTGAGCTATCGAGTCCACAGGGATTGGAGGCGAGTTTTTATCCAATTTAAGTGTACGAGATATTCTCGCGACAACTTAACGCTATCCATGAGGATGGATGTGCAGTGTTTGAATTCTATTTCAGAATCATCCTAAGGGTATTATGAAACGAAAACTTAAATTAACCATGGTTAATTGTGAAGTTTTCGTTTTATAATACCCTGAGGATGATTCTGAAATAGAATCGAAACCTTTCTCACAGGGTAACCGTATAAAGCGAAATTTTTTCAAAGTACAAATAGCCAGTTGTCCAAATAGAGTTTACTTCGCTGGCCTCAAGAGTTGTCACAGAATATATTGGTACTTATCCACATTCCGAACTCAAGACCAAATAGTACTCCTAACCTTGCATCTAACGCTAACTCTAACTCCTCACCCTAACCCTTATTACCTAGGATAAATTTTAAACCGAATTTTTAACTTCAGATTTTGAGATAAACGTCATTCTGAGGCCAGCGAAATAACTCTTTCCATCTGTACATCGTTTGATATTTGAACATGTCCGCCATGTCATTTATACACGTGCATACGAAGTTATCCAAGTATTCGAAGTTATTAACTGATTGCTTTAGTCCGAGATAACATTACTACGTAATACATTAATTATCAACAAGTCTCTCTACCTGTAATTCAGCAAGTTGAGCTTCATTCTTCTTTTCACTGGCAGACTCTAGCTGTCGTACAAGAACCTGTGATTGAATTATAGCGAACAACTAAGTATCTTGTGGTTTATTGGCTACATGTTATAGGTTTAACTGCTCTCACGGATTCAAAAATACGTTTTTCTGAGACTGAGTTAGCACAATGTCCTATTCATTGACCACTTTCAGAATGGCAGCTGTTTAAAATATTCGTTTATGAGCATGTAAATCAGCTTTACTGGCTTCATTCTGGTGTTTGTAATCCAAAAGAATCTTTGCTCCCAAACTAGAGTAGTAAGGCTGATTAAGATGCATATAAAAGAATATTTAAACAGGCTGCCATTATGAAAAAGGTCTATAACTGGACTGCTCGAAGACCCCAAAAAAGTGTCTGCGAAATGATGACGTCATTTATGGATCCTTTTGCTCATGGTACCTAACACCAACCGAAATTGTTGGCTCGGATTATAACCAATGAAATGTCGCATAATACTCTCCGAAGTAGTCCGTTTTACGAAACGAAGCGATGATAAAACATTAGAAAACCAAACGACTGTTTGACATTTCAGGAAGTTTTTGGGCAACACAAGGACAGTTAATTTATAATGTTACTTTTAAGCAGGTATTTCTTAACCCTCTGGTTCCGTAATTGACGATAACCAACTCTGTAATGAATAGCTCTGTACGTACGTAGATGTTGAAAAAATATTTACACAAAGGACTCAAAAATCGCCCATTATTCTTCTGACGCCACTCATTTGGGGACACTTCTTCCTTCTCAAACGTAATGGGACTACACACTGCAGTTACACACAGATAATAGAGGTAGCAACTAGTCCATATATGTACCCTTTCACCATTCTGAGATGATGTAACTCTATGGTTGCAATCAATGGACAGTACGTCAATCAAGGATTTTTTACAAGGGAGGAAAGTTTTTGTCCCGCGGAAACTACACGACCTTACTTTTTATAAAAGTAAGAACGATCATAAATATGTTGTTACATATGGAGTTATATACCTATAAATTCTGTGAAATATATGCTCACTGAACAATCAATATAGAAAAGAGATTATCAGTTATGTGAGGTGACTGCAAATAGCATCACAGCTCCAGAGCACAAGTCAAATATTTAATTCCTGTAGGGTAAGCGGTACTCTACAAGATTTAAAGTTCATATTTGATGGCCCCTAATGACACTTTCTGAAAGAATCGACGCCAGTCCACAATTTCAAGATGTACTCCAACTAGCCACGTACTGACCCCAAAGTCAGTGGAACTGTTACGCTGCCAAATTGCTAGTTTCGATGTTATTTTTTTTTTTTTTTTTTGTTAAAAAGCCCCAAAACAAAACCGTTTAACAGCTGTCAAACTGCCCTACCGACTTCTGAAAAGTCTCAGGAAAGTGATCAGCAAAACACAGAAAACTGGCTTTTCTGGAGGGTAGAGACAGTTCAACGACTAACCGATGACTTGCCTTAGTTAACTCGTTGGTTTGGTGTGGAATAAATGCTTAGCTTAAAGCGGAAATACTCAACGCAATTAACTCTGTTGACGCGGGAGCTCCCCCTTTGACGAGTAAAATCGTCTGGCGTTAGCCGGAATAAAATAATAGAAGTCTTATGCCTGCCGTACCTCTTTATCTTGAACGTGTTTCTCGCTCTCCTCCTTGTGCTTAAGTTCCAAAGCCTTAAACATCTTTTCTAGCTCGGACTTCTTCGATCTTTCGTCGTCAAGTTGTGTTTGTAATGCTCCAGCTTTTTGTTCTGCCTTGGATTTCTCACCTTTAGCTGCCTCGAGGTCTTTCCTCACTGTGTCATATTTCTGGTCACTGTCGGCCTTCGCTTTGATAGTGTCGTTTATTGTCTGAGTAAGACTGTTCTTTACAGCATCAGAGCTGCCAAGTTTCTCGTTAGCCTCTAGTAATTGTTTTCTAAGAAGATTCTCATTTTCATTCTAAGAAACCCAGGGTAAAAAGGAACATTTAGTTTGTAAAAGATAATCATTGCTACATACTTCCTTTGCAAATCAGAAAAAATCGACATCTTTCACATCCAAAACCTCTTGCGCTATTGGCCAATTACACAACCTGATTTCCAACAACGATGTGGACATTGTACCGACAGCCGCTTAGGTAGCACATATGTCGATCCTGTACCTCAGCTCGCCATCTGAGTCCCGGTAGCTTAATGGTCAGAGCGTTTTACCAGTATCAGAAGAATACTATCAGAAGAAAGTGTCTGATCCTCGTATGAGGCTCAGAAATCGTTTTTATAAGGAAATGGACATGACGAGCGTCTTATATCGTCCATAAACTTTGTGAATATATGAAATAAAGTTCAAGTATTATAGCCCTGTATAATAAACTACTTATTAACCTCATTTATCGGGGCTGCACAAGTAAAATATTGGACCTCTTTTTCTGACATGGGTCACTACTTGGCGTCTTCGCCTCGGCCTGTGCTTAAAACCATCCGTTCGATATTTCACGAGACTAGGTCTCACTCTCGGTCAATAACTAGTGAATGCCCAGAGTTCATACCACAGCAACCACAAAAGGTTAGTGAGCGCAATGGTGCAGTACAAAATATCACAGCTAAACTACATCAAGTGTTTCGCTATTTGTTTTCCTAACTAGGAAACCATTTATATTTAATCACTATGGCGCAAATTTGAAACACTTCATCTAACGAGTATTAAAAAATAAAAATTACATGCAATCATACATATGTACGTACTTTTGTATTCAGTTCACTCTCTAACACTGAAACTCTTGCATCCGAATCAGCTTTTTGGGCCTCCGTGTGACGGAGATAATCTTGAGTTGAAGACAGCTCCTCTTGTAACTTTTGCCAATCTAACTGGCCATGAGTTTTCTCAGAGAGTTCCAGAGCTGCGTGAAGTTGTTGAGTTTCTCGTCTGTGGTTGTCGTGCGTGACATGCATACGATTTTGCAGTGCTTCATTCTCCTTTTCCTGGAAGAAATACAACAGGAAACAAGTTCAAGAGTGGCTGAAAAGTCATCTGATTAACCCGGAGACATACATTGTTGCACCCAATGTATTATGGGATATATGTATCACAAAAGTTTAGGTAAATATCCCACGACGCTTGAGACAGACAATCAAAATGATGTTTCTAATATGAAAAAACCGACAATGAAGTCATTAATAAATCGAAGAACACGAAGGACCGTTGATTTAATGTTCAGAAAGTCATTTTTATCCAAAGCGAAATTATTACGCAGCGATTAGATTGATCGGATAGACCATATGCATTAGTTGTTTGAATTCGGAAGGAGCACTTCGCTTGACGAGTCCACGTCCAGTATATTTCATGTTTATTCGTTCGTTTACCTTACATTTTGTGATTTGATTAGCGGATCGACGTTAGAGTCGGATATTTAGCAGTGAAACGCGCTTATGAATGAGCTGAAATTGACGCAAAAAGAACTGAAACTGAGTTAGACTGGGCCAAAAGAACATAACTGAAGTCATCACATTTGAAGGTCTATTTATATTTCGGTTAATTTTGGCCATCCGTGCCTTTGCCTAGCTTTCTGGTATCTCTCTTGTGTTTTTACATCTTTTAAAATTGTGACTAAGGTTTAGAGACAGAATTAACGTCATTTTTACGCTGCCAAAAACAGCACGACATAGCTTAGTTAACCGTTTAACTAAGTTAAAGTTAAGCATTTAACCGGTACTGTTGCCATTTGGCAACTTATTCATTTTAGTCTCGCTAACGCCAGATGATTTTACTCGTCAGGGAGAGACCACCCAGAAGCCTGCCCGGTAAAGGTTTAAAAGACAAACAAACCAGACAAACTAGAGCGTTTCACCGGTCTACGGGAGGTTAGGGGTTCAATCCTCGTCTGTGGTTGAGAAATCGTTTTCTGAGGATATGAGCTTGATGGACTTCGAGATATCGTCCGTGATATCACCAAGCTCCGACATGAACATCGTGTGTAACATTTCGGCGTAACGTTCATTAGGTTCGACTCTCGTCAGGGGTTCAGGAGAACTGTCCTGCGGAAGAAGCGTAAGAGCATGCGCATTTCATACTTATCAATAGCGTGCTATCAGATTCACTCTATCTTCAGTAACGTAAATGGAGGACATATGTACTTCAAAAACTGTGGCATTTGTAACACCTTTTACTGGACAAGATGGATGTATTTAAGTTAATAACTGTATGGCTGAGCTTGCTAGCCGGTCTGTACGCAAAATGACGCACACTGATTGGCTGCCCAGCCGTGCAATAAGTTTTTCGTACAGACTAGCAAGTTTTGGCGAGAAATATTTCCAAACTAATTTGAAGAAAAACAATTAAACAAACCAGATTGAGGTACGTTTTACAGAACATGTACTACAAGAAACTACCAAAGAAGAATTTAAATCTTCTCAACAATAATTCTAAGCCGAAAACTAAATGAATTTATACAAAAAAGAAATAGGTAAAAACAAGCAAGTAAACCTTAGTTGCTGAGTCACGAACGAAAAAGTTCGTTAAAAGCGATGAAGAAAGGAACCAAAGCCACATAATAAATTCGTTATTAACCTCGTTTGTTCGGTCTATACGGGAAGGTATTTGCCCTCGGGTTTTTTCCGCACAGACCTCGCTCATTCCCTTCGTAGCTCGGTCTGTACGAAAACCTCAGGAAAATACTTTCCCGCGCAGACCTCACACTCGGTTAATAAATAGTCAGTGAAACCTGTACTACAACCGGTTCTCGTACTTTACCCAAACAGTGGTGTGGCCATAAAAAAGACCAAAACTCTCAAAACTGTGCTGCATTTCGTATGCTCTTATTTGTCAGTTTTGAACCCAAACTCCCAACAAGCCCTTCTAATACCACTGTTCTAGCTATTTTAGCATTAGCCTAGTCAAGGGGTCAGTTGTCCCCCCCCCACATTTCGTCTTCACTAGGTCTGTCGGTACATCCAGTACATTTGTCGGTACATTTAGCCTGTCTGTCGCGGATTCCGTTTACGTTTGAATTATCAAATTAAAAAATTGTTAAATAAGCTCCGGCAAAAGTTAAGTACGGGAAAGACGTTCAATACTAAATGTTCGTAAGTAATTCTGTTTTGTTTTTTTTTTTTTTTTTTTAACCGACAAAAATGATAGATCCAGTCAACCCTCAGGACAAACTGATTGTGGTAGCGGTGACGGCCGAAAAAGAAGATACGTTGGTATATATTGTGATGTGCTCACTTTTGCGAATCATTTTCGAAATTTGATATCATTGTGCCAGCCAGAGCTAGCAATGAAGAAATCACCTATTCCTTTATCAAATTTCAAGTTTTCCTGCCCTCGGTTCGATTAACTTTGATTTTTCCTTAATATTTGCCGATACATTGCTAACATCTTGTCGGTACATTTGTCTAAATTTTCCCCTGCCACCCCGCCACATTCAAATCCCTGGCTTCACGACAGTATTTTGGCAGGGCCGTAGTTTACGGTGTGTAACCCCTACCAAAGTTTGTAACAACAAAACCCCAGAAAGTTTGGTCAAAAATAGATAATAATTCGGGCAAAATTTGGTTGGGTAAGGTAGGTCAAAATCCCTTTTGGTTACTGATTTATATTTAATTTAGGTATTAGGGTTGAGGAAGCGAGGGTACACCTTACATGGCCTGAATGCACGTCAAAGTAAATCCGGGTAATTTTTGAAAGGATAAAATAAAATTATTTGGGCAAATTAAACTGGACATCCCCCAATCAGAATGGCTTAACTACTCCCTTGTATTTTAACACTGTTATAAACACACAGTAACTAAAAGTTAACCTACCAGACTTTTTATTTTCTGGTTTGCAGTGTTTTCCATATTTTTAAGTTTGACTTTTTCTTGCAGAAGTTCATCCCTAAATCAGGGGAAGGCTTCAATTACAACAAGCAATGAGGAAAGCAACAAAAACATTCAACTATTAATAAGCAGCCACAGTTAGAATTGAGATGCACTTCACTGTAACAGGAAAAAACACAATTTCAGAGTTTGAGGACACAAATTCCACATTAGGAACAATCACTGTTTGATCAGCAATGAATTTCCACTGTTGCCATTCAAATAAATTTGAAACAAAAGACTTTGTGCAGTTAAAGAATACATTTCATCTGGGATTCTAATTTATGCAGGTAACATTGAAAGATGGCAAGTATATCTTATTGTAGAGCAAGAAACAAACTGAAAAAGACATCTTAAAGACTTACGATTTAAGTAAAAGCAAGACAAATGTAAATGGCAATATTTCAACCTTATTTCAAAGTCATTGTCTCATTGTAAAAGTTTTCTTAATAATTACATAAATGTAGTAACAGTTGGTCCATTAAACCAACCTGATCTCTTTTGTCTTAATGGCTAAGCTTTCTGCTCTGGAATGTTCTAAAAAAAGCAGTACACACACACTGTCAATATTATAATACATATACTTGCAAATAAAAAAAAATCCCCCAAAAAAACAACAAAAAAAAAAAAACCAACAAAAAAAAAAACACAACAAAAAACAACAACAAAAAAAACACATCAATCACAAGAAGGAAAATACAAATTGAAAAGGCACAATTTTTTCATGAATTTACACCCCAACCACTTTATGCTACTAGAGTACTGACTTATTTTAAAATAATGCACACTCATTAACCAATTGGTCCTGACAGTAACCCCTCAAAATGTAAGTCCAGGTAATACCAAGCAGGCTAATTTTCATTCAGGAAGAAGATGCCGGGGCATTACTGGACTGAATAGAAAACCAAGGCTAAATTTTTGTATTTTGGAACCACTAACTGAAATATCTCAGGATACTTTTTTCTCCTGAAAACTATCTTAAAAAACTTTGCCACACATCAGGCAAAATCCTTTCTGACTTCATTATTTTAACCAAAATCAGATAAACTGATATACTTTAATGGTAATAATAATACAATAATATTTTAATTAATTTTATATTAATTTGAATTAATAATATATTAATATATTTTAATTTCAATTATAATACTATAGTATTGAGTCAGAAAAAATTTAATGGGAAATCCCAAAAACTATGCAAACATGAACACTGTGACTATACAAACACCTTGCTAGATAAAATTCAACAGTCTAAGTGCTGACACTTATCGTTATCAAAACATATTCACTATTTTAAAGAGTTACAGTATACTGAGGACAAAATGCTGTGGACATACTGTAATATAGAAAAAACTGGCTCTCATCAGTCAACTCCTGACACTAGACAGATATGTTTGCAATGCCCATGACTAGTAAAGCCCTGGATAGTATTGCATCTAATAAATAGGATTGTTTATTGCTCATTTTACATTTAAATCCACTCTTTTCCTTGACAGTGTCATACTCACATCAATGTTTTTTAACTGAACTAAGGTATTTTTGAAAAGATATGCAGTCTTCCCAAGGAGGCAGGAAATCTACTGTTGATATTGACATTTTTACTGATGAAATGACTCAAAATAGTAAAGCATTAACTTTCATTGAATAGTAACACTTCTTTATTACAACTTAGTAGCTTTATGATTTCTTTACAGTTTAACCCATTAAGGAGCAAGGCCATCAGAGATTCCACCAGCCTTTACAGTTAGCCAGTACTTTGTAATGATGAGAATCGTTTTTTTCTTTTTTCAGTACAGTCTCATGTACAATTGATTCATCTTACACTCAATCCTAATGCTAGGCCAATAAACTTTCTAAATTGCATATTTTACCTCAGGAACAAATGTACTGATTTTCATTAATATACATGTAAGTATTATAATTCCAGTAGATTTTTTTCCAACTATACATTCAGTGTATATTTACTTTTGGCAGCAGCACATGTAAGTCAATACTTGTTTATTCACCAATCTCATAGTGTCAATTTCAACTCAAGGGAAAACAATTAACTTTGGTGTCAAAGTTACTTCATTCACCATGTTTTGATTGGTAAACTAGAACTGTTGTCTACATTAAAGCACAGAGTAAAATCTCAATGCCAAAAACAAAATTTACTGGTACAGGAAACCAGCAACATAAAATCTTTCTGGTGCAAGACAATTTTCTACCAGTGAAAACTGGCATATGCCAGTCTAGCAGAATCTCTCGGCACACTTCATCATTTTACTCTGGCCTGTGCCAAATGATTTTACCCATCGAGGGGACAAGGTCTGCCCCTTAATAAGTAAAACTGACTCTTTACTTGTAAGTCCTTACTGACAATTATTAGGATTGAAACATACCTTCTGCACAGGCAGCCTCTTTTTCACTTAACTGCTTTCTGAGAATATCCATTGGATCAGGTTTGCCACCACTCTAAAATAATCCAAAATAATAATTAACATTATTATTATTATTACCCTGATAACTGACAGCAGAACTGTTCGTTTCAGCATATGTTTTGCCATTTTGTCTCACATTCTTCTCCTATATTATAGCAAGCACTAGAAAGGGTAATAGCAACTCACATACAAGTTCTATAAGTTATGAATTAACAAACTACTCTAGCATAAGGTCCATGCAGGTTCATGTACTGCATAATTTTGAAAACTAAGAAGTTTTCTTTGGATAAAAATTAATAAAATCATGTATTTCTTTTGTCAAACAGAAACTATGTCAATGTCTCAGCCAATGGATGCCATCAACTTTTTTTTTTCCCCACTGGGAGGTTAGCCATATATATTGTCAACCATCAGGATTTTATCTTTTAAGGGTTGGTGTGCCACTCCACATGGCTCAATATAATTGTTTGGGATCAACCAGAATAAAATTCTAAAGTGCACCTAACAGGATCCAAAATTGACTTTTCAAGCAGATTTCCCATTGGCTAACCATCTTTTCAAATCCAGGCATCCAAGATGAAATCTAGTCACTAGGTTTGGGTATCATTCGTCAGTAGTAAAACAGAGAACAAGATGATGGAGAACATAAAAATCTGGAATAGCATGTATCACTCTTAATAACAAATGGACCAGTTTGATAACTGTACCACTTCTCTCATGCAGAATTCTAGAATTGAGATTGATTTTTTGGGGGGTCTTTTAACATTAGTTCTCCAAGAAGTTGGCAGCTTAAAATGTGGTTGCACAATCAGCAATCATCTTCTGCCATTTGGTTGTCAGTGTTAAGCTCTGGTTGTTTCTGAAAACCAAACAACCATAAATTTCTGCCCCTGCCTTACCCCTCGAAGGGTTAAGCATGCTGGAAGTCAATCCATTAAGTGACAGGTGCCTCAATGTGCTGAATATAATTTATCTGGCATTAATTAGCCAGAATAAAATTCTTAAGTGCATCCTTGCTCCTTAATGGGTCAATGTAAAGGTAATCTCATTCATGAAAATAAAGCTTTGTTTGTTATAAAAAGTGAATTTGGATGAATCTCGAAAGAATCAAGTCTCCCTGGATCTCCAAATCAATGTGTTATTTGATGGGGCTGACTGAAATTGGTATTGACAGGACTAAATGTAGTGTTATATTTGATAGTAAACTAGTAAACCATATTGCATATATAAGTCCGAGTCTTTATGGCCAGTCCTAGGACATAAATGCAATGCCACCTAGACAATTTTCACTTGTTAAATATAATCATCTGGAATTAGTCCAAAAACAAATTATTTAAAGCCACCCAAAGTAGTAATGCTCCAAATAACAGATCATATCTGACCACAAATTATATGCAGGGCTCTTAATAACATGTGTGATTGCACACCATGCTTACACATGTGATAAATCTTTTGGGTATGCAATTAATTGCATGCATTAAATCAAAGTAAGACTTGCCTTTTCATTCATCCCAAAGAAGTAAGCATTTGTGATTCCACTTATTCAGAGCAAAAATATCAGGACTGGGATTGCAGTTGAACGCTATCTCATAAACCAAATAATTATTATCAGGAAAACATTTGATTAGAACCATATTGTAATAAACCTTGTCCCTGTGGATTACAATTGTAATTGGGGAATTGTTGTTACCACTAGGGTAAAGAAGAATCCTTGGATTCCATCCTGCTACAGATGCATGATTACATAAAAATGCTGTTATTTATAATATTTTGGTCAATTTTCATGTGTCCGAACAGTTTTTAAATTTGTTATATTCATAAGAATAATAAAGAGCAGATCAATATGGCAAAAGGTGGAATTGAAATTTACTGAAAAAGTTTTAAAATTTTTAAGGTGTAGTATTGTTGCTCACTATAGCTTTCATGTGATCTGAAATGGGATCATAGTTGTTGTCCACATAAAGTGACTATATATCAGGGTTGTGATTACATGCCATGGTACACGAAGAATCTTTCAGGCGTGCCATTTGGTGCAGGTAATCATTTTGCTTATAGAGAGCTCTAATACAATTGTTACAGTGAAATGTTAAAGAAAACAGTGAGATATATAGGTTTAACAGTGAGGTACATATGTTAAGTATAAGAATGTGGACCCCCAACAGGCCATAATTTAGAATGAAACACACATAAAGTTCAAAGAACATTATTATGGACAAAGGTTACAAGCTTCATAGACTAAACAAAATTAAGTTTATATTTAATTTACCGTTTTCCACTGTTCAGCAGTTTTCTGTTTATCCAAAAGTATATCTACAAGCTTCTGGATTTCACTGTTGTCTAGATTGGCAGAATCTAAAGTTTCAACAAACGAATGAAGATTCAAAGACCCTACAAAGAAAAATATAGTCCATTAGTAAAATTTCTAATAATGATTTAGCTGCATAATCCTATCAACTTTAGAAAAATATCATGTCCAGATTAACTGTGTGCATGTTGAGGTATGAAATTTGTGTAATTCTTACAAAATAAATCCTAATCAATGGCTAAATATATGTTGAAAGACAAGCTGCTGAATGATTAACAACTCTTAATATTATAAATGAAAATGGTTCAATTTTTCTTGATAAAACTTATTTGAAAGAAATTATGCACCAAAATTACTGTGAACTGATCTAATAACTTTAAACTCAGTAATTTATGTTAAGTGTTGCTGATTAATTACCAGCAATTTTTGTCATCTGCTTTCCAAAGTTGGAAATATTTCTTGCCAAGTTTGTAAGAGCTTGATTTAAATATCCTGTTTCAAGTTATCTATTCCTGTTTAACGCTTGGATGCATTGGTTAAAGACTACCTTCACCAATCAAAACACAATAAACTAAGCAAGATATACAAAACAAAGTTTATACTGTTATAAGAAAATGGAAACATGCCAGGAGATTAAAACTGAGCTTCCAAAGCAACAAACAATTCTTTATCATATAAGCCAAAAAATAACACCGAAAGTACAAATATGTAATATATAAAGGTAAAATGTAAACTGCACCACAAGGGATTAAAAAGCACAATGTGAATGATGATCTGAACACTTGTATCCACCAGTAATGTAATAACTGACATACATTTACATGTATCAAATATACAGGCACTTTCCATGCCGACTTCACAACCATAAAAACATTTACCAAGTTGTCTGAGTTTGCACAGTAGAAACTGCCTAACATACTGTAAGTCCAGTTCTTGAAGAGCTACTTATTTCACTTAGTATAATTCAGACTGCTTTCATAGGTCATCATGCTGCTTTGAACATTAGTATCAAATAGTTCAATAGCTGCTAGGCCATGACACTAAATTCAACAATAGGAGCTCAAAGATATTGCAGTATACTTCCAGAAGTTGAAATACTAGCTAACTTGCAGTCAAGTTGTAACTTGTTGAATCAAATAGGATATGTCTTAATTTGTTGTCAACATGTGTTGAGTGGTATTGATCAAAAAATATTGAACGACATTGTGTCAAGTTATAGGTCACATATTTGTACAAATGACACCCAGCCTCTCAAGGTTGTAAACAAAACTGTTGAAATCAGTTGATAACCACTGCCAGAAAGGCCAATTTTTGACTGTGATGTTGGCTATTGTGACTTTATGAAATACCATGAAGAATTGAAGCATTATGGCAAGCACCTTTGCGACAGAACCTTATTAGATATACAATGAGCAATTGATCCAACATAATCATGGCTCTAAGTGTCAATATTTTTCACAAAGTTGGATTTTCACAGAAATGGCCCGAAGTAAAGACACCATAAATTACTGAACAACTCATCTGAAACCTTGCTGGACTGTTGTGATTCCAGAGCAGCTGCACGCTGAACCTTTTTCAAGCAAAACTATGAACGAAGAACAAGCTCCTGCAAGCTTAATAATTCATGATCAAGTTTTGTATAACAGACAAAAGATCAATTACTGCTTCTGTGCAGTTTTCAGAAAAAATGTATACGTCCGTGTTTCAACAAATCAGCATAGGAAATATTTGAGTGTATGTTTTCCTAAATGATACTAACTATCCAGGATAACTTAGACCAGCTGCAGTCAAAACAAAGTCCCTTGCTGAGAACAATATGACCATTTTACCGTACCATCGAATCACCATATACCGACAACAGAAATTCCAAATGGCTGGTTCATTCCACTTAGAAACCAAGAATCGTACGAAAATGTTCAGGTTACCGATCAAAGTGTTTACCCAAAAATAACCATTTGACTTCCACTGCACTTCAATAATGCTAATAATTTAACACAGTGCATACCTGCCGTTAGATTCTTGTCTTTCGAAGCTTTCGACTTCTTCGACTTTTTCGAGGCCGCGCTGGATGGGGAAGCTTTGATGGAAGGCTCTTGCTCGGGTAAAATCACCTCTTCAGCAACTACAGGCCGTTCACTTTCCACCACAGGTTCAGATTCCGTCTTCTGAAGGACTTCTTCGACGACAACGTCTTCAACGACTGGTTTCCTTGGCGGCTCTTGCTCTTTTCGTGATGTCTCGGTTGTATTGGAACGACTCGATTTTACCTTATCCTTGGCTTTCTTCTTGTTTTGCTTTAAAATTGGCCTCTCTTCTTCGGAGCTCTCAGTAATCCCGTTCGCTCTCTCCGGAGTTGATTCAGAGAATAAGACAGAAGTCTCTTCATCGGTTGGCGTTGTTGTCGTTTCAGGTTGGAACGGTTCGCTTGCTTTTGTGGTCTTTCCATGTCCACTGTCATCTTCGCTTTTCGTCTTTTCTTTTTTAGATTTTTTTCGATGTTTTACGGGTTTTGCGACGGTGGTCCTGGTCTGTATGAGCGTTTCGTTGTTGGCTTTTTGCAACGCGACTGCCTCTTCGAAGGTTTGCTCATTATAGAATAACAAGAACGCGAACACAAGCGCCAGAATGAGGAGCAAAATTATGATCACCCCAATCCAAACTGGATCCATTTCGCTGTCGACGCAACGTGTATACGTTCAATATTCACGAAGCCCTTTTCAAATGGACAAGACCAGTTCACTTAAGCCAAATCCAACTGTGCAAGAGGATGAAATACGAAGTCTGCAAACGGAGCATGTGTGTCTTCTTTAGGGACTCCCACGTGTACAGTTGTCGACCAATGGGGGGAGTCGCTTCACAATATAATCGTTCTTGTATACAGTATTCCACAGTCTATGAAAAAAGCAATATCGCAGTGTTCAAAGTAAATCATTTTAATATAACGGTATTTTAATGTGGCTTTTTGTCAACGTTTACCCCTTTCACAATCATCCATTGCCACAATCATAAATATCATGATGGAAGATCTGGGCAAATTAAACACCAATAAGAACAACAAAACTACTCGTGCATGTTGTATCTTCTACTTTCGACGGAGATCACA
Source organism: Heliopora coerulea (assembly GCA_030142905.1). Lineage (NCBI taxonomy): Eukaryota > Metazoa > Cnidaria > Anthozoa > Scleralcyonacea > Helioporidae > Heliopora > Heliopora coerulea. The sequence continues at coordinate 830,277 of JASJOG010000094.1, forward strand.
GTATAATTACGTTTTCCTAAGAACTTGAAAATCTAAACAATGAGCTCACGGAGAATACAAACAAATAAGACAATAACTTAACCACTCCTACTGTTCCTATAAAAAGCCGTTTAATGTCTTACTTACAAAACAAAGTCAGTTTTAGCAAAACTGATACGATACAGGTACATCACGGGCCTTTTCTATATTTGAAAATGAAAATATTGTACTTGATGTTAATGCATCGCTAAGGGGGGTAATAACGGGCACATGCCTTCCCAAAAACTTGTTGCACCCCACCATAGCATGTACGGCCTCAAACGATATTTGTAGTCGCAAATGTTTATAAGTATGCGCTCCTCCCATCCGAAACCAGTAGACTGCATTATACTTAGTAATAACACACTGTAAGCCAAGTTTTACTACAATGAAAATCTTAAGTTAGGGTAATTGAATATAAAGTTTAGTTGCATTACGAGTATGGTGTTTCCAATACTTTTCAGTCGCATCCGAATACTTGGGGCCTCCAAATTTATTTTACCAGTTTCGACTGTCTGGCTACGCCACAGCTGCTTGCTGTCCACAAGAAATTCGAACAGGCTACATTTACTTCCGCCGTATGGTGGCAACAGACGAACCAGGCGGGAAACGTAATCTTCTTAAGAATATTAATGCCCAGCATAAAGTTTTGAAAAGACCCATAATAACGGAGACGAAACGTCAGTAAAATTAACTTCTGTTTTTATTAATGACTCCGTTATTATGGGTCTTTTTAAAACTTTATGCTGGACATTAATATTCTTAACAAGATTACTTCCGCCGTAATCACGAAACACGTGTCTCTGCCCAGACTCTTCCTTTCAGACCCTCTCAGCAATGGCTGCGGGAGTAAGTTTTTCATCTTTTCGAAATCCTTCCCATCTTATGCTTTTGAATTGGGCTAGCATCTGTCTTCCCCATCAATTAGCTTTACATTTTTCATTAATTTTATTTGAAACCAATCTTTTGGTCTTCTCTGTAGACTTTGTACACGTACCCAGAAAGTTTTAGGGCCTTCAAAGTTCTTATTGCTGCTCAATACAGCGGTGCAAAAGTCGATGTCTCGCCCAATTTCAAACTCGGAGAGAGTAACAAGACGGACTCCTTTCTTGCAAAATTTCCTCTCGGAAAGGTTAGTTCATTTTCAAAAAAATTTTTTAGATGTCTGCATTTATATGTACAAATTTCCTGCTGCTATAGGTGCATGTAATATATGTGATGTTCTTGATATTTCTTGATACTACAATTCCATCAGAAAATTACTCATGTGGACTCAATCTGCCCGTATTATATTACTAGGTACCAGCTTTTGAAGCATCTGATGGAAGCTGTCTTTTTGAAAGCAATGCCATTGCTTATTTTGGTATGTTAAGACAAATACATGTTTTATATAGTTCTTTTCATTTCCCATGTTGCTCAACTACAATGGAGTATGGTCATGTTCTTCTACTATGTACTTGCCAAACAAACATATTTGTAAGTGACTAGCAAAGTATGATTTTTGCCACAGTGTTCTCTTCTTAGCTTATCCATTCTGACATGGACAGATCATTATGAGGTTTCTTGATGACCTGCCATTTTGACATTGTAAAATACTTGGTGAACAAAAAGATGTAATACAAGAAAGTAGTTTAATTCCAGGTCTAAACTAAAGGGCCAATAATATATGAATTTTTATATTCTAGATATGTGGTTTTTTTTTGTTTTTTTTTGTTAACCAAAGTTCTGATTTCAAAATTCACATGTTCAAAGGAGCACATGAGTATACTGTATTTCATGGTGTATTAGTCAATTTTCTAGGACCCAAAATTGATCTCTAAAAGTCCATCTTGACTTACACAAAGGGTCATGAAATTGAGCAAAATCATAGACCGGATATACTAGTACCAGTCCTGCATATGCATCAAGGAATAGACCAATCAGCTCATGGCTAATGAATGGGCACATCAACATGGTCGACGTATTTTATTATAAACTTCATTCTTACAGTGTAAAGACTTCGACATGCCTCTAAAACAACAAAGATACAAAGCACAATTTGTATCTTGAAATATATGTTTGTATCTTTAATGAAGTTGAAGGTTGTCGACTTGGCTGAAAAGTCAAACAACTCTGCTGCCAGCAGCAAGTTTGGTGTTAGTGAGAAGCTTGTTCGAGACTGGTGGAAACAATCTGACAAAATAAAAGATCTACCAAACACAAAATGTGCTGATCACTGAGTAATTTTCTCTATTAAAATAAACTCTAAAAGATTTAAAAAATATGCTGTAAAAGATTTGCCATGTTATTAAAGTTTCTTCGAACAGCATTCTGTGTCTGGTAACCATTTAATTCGAGGGACTTGATTTGTACTCAGGATATCATAAAAATCATGATTTTTTGGTCAAAAAATAAGGGGTCGACTTATATGCCAGGTCAACTTATACACCACGAAATACAGTAATGCAGACATTCATGCCTTGTATATTATTATCATTATGTATTATCATATTATATAATGTTAATTGTTGAAACTAATGGCATTTAACATTAAAATTGAATTAGAACTTGACAAATCAACATGTAGTTCTATTAAAGAGTGTCTGGAGCATTTATTTAAAGGAATGTTATGTTTATGAACCATGCCTTGATCCCAACCACTTTTTCATTGTTGATCACTCCTGTTTTGCTAAATATTCAAATGTTTGGGGAAAATGGGTCACAGTATTTGGAAATGTCAGATATTGGATTTGGACAGCCCTATTTCACTTACAAAAGACTTGTCTTTCAATAAACAGGAAAGGAAAAGAGGTTGCCCAGGTGATAAGATGTGATGCATATTGCTGAAGATGGACCTTTTAGAAGCTCAGAATAAACATGCCATTACATACCAGCAGTGGCCTTATGATTGTCATGTGGTTTTTCTTTTCTCTAATTTCAAACCTTGCTAGTCTATTCATTGTTTTGGGGTTGTATTACTAAAATCCAAATATATGTAAATGAACTTAACAAACTTTTCAGACTAAATAACAGTCAGAAAATTTGCTGACCTTTGGAGATCAGAATAGGAACTGCAGTTTGAAAATGGGTAATTCCTGGAATGATCCACACCCCCAACATCTTAAGAAACATGCCAGATATCCACAGGCAGCTTTACTCCTCCACCAGGGATGGTAAAATCCAAAATTACTCCACCAGCTTCAGAGTTGGGTTTTGAGAGTAGTTACTTAAGTTTTCCAAATGCTGAAATTTCACCTGTAAAGAGGTATGGTTTTCTTCTGAAATGACACTCCTTCTGAGAAATAAAATTTCAACCAGTTTTTAGGGGCAAATCACTCTAAGCCATTCAAGAAAAACTAAGGACAGCCAAATTTTAAAAACATGATAGCCTTCCTTTCCTTGTTCAATTATGATAAGTGTTGAACATATCCATTTTCTTATTGTACTATTGAAGATAATTATGAGTGAAGGATACCATGAATTTGTGAATTTAAAAGCCATATTGTTTAAACTCAAGCTGTTTTTAATTTATTTCATCCAGTTGCCAATGAACAGTTAAGAGGGACCAGTTTAACAGATGCTGCATTGATCCAACAGTTTGTGGACTTTGCTGACCATGAGATCTTACCTGCTGCTGCAACATGGGTTTTTCCTACATATGGCATCATGCAATATAATAAGCAGGTCAGGAAGACCTATATTGTGATAATCAGTTGGAAGATAATGATGCCATTAACCAAAGAGATTGAGTTTGCAGGTGTAATTTATTTTGTGCATGAATGTTGGACTGATGTTTGTGGCTGTGGATGGGAAAACCACATCAAAAAGTTCAAAATGTCCCAAAAAACACATTTGCAAAGCATTTGTATTACATTTGAAATGCATTTCAAATGAGTCTGGTGATTTTACAAATCTCTTGTTGAACATTTGATGGAATCAAGCAGATTTGAGAATGGAATATCTCAAACTCACTTGAAAACAAAGTTCCCTAGACTTTTTGTCAATATTAATTGCCATGATACTTGGTCAGTTGAAATGATAAAATAGAATTGCATTGTGCTGAGCTATATGTCTCAACCACATCTGTGGACATAATATAAAATCAGTATTCTTGTATCCTCCATGACAAGCAAATTTGAGAGAAAAAATGAACAAAGCATAACAGTCTGCATTTGTTCATTGACAGGCTGGTTCACTCTTGAGTTTGGGATTATTGCTGGTATTTATTGTCTTGACCATTTCGTCAGACAGTGTTACTTATTCACACACCATTTTCAATGAAACTGCAATAAGATTGCAACAAAGCAGGAAGCAAAATGAGTATTTTTGCTTGATAAAACTGACATGTTATAACCAGTATGAGTATTTGAAAGGGTACACTACCACACCAAAGTTTGACAGACCAGACTAGTAATTGAATACATGTAAATCAAACCATATTTCATGAATTAACCTACTGTACACTGCTAAAGTCAGCTAGATAAGTTGACTAGAGCAGGATTTGAACTTGCATGCTCTCAAGTTTCCAGACTGCTGCTTTACCAATTGAACTATCAAGTCAACTGGGAATAGTATGCTTGTTTTATCCATTTTGAGTGCATGAGAGATTCTTGCAACAAGTTAATGCTGGATATCCATGAGGATATGCAGCATTTCAATGCTATTTCAGAATTATCCTTGAGGTAACAGGAAATTAAGTTGTTGGGAGAATCTCTCATGCACTAAAATTGTATAAAACAAGCATATTGTCCCCAATTGACTTGATAATTCAGTTGGTAGAGCAGATGTACCTAAGATGCAAGTTTGAATTCTGCTCCATTCAACTTTTCTAGCTGACTTTGGCAGTGAAGCTTAATTCATGAAATATGTTTAAGTTGCCCTGAGAAAGATTCTGAAATAATTGTCATAGTTAATGCCATATGTTTTGTTACTGTGTGGAATTATCTATTAGAGTAATCTACCTGTACAGTATGAACTCGCATGATTGATGGTAGGTGATGCATACATCATAACTGTGTTAGGGTAAACAAAAACATTGCATCAAGAAAAACATCTTGCATGATTTTAATTACTAACCTTTTTGCTTTATCAGGCAACCGAGAAAGCCATTGAAGAAATCAAGAAGAGTCTTTCTTTCCTTAATTCTCACCTCCTGTCAAAGACGTACCTAGTGGGAGAACGGATCAGTCTTGCTGATATCACAGTTGCTTGTAACATGCTTATGCTGTACAAGCAGGTGAGTTACTTTGTGGTTTCTTATATGCAACTGGTCAAGATGCAAGAGGACACTTAGAATTTTATTGTGGCTGACTCTGAAAGATCTCATTCCACTGAAAGGGCTGCCTGCTTCTATTTTGGTTAAACAAGAATGAGTAAGGCCCAGTTCAACAAACATAAGGACATAAAAAAATATCAGTTTTTTTTTTCTTACGTCATTATTTCCTTTTCATTATGCTCCTATTATGTCATTATGTTACCTTGTTTACACTGTGGACATATTGACAGAAACTGAATGAAATATGCTTTTGTGTGACCAAGTTGCTATGACATAATGTTGCTTAATGTGAACCAGACTTAAATGCTTATGCCTCAATGTATAATGGAGTTTCTGGGCTTGGTGATAATTATATAAATTGAAAAGCTGGCAGGGAAGTTGGCATGGATCAGGGCCTGGAATTTACAGTCATCCAGTTGTCAGAAACAACCAGAATTTAACATTGACAACCAAATCACAGAAGATGGTTGCCCATTGGACAACCATATTTCAAGCTGCCAACCTCTTGGGGAACTGATATTAAGACTCAAAAAATCATAGTTTCAGTTCAAGATATGTGTAGGAGAAAAGATGCAATAATGCCAACAGCCCATTTGTTATTTAATGATTTTTAAATGCTGCTCCAATTGTTCATATTCTCTGTTATCTTGTTTTGCATTTTACCACTGAGCAGTAACACCCAAACTTGGTGACTAGATTTCATCTTAGCATTCTAGATCTGAAAAGATGGTTGCCCAATGGTTAACCTACTTAAAAAGTTATGTAGGACCCTGTGGACATGGATTCTAGAAAAGGAGCACTTAGAATTAGATGAAATCTATTGTCATTTGGACACAATGATTTGGAGATTGCCTCTCAGGCTTATGAAATTTGTATTTACTATGTAAATTTCAGGTTTTGGAACCATCTTTCAGGCAACCTTATGGAAATGTAAACAGATGGTTTACAACATTGATAAATCAACCAGAGTTTAAAAAGGTTCTTGGAGATGTCACTCTGTGTACCAAGATGGCTAAATTTGATGGTAAAGAACTATAACTTTTTACATATCCATGTAACATGTTAACATTATCATCTTGTTGTTTGGGACCATCTCTTATCAATTTTAGTTCAAAGTGTAGTTCACAACCTTATTATTACGTCCAGTGAGGTTTAAATTTCACTTGTAGTCACGCATTGCAAAAATACAGCACAGTGGTAACCTGATCTGGATGGCAATCATAATTTTGGTGGAACAACTGATTTAGTGAAAAGCATGTGAAGAATGTTAACACAGGTTTAGATATTTGGCGCCTAAATTTTCTACAAAATTTATGGAGTTGCTTCTGGGTGGAAAGAAGTTTCAACCGTTCTACACCCAGCAAAGACCTCTCGGGTGTCCGTGTGCTATATACCTTGATTTGCACTCCTAATTACCAGAGTACTAAATTATTTATAGTTAATAAGTTAACGAAAAGTTCTGTCCACAAGTCGGTATTGTAGTTTAACGCTAACAAAACTGTGCTGATGGAGTCAAACTCACGTCAAAGGGCGAGAATAGGGTGCGCGTCCAGCAATTAACGAGGTATTGGTGGCTAAATGTAACAGTGCCAACTTTCTAAGAATTCGCAAAACTTCAAACTGAAGGATGAAATCGGCTGTGCTGTATTTGTTGTCTATTAGCAGTATGAACGAATTACTTTGAAGAACGAAGAAACTGAATTCGGTTAATTCTTGGCGTCCGTTTTCTGCTCAAATGTTCAAATTGCGCATCCTCAATCCCGTCTTCATCCTGTTTAAGCGTGGGTCTTCTCGAATGTAGGCCAAAATTTTTATTCTGTATTCTTTTAAAAATTACGTTTGTTCGTAGAACACAGTACAACGTCGTTATTAATGAATCCCCCCATCTTGATAATTCCTTTTCCAAGATCTAGGTCCCGTAGGATTGACTTAAACCTCCACCTAACATCGTGACCGTTTGAGAATCTGTACCAAGAACGCGTGCTTCGTGTTTCACCAGGATTTCCAAACACTCGAAAACAATAAAAAGCTCTTTCATTATGTTTTCTCGTGTTTGGTAAAACACTCGCACCCACTCTTGACATAGTACATACACGCATGCCAGCGTGACAGGCTTTGAGGTCACAATACACGGCTGAACCTCTTTAGATGACCATCAGTACACGGATGGGCCTCTTTAGCTGACAATCAGTAGACGATTGGACCTCTTCGGTGACAATACACAGCTGGAGCTTTTCAGGTGACGATATACGATTGGACCTTTCTCTGTCAAAGTCAATACGCAGCTTGCACTATTTAGGTGACAACACGCGGCTGGACCTCCTTACGACTCCAACATTTGTTGGGCTAATGTTAGCCAACTGTTGGGTAGAGACCGTTCAAATTCTTCCAACATTAATGCAACATCTAGCGAACATGTCGTTAAGCATTCGTTGCACGGAAATTTGTGACAAGAAGCAGATCTCCTTCAAGCAAGCAAAACACCACGATGTGCGCATGTTTCAGTTCGGCAAATGTTGGGCAAACTGTTCAAACGGCTCCATCGTGATGCAACATTTTTGGGAAGAATAAAATGTTGCAGCAATGTTGGGTTAAACTTTGAACAAATTTAAATTTGTTCTGACACGCTCCCAACAAGTTTCCAACATTTTTCACGACTTTCAACATTGTTGGGAGACCCGTTCAAACCTGCATTTCGTCAAAGATTTGGTTCAAAAAATGCGCAAATGTTGGGCAAATGGGGAGCGTTTCAACAGGCCCGTAAGTGATAACCAATACTCGGCTGTGAACCTGTTTTGTTGAAATAGGAACTGTAGGAAATCACCTTAACTGGCTTTCTCCACCTTGCATTTATTACACTTGATAAATTCCTGACTGGGAAACAAATATTTAGCCACAATGATTAGAATTATAGAGTAGTGGCCTGAATATCACACAATCATGTGTTGATGATAATTCAGTTAATGAGTGGCTTTTCGTTTGAGAATTTTCCTTTCGAGGAATACTTAATCTCCAGCTTAACAGTGTAATGCAGCTATTGTGGAATCATTATATTTGTAATAAAAAATAAGTTTTTTGTTTTCACTTTCTCTATAAGCTGCCAAGTTTGCTGAGTTGAACCCCAAAAAACCAAAAGAAGGCAAGCCTCCAAAAGAAAGTAAAAAGAAAGAAACGCCTAAAAAAGAAAAAGAGAAAAAGGCAGAAAAAGCTGAGAAACCCGAGGTGGAAGAACCGAAAAAGAAGGATCCGTTCGCCGACTTACCAGAAACGTAGGTGAAATCACGTTCTGTTTTGATCCTTTTCAACAGCAGGGCAAATAAACACCAAACTGTAGTGAGAAAGTTTACCGTGCTATAACGGGGAAAAAATGACCTCGTTCTTTCGTTTCCCGACCCGGCGTATTTTCAGGTCGTATAGTTTGAAAGGTTTTTGTCTGAGCAATAACCCGTAAACCTCTGGCACGTAGGGATAACACGACCCCGATTCGGTCCCAAAGCCACTTAATATCTTGCAGTATGTGTGTAGTTTGTATTTATAGTTTTTTGTTTGGAATCTACATTTGTTTCTTACTTAAAATTCCCAACTCTACTGGGATAGTTTGTCGAGCTATAATAGGGAAACATATCGCCTAGGTCTCCGGTTTGCTAACCCTCCGGGGTTTTTGACCATGCATCCTAAAGGTTTATTGTTTGAGCAGTAATCCGTAAATCACTGACCCGTGCAGGTTGCCACCATTGAACTCTAATAAGACTGGAACGATATCTCGTACCAGGCCATACGATTGAATGAAGCCGACATGGGAGCAGCTATGTAGGTCAAAAACACGCTTGGGAAAAACTTGTATTGAACCTTTATTTTTCATTGACAGTTAATTCTGACAAATATGCAGTCCTAACGACACTGTCCTCTACTTACTGAGGATAAAAAAGAAAACTGTCAAGAAATCCGAAATTTAGGTTTAGTTTTTCGCAATAGGTTGTATGTTTTATGGCGTAAGGGACTGGGATGACCTGCAAATTGACCTATATTTCAGCCTACATGTTGACTTTATAATTCAGTTTGCAGGTATCGTTCCAGTCTTTTTAGAGTTCAATGGTTACCACCCGATTCAATGCTCAAAGCCAGTCCTTGCCTATCAGTATGTGTGTAGTCTGTATTTAGCGTATACCTCGCAGGTGGATAGTGTTTTTTTTGTGCAGTCTGATTGGTTGCTCTATCTCAGGATATCCTACACTATTCACCTACGAGCAAAACAAGGTGGCGTCCCGTTTTGTTTCTATCACGAAAGAAGAACGTGTTTTTTAATGAAAGAAATCGCCATGGGAGATAATACTAAAGAAGCAACGACATTTGGCAAGAAAGTATTCAAAGATTCATAAGTCTTTAACTTTTTAGCGGTAAATGCACCCAAGTATAAAATGTTTTCTTTTACATATGATGAGTGGGCGACAAGCCGACTGAATTTGGTAAATTTTTTTAAAAATTTAAAAAACATGTGTGAACAATTATGCGAGGTATATGCTGAAACTATCGCGGCGCGGTAAATATCTACACTATTCACCGACACTTAAATGGATAATTGTTCTTTATAGTGTTTTGTTTGAAGTTTACATCCTGGAATCATCCTCAGAGATATACATGAACAGAAATTTTTCATGATAATCTGACACTGCCGAAGTCAACTAAAATATGTTGAATCAAGCGGGATTTGAACTCGATAGCTCAACAGGTAGAGCGGTGGACCGGTATCCCGAAGGTGCGAGTTCACATCCCGCTCGAGTCAACATTTTTCAGTTGACATTGGCACAGTGTCAGATTATCATGAAAAAATTTTTTACATCGTGGCGTAAAATGTTGTTTGTTCTGTAAACGTACCGGCTAAGCTAGTAACGAGTAATGTTTTCTCCCTGCTTTTAGCACCTTCGACTTTGACGCATTTAAGCGAGTGTATTCCAACAAAGACACAGTCACGGAAGCCATTCCATATTTCTGGGAGCATTTCGACAAGGAAAACATGTCGATCTGGTTTTGCGAGTACAAGTACCCCGAGGAATTGAGAAAGATCTTCATGAGTTGTAATCTGGTAGGAGGAATGTTACAGAGGATTGATAGGCTACGAAAAATAGGTTTTGGAAGCATGATCATCTTCGGTGAAGACTCGAAAAGCACTATTTCGGGAGTTTGGATTTTCAGAGGACACAAGCTGGGATTTGAGGTAGTTATAAACATCTTGGTCTTTTAACTAGTTTTCTAGTAGTTGTCTAGTACTACATCGTTACGTAATGTTTAAAAAACGAGCAGGAGTTCTTTATCAGATATAAAACACGAGGCGATAGCCGAGTGTTCTTGATCCTATAAAGCACGAACTCCGAGTTTTTTTTAATGGCTTAAAAAACAAACCCCTTATCACGCCAATTCGCGAAGAAAGTTTGAAAATTAATGTTTTCGAAGTCGAGAAATTTGGAGGAGAAAAGCAAACGTGTTTTTATCACATATAAAAACACGACACGGTTATGATTTTCCTTTGTATTTTCCTCATGAATTTTTAAGTAATGTTTAAACAACGAGCAGGAATGCCTTATCAGGTTTAAAACACGAGGCGACAGCCGCGCAATTTAGATCCGGTGAAGCACGTACTGCGAGTTTTTTAAATGGCTTAAAAAACGAAACCCTTAACACGTTAATTCGCGTGGAAAGTTTGAAAATTGATATATGTTTTCTAACCCGCAAAAATTTGAGGAGAAAAGTAACCGTGTCTTTATCATGCACACTTAAACACACGACACGGTTATGATTTTCCTTTGAAGTCTCCTCCTGAATTATTAACGTATATTTAAGTTCTAAAATACCACGTGTCCTACGCACGCTCTGATTGGACACGAATAGCATCAGTACGTGAGGTGTGCAAGTGGTCAGTTATTTCCTTATTTCTAACGGGTGTTGTCTATAGATTCGTTTACCTGTGACGTAGAGGATTTAAGTAAACCGCTGCATAAAAACTAAATCAAGGGGTAAGTTGGCTTTGCTTTCAAATTTTGCTATACTTTTATTTTACTTTTAGCTTTCCGAGGACTTCCAAGTCGACTCTCCGTCTTACGATTTCAAGAAACTGAACCCTGACGACGAGTCAGACAGGAAACTTTTCAATAATTATCTAGCTTGGGAGGGAGATTTTGGTGGGAAGGTAGTCAACCAGGGAAAGATATTCAAATAAGTAATTGCAAGATCTGTAAGAATTGCTGTAGATGTGATGAAATAAACCAACTATATTTGCATCAAATAGCTTACGAAATCCACTGAGTGATAACTTGTGATAGATTCGGAGTGAAGAGTGAAACACACTGTGCAGTCGATGTTGTGTGCGCGACTAAACCAGAATGCCTGCGAGACAACAAGAATGAGTTGTTGAAATAGCAACAATAATTAAAGAACACCAGGACATTGAGCAAAAACCAAAGAAAGCAACATTAAGGGTCGTTATAATTCCAGGCCTGCTATTGTAAGAAATGTGGTGACGTGTCTTGGAACTTACTCAAGATGGACAGCTTGTTGACCAGTAAGCCTATGCATGATATCATTTCGTACACAAAGATACTTCCTAGACAACACAGTCTCACCACCGAAAAGATGAATAGCACCTAATGCTGCTCCCGATTAATCGATTATTTTTTGGCAATCGATTATTCTTAAAAATAATCGGATCATCGACAACAACTACGCACAGCATGATATTCACCTCAACTTTCTTTCTACAATTAAAAAAAATGCGAAGAGATAGCATTCTCGCGCTCTCGTTGCAGTCAATAGTGGTCTCGAAGAAGTGTGCAGCACTTCAGCCAGCTGTTCTTGATGCACTGTTATTTTTAAACAAATACAATATGTAGGCAGTCAAAGTGCATATTTCATTATTTTGGCTATTTCTCTGTGTTCATATAATTATATTATATAAGTTTTTTTCTTGAGTTTTTCTACTGGAAAATTTCAAAACTTTAAAAACATTAAAACACACTCCTTTCTTTGAAAGGACAAACCACTGTGGACGTGTCATGATTTAATTTATTCAATACGATTAATCGATATTAATCGATTGTTGACAGCGATTAATCGATTACGGATATAAACCGATGGGAGCAGCACTAATAGCACCAATTGGCAAAGTGTGCTTGAATAGATGAATATCTATCTAGGGGAAACTCAGAATAGGATTTGGAGGGTTAAATACTTAAATCACGCTCGGGAGACTGTAAACTAACATCTCACTTCGTTTTAAAAATATTTTAAAACATATGTTGTATCCCAGACGTGTTGGATCCCATTTTAAACAACTCGTCAGATTTACATTCTTTCGTGTTTTTTTTTTCTTGAATTATTGTTGATTATTATAAGGAGATAAAAAATCCTGGACCATTAAGCATTCTAATATTAAAAGATCGATTGCCGTGGATGCGGTTTTGGCTGTTTTTAGAGTCATTAGACCCACGGTGTAGGCGGACAGGTCTGATAGGAGAGGCAACGCACGGCAGTCGCGTAGCCAGAAATTTGAAAGTGGGGGGTGGGGGGTGGGGAGCAGGGGAAATTTTAGACAAATGTACCGACAAGATGTTAGCAATGTACCGACAAATATGAAAAAAATCAAAATTAAAACCGAGAGCTGGAAAAATTGAAATTCGATGAAGGAATAAATGATTTCTACTTTGCCAGCTCTGGCTGGTATAGTATACACATTTTGCTGTTCATTACCAGAAAATATTCTATCATTAACGCAAAAATACATTCATTTTATTCAATCGACATTCAATAGCGCAGTTAGGCAACCACTTGCATTAAAGGGCATTCCATAGCGCCAACAGACGACCATTCACACCATTCAATTATACATTAGGGATAATAAAATTTCAATTAAGCAAGAGAAATATCTTGCCTAATTGAAATTTTATTACCCCTAATGTACAATAGAATGGTGTTAATGGTCGTCTGTTGGCGCTATGGAATGCCCTTTGATGCATATAGTTGGGTATCTACGCTAATGAATGTCAATTGAATAAAATGAATGTATTTTTGCGTTAATGAGTTTGAAGTTGGCGTTAGTTATAGAATATTTTCTGGTAATAAACAGCAAAAGGTGTAGTATTAAATTTCGAAAATGATTTAACACAAAAGTGCGCACATCACGTGAGCTATGATAAATACCAACGTATCTTCTTTTTCGGCTATAACCGCTACCACAACCACTTTGTCCTGAGGGTTGATTGGACCTATCATTTTTATCGGTTAAAAAACAAAAATTCCTTACGAACATTTTGTATTGGACATCTTTCCCGTACTTAACTTTAGCCAGAGCTTATTTAATAATTTTTAAATTTAATAATTCAGACGCAAACGGAATCCACAACAGACAGGCTTAATGTGCCGACAAATGTACTGGATGTACCGACCTAGTCAGGACGAAAAGCCCCTGCCCCTCCTTAGCTACGCTAATGACGCACGCCAATGTCCCATGAAAGAGCCACCCTTGGCAGTCCAAACCATAAGCATGCGCTCTATGACTATGATCGTTCGAATTTACGTTAAATTTTACGTTTATATAAGAATGAATAAATAACCGTAAAGGAATCTTTGCCGAACAAATGGGCTGATAAAAGTTGCCAGGGGAACAGCTGTACGGCTGTACCCGGCCCCACCAACTACCGAGACCCAATCTTGAAACCTTTGTAAAGTTCAGCACTTTAACATATCTGAATACTTGATTTATTTAACAGTATTGACAATGACAGACGAACGTTTGTCAGGCTTGCATCTTAGCTCACCATCTGAGTCTTGGTAGCTCAATGGTTAGAGCGTCTCACTGGTCATGAGAAGGTTGCGGGTTCGAACTCCAGTCTGGGGCGCAGAAATCGTTTTTCTGAGGTAAGAGCTTGACGAACATTCATCTGTCATTCAGGATATCTCCAAATTCCCACAATTCCAATATTGAAAATATTCAAAGACTTCCAAGAAAATCATGCTATTTTCAAGCAGCAACAACAACGCTCGAATCTAAACAAATATGTTGAGACTTCACGTTTTTACTGCCGGACGTCTTAACGAGTAAAATCGTCTTTGAGTTGGCTAGAGTAAAATGACCTGCTGTTATGTAGAGTAAAATAATCTGGCTTTACCCAGAATAAGAAAATTGAAAATAACAGAAGACTAATCCTGCCGAAAAAGAGTTAAGGCACGTCGCGAAAACCTATGCGATCGTTTTTTATAAAAGAACGAAAATACTTCGAAATTTGAAAAAAACCAAAAATTTTTCTCTTCAAAATGTTCATTAGCTTACGGATATGTGGTCGAGAAGTAATCGCAAAATACCTATGTAAAATTGAACATTTCAGGAAACCTTATTTTTCACGAGTTATTTCAAAACGGAACTAATACTTGAACTACGTTCAAGTTTCCTGGTCTTTTTATATTTGTAAATTTATATATCTTTTAGAATTTTAATATTCTCCTGTATTTGCTATTCAACCGACGTAATTTAACCTTTAGATAACTAAACCGGTTCTGGTAAATAAATCTACAGAACTGTGTTGCCCTCAACAGCACAGGCTTGTCAGCGCTTGTTCGCACAAAAATGCTTACATGCGGGAGCAAAATGTCTTCAGACAGGTTCCTAAAGCAAGAATACTGTGTCACTAAGCCAAAAATGGGAAATGAGATTTTCTCTCTCCTCCCTTTCTCTGGCGAAAAGTTGGTGAGGCAGGAAAGTTTGACATATCCTGCACTCAAGGGAAGTGAACGAGACAGACGGCCCTCAAGCATTATTTACATGTTTGATCACAGGTTCGCACCACAGAATCGATAAATGCCTCGACCGATTTGCACCCCACTCTAGTCCATTGCTGGTCGAACAGCTTTGTTGGTCGAAACTGTTTTACTTTAAATATTACCTCCAGAGTGCAACGCTTCAATTACGTGGATGAGATGAGTTCGAGCTGTTTTTAACGATACTTTTGAGTAGTGTTGTCACTTCAGAACACTCCGCAGCAATTGCTGCTTTCTTCCTCTTCAACGCCAGGATGATATCTGCATTAAATGAGAACATTTATGTCAATACCCACGTTTTTAGTTGAATTTATCGTGCCTTTAACTACTCCCAGATGGTGAACAGACACCCTAAAACCTAACTCGGACTTACGGCAGACAGTTTTTCTCGTCAGAGGAAGGTCGACTTACTCGTCGGGAAACAGTCGAAAACTATCTCAAACTTTTTCCAACGTGGTTGAAAGCTCCTAGTATTTTAACGAAAACGGAGCGCTGTGCAGGCAGATCTGAACGAAGTATGAAACGTTTAAAGGGAGAACTCTGCCCAAAAACGACCAAACAAGGTAGAGTTAACTCGTTTTAGCTGAAACCTTCCAGACCGTAGTCTGGTGTCCGCAACAGCGAGAGTCCGCAATAGCGGGGTGCAATCAAACACACGTGATTTTGCAATGTAAAATGTGTATGTATGTCCACAAAGTGCAACAGGGTCTTTAACGCAATAATTCGGTCACATTTTGTGTATCATAAGCGAATCGAATCGATAACGGAGAGACTTGAACTGGTCAAAAGCAGTAACACTCTTAAACAATGCTCAACAATAGAAGACAAGGGTATAATCACTTCTGTAGAGATGCACACCAGCGTTTGGTGACTGTAGCTGTACCAAATTAGACCCAGCTATGTACTAACTAATCATACAATTAACTATAATCTAGTCACCGTTCGTTTTATGATTGATGGGCTGCTCTTTCGTCTTAACTTTACCCGGGTGCGCGTCCTTGGTATAGACCTGAAGCACTAATTTTCAATACCAATCTCCCTCACGCAACTACTTTCCCAACTACGACCTAAGACTATATTATTAAAAGGACAGAACTGATACTCAGAGGATTACCTCAAGGAGGAGATATCCTTCTCAAAGCCACCTCTAAGCGGGAGGTTTTCGGGTAAATCATAGGCCACCTGATTTGACCCTAATTTTACCAATAAAATAATTACGCCGTGAATTAATGTATCCTTCCCCTTATCAAAAATCGGTCCTTATAGTTATAAATTATAGCAATAAAAGTTCTAAAAATTGGTCCTTTTAAATTAAATAAGTTATTATTAGCTATAAAAAATAGTCCTTAAAATTTAACATTAAAGTCATATAAATTAGGTCTTATAGCAATATTGGCACAGTGGTGGCCGCAGTGAATGCTGGTAATTAAACAAATGTCCCATTATTCGTACAAAAAGACAAATAGGCGTAGGAAGCGGGAGGGAAGCGTGGGGGCATGTGCTACTCCCCCAATATTTACAACAGCCATTTTTTAAATAATATTATCATATTTTATGATCTTTCTTTATCTTTTTTTGTTAAACTGCTCTCAAAATGCAGAAAATAGCGCTTCAAGGTCTCAGAAAATCAAACATTTCCCGGACAGTCTTAACCATGGACTCTCTCTGGAAGTGGGTTGTGCCACCCAATGATTAGCTGTTTCCTACGCCCCTGAAAGAGTAAAGTTTTATCGATAATATGCTAGAACGTACGCAGGAGATTACACATGCTGGGTGGGAGATCGAGAAATTCCGTCAAAAACATGACGAAATCGGGAGATCTCTCATCTTTGAGGGAGAAATGGCAGCTCTACAAGTAATAAAGTTTCGTTCCTCAACAAGAAGTCACTTTGATTACCTTCTCTTTCTTCTACATCATCTGCGCTACTCCAAAGCTCTAAAGCTTTCCTTTCTGGATCCCAGTCATCATCACTTGCTGCTGTTATAAACTGATTTTTCGCCTCTTCTTCTTCGTTGACCTCAACATGGAAGATCAGGAAATGTTCATTTTATTACTTGTAAAATAACTAGAATGCTGTCGTAGTTTTGTTGGATATTGACGTATTATTCCTCCTGGACACGTGACTTTCAGGCCGTTCTAAGAACAAAGCCGTTCCCGGATGACAAATGACAGACGCGTGCGGCTCGCGGACCCATTTTTAATTAATCGAAAACATGGGTAATTATTTCAAAACTATAAGTTTGAAAAATCAGAGACAACTTTTAAAAGACATGTTTCGGCATCACATATGCCATCTTCAGTTTATAGAACGTAAAGATTACAAGGCTTTAGATAGCTAGGAAGTTACAGAATGAATTTTATTTTATTTGTTCTGTAATGTCCTATTTCAATACTTGTCAACATTACGCTCTATGAACTGAAGATAGTAAATATCATGTCGAAACATGTCTGTTAAAAGCTGGCTCGTAAGATTGTGCAGAATGGAATAAATTGGATATCAAGTACGATACACCGATTTCTTAATAGACATTAAAATTGTGAAGTAAGCAAGATGAAGTCGGTATTTGATATAACCTAGTTTACCTGGTATAATGTCCAGATATCTTCCACAAGCTTTTTAATGTTCTCTTGTCGTCTATGAATAGTTCTTTCAAGGAAGGCCTTCTCAACCAAAAGGTCATCATAGTCTTTCTTCAAAGAATCTGACCTGTTAGAATGAAGAATAATTTCCAAAAGGGGAATCAGTCATACCGAATGTTCTCATAGATTTCGACTTCAGCCTTGCTACATGCCCTTCACATAAATTTTACAAAAGAACTTGTGGTTCAAAACTCGTAGATAGCTAACTGAAGAATGCCATAAAACCCAAAAATTCAAGCATTGCTTAAACGAAAATTGTGGAGAAAGTTTTGAGCAACCAAATGGCAATCTGGTAACCTGAAAATGAGTTGTCAGCGCTGACAAAACCTCAGCTGGGAACCGTATTTTAACGAATAAACGTCCAGGGCGTTTATCAAATTCGCGCACCTTCAGAGGGACGTTTATTCGAGTAGAGGCGTTTATTCTCCAAAAACAAGGTTCAAACAAAGAAAATTCTACCGGTACTTTTATTAACAAAATGTGACATATCACCTGGTACTCTATAGTGTGTTTCTTATACATGACATAAACAGCATCACGAATTGACGGTATATGTGTAGTTGAACTCGAGTCCTCATCCATGGGTTTATCCTTTAACCCTCCTTTAATGGGGTCGTTTATTCGAGAAGAGGCGTTTACTATAAATTCATTATTATAAATTCAGACGTGTATGAGTGTAGAGGCGTTTATTTAAACGGGAGCGCTTATTCGGAAAAATACGGTACAGCAATGATTGCAGTGACTTTAAGGCTTGGGCTAAATGTACGAGGCTAGGTTGGGTAAATTGTACACAGACAGTCAAAAAGAACTGCTCTCCAGCAGGGTCATGATACCATAGGTAACCACATAAATTTTCCTAATCTAAATCCTCATGCTAATTTTCTGAAATGTAGTCTTGCTTGCAGAGGACCAGTTACCTGGAATTCTATTCATGAAGTTATTAGAACTTCTGATTCTTTTACAATTTTTAAAAACAAAGTTCTTAATATAATATAAGTAATATGTATTTTTTCTTAATTTCCAAAGTATATAATGTAACTTTATTTTTAATTTTTACTATCAATTTAACAACTGTACACGGCACTCTGGAAGAGCATTGGTAATGAAGAGACTTCCGTGTTTAAATAAAATTTCAAGTTCAAGATAGTGATATTAAGTAACATTATCACTGAACACCAAAACACCAAAAATAAGACTTGAAACTATAAGTGAGGGAAACTTGAATAGCTTTTGGCCCCTCCTCTGGCCTTGATAACAGCTTCGCATCTGCTAGACATGCTGTCGATCAAATAAACTAAGCTTTTGCGTGGAAATCCTTCCCAAGCAGCTTTGACAGCTGTCCATAGTTCTTTCACATTTTTTGGGTTCTTCTCTTGCACAATGGTCTTGAGATGATCCCACATATTCTCAGTTGGGTTGAGATCAGATTATCTCTCTTTGTGAGTAGCCTTCCTCTAATAATGCAAGCAATTTCCCGCGATTTTTAAGGCTTATCTTGCTTTTGGACCCATAGTCTTCGCATCTGGCCTGCGATGCTTGCTGTACCAATTATTTGAAGTGATGTTCTGATAAATTTGGAAAAGACTACACCATCCCTAGAAAACTGCTTAAATTGGCAACAAATCCTTATAATTGTGGGATATGCCTTAAAACCTATTGAAATAAAGTGTTCTGGCATGCGGGTTAACTAACCCTTCACTGTGCAAAACGTTGAGCTTGAGCAGTTCTTTTTGACTGCCTGTGTATGGAGCCCACACTAATTACAGCCAAGCAGATGGTATTGAAAAGGATGATGGGTAAGTGTACGAATCAACACAGTGCTTTAGAAATCTGTATTAGCTCCTTTCACAACAAAATGTTGTTTGGAATGTTAATATGACTTAACTAGATAAAAGCCTTCCTCTTACTAAATATTGTCAGCTTGGAACCCCACTTTCTGCTTAATTATTAGTTATTACTCTTAGGAAGAATGTTTGTCGTGTGCAAAAAATTGTGTGTAAATGTACAAGTTGACATCTTTTGTTGTATGGTTAAGTGGTTTCCAGATCTGGCAGTTTTTCACTAGGGTACAATGTTTTGGGACTATTGCAGGAAAAGAATTCATGAAATGATGGGTTATTGTGTTGCTTTGAGAACTACCCCAGATAAGCAAAGACAAGATAAAGTTTTGGCTATCCTGCTCACGACAGCAGAGTAACCAAAATAGTATGCTGAACCAAGCCTCAACATTACAAAATCCTGGAACTGACAATTGTGTACATTCAAGACAAAACTGACATCAACACACTTGAGAACTATCATGTCTTCATAAAAAGTTCTAATTATAAAGATAAAGAATTTAATGTTCCATAGGCATAGGATGTTTTCAAAAGTCTGGGGCAAGAACAGCATTGACATGATCCAAGGCACTGAATTATTTATTTAATTTGTTGACTTTTCTTGAACTGTGCTTGCTTAAATAAAATTAAAACTGAAACTAAGAGGCAGACACTTTCGACTGGAAGTAAAAAAAAAAAACAGCCAAAAAGAGGATGTGGGAGTGAAATATGGAGAGCATTCACTTAAAATGTAAGGATTTCTTACAACATGCATGTCCCGAATGCACGTCAAATTACATTTCAGCAATTCTTGAAAGGATACAATATTGAGGGAAATTAAGCTGGACATTTGTCTATGAATATGAGTTAACTGTGCCCAGGTTTTGGGCTTGGCATACACCATGGGACATAATGGGATGCTATAATATGTGAAATCGTAATTTTTAAAAATAGATATCACCTACATACCAACCTTTTGTGTATACCATTAAGTGTTGGTATTTGGTCCAGAAAGCTGTATTTTTTGTCACATAAATGTCATTTGTCTTATCTAAAGTGCTTAACAGATCCAGGGATGGCAGAGTGGAATTTCAAGTGGGGGCTTGAGGTAAAAATACAGCATTTCCTATGCTTCCTTGGGAAATTTCCCAAGTGTTCTAAAACGTAGTTGTTTCAACATTACATTTATCTACTATCCAAAGAGCAATTGTATAAATACCACAATCTGTCATTGTACATGTATAGCCTCAACTTTATTCTGTTAAAACTTATTTGGTCTTACTCTTGCTACAGTGCTTTTTTGAGCAGAATACAAAAGAATGAAATTGAGGTTGTGTGTAAAATGAATCATTGCGGTATTACACAACTGGTTTATACTATGCAATGCAATAGAACATCTCTTATCCTTCCCTGGCTTTCTATTTACAACGTATTTGAATGTCAAAAAAAACAGAGTAACAGATCTGATGTAGACAGAATATTAAAATCGTCTTAGTAACCAGCCCAAGACGGCGTTAAGGTCAACCTAAGTTCAGGTTACCGTACCATGTTTCTGGCAAGAAAAAAAAAAACAGGCTCCCAATAAAATCCTGCTTGGCACATTTAGAGCATTCCAAAGTTTGAAAATTAGGGGTTAACTGCAAGTTAACTTACATTCTTTCGTCTTGTTTTCGCAGCGATTTTAGGTCAACGACGCCATGACTTTTAGACTGTAGTGATGTTTCCGACAGCTAGAAATTGCAAGTCGGAGACTGGAAACTAGTTTACCATCAAGATGGCGGAAGGCGAAGGTGAATTCGGTATAAATCATGACGAATCGTGCGTGATTTGTGCAACTGTTACCATGGGTTTAGAAGAAATTAGCGCCAGAGAGTGTGAAAAAAAATTACGTTGTAGCGTCTGGTTAGGTAGAGGTAGAATTTACTTTAAAATTTCGCGCGGAAACCTAATGAATATAAAGGAACTTCGTTCTGTAGAAAACCTTTTCGTTGTGGTGACAGACATTAAGAGTTTCGATTGTTTGGTGGCGGAGTCCGTGGAAATTGTTTTAGAAAGGTTCTACCGCTTGCCGGAAAAGGTGAACTGGGATTCTTCCCTCGCTGCATGGAAAGAATTCACTGGTTATGATTCTGTTATTTGTACGAAAATTGTAAATCGAGACACTCAAGATACTGCGGCTAGTCAGTCAGAAACGAGTGCAGATGCCGGAGTTGTACCACGATTCAGAGTGACGTGTACTCGAACGCACTCCGTACCGACTAAAAAACATCTGTTTTCCTCCATGGAGGCAGCAGCAAAGTTTGGCGGAGGGATTAACGATTTTTTTGGGTGGGCAGTGGATTTAGAGAACTTTGATTTGGAAGTTTTGTTGAACATCGTCGACAATCATGTTGTTATTGGCATTTCTCTGACGAAAGAGAGTTTGTACAGGAGAAACATTGTGCACTTTGGACCAACAACGTTAAGATCAACTCTTGCTTATAGCTTATCCATGGCAGCAGATATTAAAGAAGGTGAGATAATGAACTTTGACGTAGTTATATACAGGAATATAGGCATAGGAACCAGAGGGGGCATTGGGGGCACTAAGCCCCCCCGACAAAAAGTGTCCTTTTTATAACAAAGTGTAACGCATCAGTTTATGCCCTCTTGCTTGGGTTTATAAATTAAAAGATATATATTATAAGAATATGAAAAAAGAATACTGGATGAGACAGACATTACTCAGATACTGTTGGAAATTTCAAATTTTTTTACCTTTTTGTAGTTTAGTCTTAACACTGGTGTTAATTACTAGTTTCACTAAAATGCAAACCTCACGTAAAAAAAACTGGTATGAGAAATGCTATCTATTTTGAGGGTGCCCTTTCTATGCGGAAAGGTGCCTCCGAAAGGTTTTACCCCCCACCCCCAACCCACACTTGCTTCCTACGCCGCTGTACAGGAACAAACATGTGCTTTTAGAATAAATATGAGTGCCCAGCACAAAATACGGAATAAAACCATAATCATAAGATAAAATAAAGTTTTATAAGGAGCACTAACGTTTCGTTGCGTCGCCCAACAACACGAAACGTTAGTGCACCTATAAGTAAAACTTTATTTCTATCTTCAGATTATAGCTTTATTCCGTGTTTAGTGCCTGGCATTCGTATTTATTCTAAAACTATGATCTCCGTCTGGCTCTTCGCTTACTAAAAAAACATGTACTAGCATATTAAAAGAAAGTTACTCGAGGCTAAGTAAAACCTATTTAAAAACAAAAGTGGTTTTTATATAGTTTTTACTTAACCTCGAGTAACTTTCTTACACCGAGTTACAAACCTCAACTGTTCAGAATATGCGCTAGTGTTTGACCAGTAATCGGAATACCCACAATAGGAATCCCGCTAATTATTGCAGTAATCAGTACATAACCAGACTCCAGGCGACTAGGTAATTTTTCGACCATGCATGAAAAACCGATATTTGAGAAATCTCTGGCCCATAACTTCGTACACACATTAACTTTCAGTCACTTACAGGGCGCTAAACTGGCGAATTTCAGATCATACACGATCGCTGTAACTTTCACGAAAACGAAGGAGACAGTAATAAATGAACGAGCTGTGGAAAGAACGCGTTACGACAAAGCTACGGCGTGAGGATGCGAAGCGTTCTTCGGGTGCTCGTATCTCGCTTCAGCGCTTAAGTCGTTTTTACCTTCGTCAACAATACTAAAAAAACCCAACTCTGTACTAGCTTTTCAAGCGTTCACCGTGGAGCAAATAACCAGTTGTTATCATGTTTTGAAATAAAGGTAGTCCATTAACAACCTCTTGTTTGACAGTTCAAAACGATGAAGAGTAGGAGGTGCAACTACTCTCCCGCCAGCCATTTCCAAAGCGTTCGCGTTATTGGTGCAATTTCTACTTTTGTAACAAACATATAGTGCAAAATAGAATTAGCTATTTTGTCTAAAAATAATCAGTTGCTGAGGTACAATCCGGAAAACATACTTACAATTTGCGGCTGTTAGACCAGTAACAACGGGCAAAAGTAGGAACGAAAGATGTGAAGGTGTTAGTATTATCAAGGATAATTTAAATATATTGTAAATATATTTAGTAATGGTACATACGATGTCTTTGGAATAAAGACAAAATATTACCGTTAAACTTTATCAACTTGTTTATAATCCGAATCTTGGATTTTCAAGATGTTCGTTTTCGGTTTGTCTTTTGTTTTAAATACAGAGTAAGTTAAATGTAATATATTGTAAGTTTTATTAGTAATTGTAAGTGTTGTGTAGAGTAGGTATAAATGCAAGTAGCAAGATACCACGAAGGGTACAGCCCCATGAAAGTCAGGTACCGAAACATTCTTAAGAGTTACCATTATAAAATATTTCTAAATAAATAAACAAAATAAATAAAAGAAATAATCGAAATCTGCCGATTATGAAATGCAAAAATCGAAAATCAGTAGTTTCCGATTGTTCCACGATCGGTCGAACACTAACATGTACAATGCTGTTTTCACTTCTTTGTATCCCCAACAGAGACATATCCAAGATTTTGGTAAAAAGTAGGACCCAAACTGAAGAACTGTTCTTTTGCCAGTGGTTGGCAGGGGATGGAAAGTTTGCGTCTGTAGTGAAGGCTTATTATTGTCAACTTGATTAATCTCATGACACTAAATTTACCAAACCTCTCACTTGTTCTAGGTGAAATTGTTTGTGATCCGTTGTGTGGTGGAGGATCTATTTCTATTGAGACAGCCATCAACTGGTCAGATTGTTTCAATTTGTGTGGAGATAATTTTCAAACAGCGCCTGCCAGAACTCAAGATAACGTGACTTACGCCAACAGTCAAAGAGCTGCTGAAAACAAGTAGTGTTTTCTTACACAATCACCGTATAGTATAAAGTATAATATTAGTATATGGTATATAGTGTGTGGTATATGCCGTTCAGTATAAATATTTGTATCGTTGAATCCAATTCAGAGTAATATATGTGAGGTTGTTTGAGAGCTTTAAGTTTGTTTTTTAGCTTACTCAGCCTACTTGTTTGAAATTTGACAAGATTACAGTTTAGCGGACCCCGACAAAACGCTAACCGTTTAGGGTTTGGGTTAGTGTTGTCTATGGCAACACAGTCTCACCCTCGGAAAGATGAACAGCATCAATTGACAAAATGTGGACGAGAAGATGAACATCATCTATGTAAGGGAAACTGAGAATAAGAGTAGGGTTAGGAGTAGGATTAGTGCTGCTATATAAGGCATTTATGTCTAACTGAAGTTACTAAACGAGTTAAAACTATGGGAAAATAATTAAACTGGTAAACGAAAACATGATCTAGGATGCGGAACTTGAAACCCTCGGTAATCTCCACGAGTACTTAAGATTTGCAACCGTATAGCTAAACGTAGCCGAACTACAGAACGCAACATCATTGCCAAGCATGATACGATAAAACGATATTTGCTATATTAACTTTTTAGGAAACATGTCCCAGTTGACGTATTGATGTGGAACGCGTGTCACCTTCCCTTGAAGAGCAATGCAGTCGACGTGTTCGTAACAGATTTACCATTTGGAAAGAAAAGTGGCTCACTGATAAAGAACTGGGAGCTTTACCCTAAGGTAATGCTAGAAATGGCACGTGTTTGTCGAGACAGAACAGGAAGAGCTGTCCTTTTGACTAAAGATAAGAAGGTCATGTCGAAAGCCTTGGTTCAAACTGCCCGGTTTTGGAGGAAGAGATGTACTTACTGGATCAATATCGGAGGACTTCAAGCTGGAGTATATGTGCTACAAAGGACATCGGTCCTGGCCAAACAGTTTTAACTAGTTTCTTGGAGGAGTATTGTGTTGACCATACCTTCCTGTTAAATTATGGATGCCTACTTAAGTTGTTTACACGATGTAGTTTTCTACCCAGCTACCTATGTTGCGTGCGAAAAAGTTTTATAGATAGAGGTAAACACTCGATTGCGGTTAGGCAGTGTCTCCACGTACAATTTTCGGTATGCTGAGGAAAATGCAACTAAAATGAGCCACAAACGGTGCATTAAAACGATTACCACGTGTTTATGATGATGATGATGGTGGTGGTGATGGTGGTGATGGTGATGATGATTATGGTAGTGGTAATGGTCATGATTATGGTGATGGTAGTGGTAATGGTCATGATTATGGTGGTGGTAGTGGTAATGGTCATGATTATGGTGGTGGTAGTGGTAATGGTGATGATGATGCTGGTGGTAGTGGTAATGGCGGTGTGATGATGGTGGTGGTAGTCGTAATGGTGGTAGTGATGGTGATGATTATGATAGTGATGTTAGTGGTAATGGTAGTGGTAATGGTGATGGTGATGATGATGACGGTGATGATGATGATGACGGTGATGATGATGATGACGGTGATGATGATGATGACGGTGATGATGGTGGTGGTGGTGATTGTGATGATGGTAATGATGATGACGATGATGATAATTATGATGGTGATGATGATCATGATAATTATGAGTGATGATAATCATGATTATAAAATTAATCATAATCGTAATCATAATCATGATCTTAATAGTTCCAATTTATTCTAGTTCTAGCAATCACGGCATTAAATTGTAAGCGATGGACATCAAGTTAAAAATTTAAACGTTTTTGAACAAGTCTGTTCAGTCAATGTTCTTACTCACCTCACGTGTAGAAGGACATCGTCGACAATACTCAAAAACCAGAAATTCTTTTTCCTTTGTTTTGGAAGAATAATTCTGTTTGAAAGAATACCTCGTTCTTGATCTTCACGCCCTATATTCGTCATTTCCTCATTGTTGGCTAAAAGGAGTTGTAATTGCACAAAAAATACGTGGATTTTTACGCAAATTTAACGCTGTGGGACCGAAATTTTGGTCATAAGTTGCGTCCCCGAGACCTGAAGAGTAGGCATAACAATTTCTTCATTTGTGCTGTTGCGTTCAAAAATCGGGTATATTCGATTGTGAAGGTTTGTGTGCGATTAGAAGCTGAGGACAGAACAGGAAATATGAAGGACGTAAATTTTTTTAGGTACTAATGTCTGTGGAACTGAAAATTATGCGATACAATCGTAACCCCTGCTGAATAGGCGAGGAGGTGTGGCGAGTGTGATGTCAAGAAGACTGGATAGATTGTGCACATGAGTTTTATTCAGATTGAATGAAAACTCATTTTCATGTCAAAAGATTTTGAAATAGGCTACGTTTTGAAGTGGATGAAAATAGCGATTCGGCAGAATTCCTGTTGTACCGTTTGTTTTTGCATCACTACGAAATTCTCAACTGTCACTGCCCAAACTTTAAAAATCGACATTTTGGAAAACAATGTGTTGCGGCGTACTATAATTATTTCTACTTTACAGTTGCTGTCGTATTACAGTGAAATGCCAGGAGCGACAAAAGCGGTACGTTTCGCCTAAAATGGATGCCTTACACAATACGTGGGAGTTCGTCAAGTTCATATATCAGAAAACAATTTACAAGCCCAGCACAAGGATCAAAGCCGCAACCCTTTGACGACCGAACGAGTACCATACTTCGCAGTATGTTCCTCTTGCCATATTACTACGGTCAGAGCATATCACTGGTCATCAAAAACCGTTTTTCATACAAGGAGCTAAGTTCTGGGACTTACCTAATAATCTAATCTATGAAGTCATAAAAAAATACGTACCAGATCTCTTAAAACTTCTCTTACTAATATTAACATAAGCAATTAGGTTATATTAATATAAGTAATTTGGGCAGTATTGTTACAATCACTTTGTAAGATGAAGTAATTATAATAGTTGTCATCGGAATGTTATCCGAATGCCACCCGGGGTTTCGTTGTAGGATGTTACTGTTTACCTTACCTCGAAACTTTTTCGTCTTGCTTCTTAATTGTTTCCATCAGTTGTTGATTCATTTGTCGTAGCTTGATTAGTTCATACAATAGGCGTTGAACAAAAGCAGTTATAGTGTTCTAGCACATTTTATTATTCGAAATGTTTCATAGTAGGTTCTGTATTCTCTTTAAATTTCATTAAAATCAGCACGAAGATTTTCCCAGGGTATAAAAAGAGGCATCGCACACTTGGCCGGGTTCATTAGGAATTGTGCAGGAAATACAGTATTGATTATAGTGATAAATGGTACGACTATGTCCCAAGAAAATTGGAGGAAAATGAAGAAGTGAAAATACTGTGGGATTTTAATATCGAAACTGATCGAGAAATTCACCATCAGAGGCCAGATTTTGTCGTCCAAAGGAAGAAGGAGAGGGAAACGATTATTGTGGACATTGCTGTCCGTGGTGACAGTAAATTTTTTCAGAAAGAGATAGAAAAGCGAGATAAGTATCAACGTCTGGTAAGAGAGATTGGGAACTTACGGAAAACAAAATGGGAAAAACACGGAAAAAGGTTGTGTCGGTGGTACTGAGTTCATTATCCAAGCAACTGAAGTGTCAGTTGGAGCTAATTGGGATTCCAGATAAGAAAGGTGTTGGAACTCTGAAGTCTCAGAATAAGACTGACTAGAAAAAGTCCCCAGGGATGGTCCTATGTTAAAGAGGAATAACAATAATGATAAAGGTTGTTGGTCCGATCCTCGTCTGGCTCATAGTTTTTCTGAAGCCCTGGCGAAACGCTTTCAGCATTTTGTTCAGCACCCTCGAACGTTATTGAACGATGTTGAAATCAGGGATGGCCAAACGCATTCAGCATATTCCACCGTCAACAAGATCAATATAAATGTTTGAACGCATATTGAAGAAAAATTTGAATGTGTTCAAATTTCTTTCAGCATCGCTCAACAGCATTCAACAGGGGTGGCTAAACACGTTCAATATGTTGTATGCAATGATATGGAATGAAACATTGAAAGTGTTTGGCCTGGGCTTGGGATATGAACTTGATGAACGTCCACATATAGTCCATGATCTCACCAATATAGGAAATATTCATATTAACTGACTTTGCTTTTCATACAATCTTCTCGGCTTTATTGCTGGTTAAATACTGGTTAAATTACTGCTACACGTGACAAAACCAGGCATAAATCCGGGCGTTTAGTAATATATGTGTACATGTAAGTCCAGTATTTATACTGGAGTAGCGATGGCTTAATGTTAAATAAAATTTAAATAATAATAATTATAAAGGTTGCTATGACATCATCAATATATGGGTATATTATCCATATTAACTGACTTTGTTTTTACAACTACATTCTCGGCTTTATTACTGGTTAAACGCGAATAGTCTTGCTACACGTGACAAAACCAGGTATAAATCGGAGCGTTAAGTAATATATACGTACATGCAAGCCTAATATCCATAATGGACCTACGACGGCTAATAGTCAACTCAGTCGTGTTAAAATATGATGGCACAGACAATAAATCTAAAACGCATAACGAAGTCATAGAAGGATAAAAATATTATTAAAATGACGTTTCGTCGCTAAACCCGCAACATCTTCACAGAAATTGCGGGTTTAGCGACGAAACATCAGTTTAATAAACTCTATTCTTCTACGTGTTCGTGATGTTTTCACTTAATAAAATTGTTTAGGCCATCATAATTTAACACAACCAAGTTTTTCGCCTGGACCATCGATTGCTGCTATTTTGAAACGACCAATTCACATACGTTTGTATCGAGCAGTGTACTACAGTACAACAACCCTATACTAACAACCTCCACCGCCACAGTCTCCACCGCCACAGTCTCCACCGCCACAATCTCCACTGAAATCGCCTCCACTGAAATCGCCTCCACTGAAATCGCCTACACTGAAATCGCCTCCACTGAAACCGCCTCCACTGAAACCGCCTCCAATGAAACCGCCTCCAGCTCTCCTTTGCATTTTCTTTTTCTCTTTTTCCTTTTCTCGGGCAACCTAAGTTTTGAAGAAACGTTAGTAGAAGTGCCTTTATCCATACTGGATAACCCAATCAGCTATCTAAGCTGTTCTCACTAGAGGTCCAGTAAGGCCCATCCCTTATGGGTCCAGTGTTACTACAGAAGGAAACCGGAGTACCCGGAGAAAACCTGCGGTGCTTGGTAGACAACACTCTTGGTAGACAACACTCTTCTCACATGTGACCAAGGTAACTTTAATCAGATAGCTGCACGGAGCCGGAATCGAACCCTAATCACAGTGGTGAGAGACACGTGCACTACCACTGTGCCCCACCAGCACCCTAGTGTCTCCAAAATAGGAAATGTTTTCTTTTTTTTGACATATTTGAAACATTGGCGGCCAAAGCTATTTTTGTTTCCAAGGAGGACAAAAGTTGCTGCAAACCATGGGTGGAAAAAAAACTAAAAACATTGTCCAATGTTACTTAGCTGGTGATCTTACTGCAAACATATGTTTCTTCACCCCTCCGCCCCACTTTTTGGCAAAGATAAAGATGTATTTACAGTGTTTAATTTTAAATAGATTTAAGGTACAGAAAGATGCTAGAGACTGCAATAGTTTTTATTCCACTTATAAAACCTTTCCCAGATAACTTATATCCGGCAAAATCAAATAAGTATGATTCTATCCTGCTCTGCAAACAACTCTAATCACAAATTTTCGATGTTACCACGCCTTCATATTGGCTGGTATTTTTTGACTTCGGTCGAAGGCTTACGCTTCTTAGTTTCGGTTTTAATTTTGTGTAAGTAAGCACGATTCGAGAAGAGTTGAAAATAAAAAATTCAGTGCCTCAGGATCGCATCAATGCTGTTCTTGTAATCTTGTGTCTCCAACTTTTAAAGAATATCCTACGCCTACGCTCTAATGGTGGGAAAAAGATTCGAACATTTGAACCTTCAAGGTTTTTGTTGTTTTTCTTAGCTCTTCGAAATTTCGCACCATACTCCATTTTTTAAATACCGTAAGTGTAAACACCGTCAATGATGCCAATACGCTCAACTGTTTTGATTTGTTTTCCTGATCAATGTGACAGGTTTCCGATTAAGTTTGATAGGCCCCAAGGCGACACATAAACATTATAAACTACTTCCTGTTCGTTGCAGTCATGCGTGGTATTGATATAAACGGACTTAACATATTTTTATAGCTTTCGAAATTTTGAGACATGGGGAAGTGCGATTTATATATAAATTTATTATTTTGTAAACCAGAATTATACTTGGGGGAACTCCGAGCTGCCTAGTATCGAACGTTCGAGCCTTCACGAAGGTTTTGTAACTAAGGTTCGAAGGTTAAAATACAATTTAGCCTTCGTTTCACCTCTCCTACTGTCCTGGCAAAAATTCTGGAATATTACATCAAAAATGTCAAAATTTGAATATTAGGAAAAATGACAATTCTATGAAAACAAAATTGATTTTTAGTGGCACACAACTCTTAAAAGTGATTTCAACGATAAGCATAAAAGCCCAACAGTTTTGATATTTTGTAGGATAACCCTTATTTTTTGGCTGCTTGTATTTTCTTGGACATTGATTTTACTAGGTTTTCACAGTATTCAGGTGTTATTTCAGTCATCCAGACGTCCTTAATAACCTTAACAAGGTCTTCAAGAGATGCAGGATGTCTTTCAGCAACTTTCTTTTTATGGATCATTCAGCAGTTTTCAATAACATTGAGGTCAAGGCCGCTACCTGGTCAATCTAAGACCTTCTTCTTCTTCTCACAAAGCCACGTTTTCACTATTTTTGCTGTGTGGACTGGAGCACCATCTTGTTGGAAAGTGTCACAGCCCAAAATAGTCATGGATGGTTCTAGCTTTTCCTTCAGGATATCCAAGTATACTGTTGAGGTGATGATTGTGTTTTTAGGCATGATCCACAGTGAATCCCGACCCTTTCCTGATATGCATCCCCACACCATAACCGAGGGTGCATGCTTCACAGTAGTGGTTGTAAACTTGGGCATATATCTCTGGTTAGGTGGTCTTCTCACAAACTGTTTTGATCGAGATAATTGAGCAATCTTTACCTCATCACTAAACATCACTTTCGTCCATTGCTGTGCTGTCCAATCCTTGTACTTTTTGCAAAAGTTGAGACGATCACGTATATTTTTAGATGAAAGAAGAAGCTTCTTGGCAGGTTTATATGCTTTTAAACCTAACGTTTTGTTGAGATGATGCCTCACAGTCCGTGGGTTTACCTTTTCTGAAAGATTCAGTTGGAATGTACATCAGTGTACTTAGATGTACTTAGAAGTACATCAATGTACTTAGATGTACATCAGTGTAGTGCTGATATCTAACTAGAGACTAGTGAGCGTGCGCAAATCCGCTAGCGGCATGACTCATCCTGTAGAGCGCTCAATATGAACCAAGAGGCCATAGAGCGATATCTAACTACAGACGGAACCGTTTCGGCCTATTGGGCCTCATCAGTGTAGTGAAGATTCTTTCCCAAGATGAAACAGGCTGTAGTGACTTTTTGAGGTAAGCGATATATATATATATATATATATATATATATATATCCAATAGTTTTGTTTATATCGCCGAATCTTAAATCCCGGCGTCTTATCTAGATCTAGTGCGTTTGTCTTCTCTGGTAACATTGCCGAGCATCAGAATCACGTTCTAGCTGGTTTCTCAGTCAAGCTCAATCAGTTTGCCGAATTTTTCGATTGTATTCCTCTTTGCAATTGGCTGGTTTGGTTAAACTCTTTTTATCGTGAGCCGTGATTGGTTTGACCAATTTCCTTTCCCTCTTTTGCCAAATTTTCATTTTGTTTCACTTGCTCTGATTGGCTCAACCTTTTAAGACGCTCCTAAACAGCATCAGCTATTGGCTTAGCGGTCTAAACTTTGAAGATTTTGGCCGAATTTGTGATGTCATCATGCTGAGTTTGCTGAGGTATGCCACCTTGCCAAGACTATCACGTTTCATCCGTTATCTTCTGGTTGGTCATACAGTGGTTATTCAATTATCCGGCCGGTGTGGTACAGGGGAATCTGAAAAATGTCCGGATAATCAAAAAATCCGGATAATCGAAAACATAATAAAACACCCACTAGCACTGTAAAAAAGTTTTTTCTCTGCCTTGTCAAAAAGTATAATTACAAAAACAAAGTTGTGTATTCTCAGCATGCGTGTTTAAACCAGCCAATCATATGCATGCAGCATGTGAAAGGAACAATGACCAAATATGGTAAACGAAAATTTACATCGTGACTGTTGGAACGGTTTGTGGTTACCTGCACCATTTTGTTTGTTACGCTTTTTGATGGCGCAGCAAGAATGATGTGCGGCGCGGTGATTTATGTTTTTTTTTGGACACAATGTATATATAGTTTTCGTTTTCAAACTCGAGGTTCCGATGTTAGGCCGGATAATTGAAGTCCGGATAAACGAGGGGTCGGATAATTGAATAACCACTGTATTACCGTAAACAGTATTTGGTTGATTTTGAAACGCTTGAACTAGCGCGTGGAGATGGTTTTCGATGACAGTGTTACGGTCCTTCGACATGTTGTCTAACTACGAGCTTTTTGAAACGCTTTACTGCGATTAACAGCGATGATGGTAAGATCTTACTTTTCATCTGAGACACTATTGTCGATATTAAGCGTTCGCAGTGGCTCTTCTGATGGTGGTAGACGTCTAGTGGGTAAGAAGACAGGCATTGCTTGCAGGTAAAGTGGTCTTCGTGAACAGATTTTCTTAAAATTTATACAGGGAAATTTGACTTATTGATTGAGGATATTATAATATAGGTTAACGCTAAAGAGCTAATTCAGACTATGTTCACCCGACACCGCACGAAATGGAACCGTAACAAAATGAGATAGGCTTTGCGTTCTCACGATACCGGCGTAAAATGCAGTGGAATCGCAATCGTAACTGTAGTGATTTGAATCCTTAATCCTAAATGGAACGACATGAATCCGTAGTAAAATGACAGCTTGCCTGGCATCGTGCGAACACCTTGTTATTCAGGCCAAGATTGTATACTGCGCTTGATACATGTATTGGGACACTGACGCACTTTAGTCCGTCTGTCAGGAAAGTGTTGTGATGCTACAACTGCTAACAAAAAGCCAAATCAAAAGGGGACTGCGGATCCTCTCTGCTGGTTCTCTTACTTCAGCCTGTCTAATATGCAGAATGTTCAGATTTATGTTTAAGTATACGCGTACTCTCTATTGACTGGTCCGAACCAATTTAATTCAACTCAGTTATTCCAACTAAAATTATGATTGATTCTAAAATTCATGTAAGTACCATTATGAGAAATGTAGAGCGTGTGCGCGTTTTGTACTACCCCCCCCCCCCCCCCACCTCCGCAATGAAAATTCAAAAGTTTGACTAAGGTGATAAAAATCCTAAATCCGCCACTGTTTAAGCGTTTTCGACACTGTGCCTTGTGAAATATGAAGCTTGATTGCGATATCCTGTTGCTTGAGGCCTCGAAGGTCCATTTCCGCAACACGTGCTCTCCTCTTTGGTGATAGTTCAGCTATCTTGAATCCACATTACTTATTATGTAAGGAATTATGGGTATACCTAGTACCCAGGTTTTAAAGTTAGTGCCTAAGGAATCAGTGGTTCCACTCTGAAATTTTGTTTTCCTTCTCTATCAGTCAAAATTTCCTTTTTTCTCATCAGATTTCCTTCCAAAAATCTCAAAATATCCTTCTCTATTTCCTTCCAGATTTTCATAAAAGAAATATCAGAATTCTCTGGTACCTAACGTCTAAATTTTAGTCTAAAAACAAAATCAATTTGTAAGGTAGAAGTTAAAGAACAGTCTATTTTGATTGCTAAGTCTTGCTTGCAGTGTGTGGACAAGACATTCAGGAGCCAAAATTGACTGTAAAGGAAATTATTTATTAGCTGATAAAAAGACAGAAAGTCAGCAGAATATGTATTATTTATGTATTAACTATTAAATATGTTAACATGAACTGGAGAACAAGCAATTTATACACAAGAAGAAAAATTAGTTGACTTCATGACTAGTTCAGTTTTTGTTTAAGAATTACTAATAGTAAGTTATACCCGTTGCGCCATAAAACTTTCAAATGTCATAAGAATGAC
The DNA here is from genome assembly GCA_030142905.1 of Heliopora coerulea. Classification (NCBI taxonomy): domain Eukaryota; kingdom Metazoa; phylum Cnidaria; class Anthozoa; order Scleralcyonacea; family Helioporidae; genus Heliopora; species Heliopora coerulea. Next base: position 864,844 of record JASJOG010000094.1, read on the forward strand.
AACGTTAAACACAAAAATTACCAGTGTATAAATATTTAGTTTTTGTTTGTCTCTTTTCACAGTCTTTTCAACGTTCTTTATCGAATTGTTCTTAAGAAACATTTTTTTCAAATCCTTTGCTTCTCCGTCAGTGGCACTTGCTTTTATTTTAGACATGAGGTCCAAAATATTTATCCCTGGATTTAGGCTGGTTGCGTTATAGTTTCCGTTTTTCATCGCTAGCTTGCATTGCAAAAGAAATACCAATGAAGAAGATTTCAAGTGTGTGCGATCGCAACATATATGGTAATGTCTGTACATTTACATTTTACACGCGAAATATTATACCGAGACGGCTAAACATAATGCAATTGCAAGATAAGCGAAATGTGTCAATTTCTGAATACCAAAACATTGCAACGTAAGCAAAATCTGACTATTTCTGAATCCCTACATACCTTTGACACAAGCGAATATGGAAAAAAGTACTTAGGGTACGAAATACGGTATAATTTTTCATTTATTTTTGGCGATATAAGTGCCATTTTTAAGGAATTGTAAGAAAAATATAATTTTCTTCTTATTTCCTTCCCAAAGATCAAATTTCCTTCCAATTTACTTCCAAACTCCATTTCCTTCCAAATTTCCTTCCGGACACTAAAATTTCCTTCTGGAAGGAAATTTCCTTCCAAATGAAAACGTTGTAAGGAATACCATTTTAAGGTTTTCTTCGAAGTAAATGAACCGCAACGTTCAATACCTTACGATTTATCACAATATATTCTGGTAAAAGGAAAACAGTGAAACATATTCCAGACTTTTTGCAGGGACTGTATGCTCAATAAATCATTTATGGAGAACTACAGTTTAGCGAACGGTTAAGAATAATCCTCCCATTTTCTTCAGCAATGCAAACACGTTTACAAATTGTTTTGACAGGGTAGTTGAAATATTTTCTTCAGCTAATTTTCGGCAATTCAAGTGCGCTTACAAGTTGTTTTTACAGGGCTGTCAAAATATCTAACATAAATAAATCCTCGTTTGTCACAGCCTCTCATAAGCGATGAATACATGTTGACAACATCGATGAGTCCTTTGCATTCAACCGAGGATGAGTCAGCCATTTTTCAAAGCTCCTTCGAAATCTTCATTATCAATTATTCAGGATACTTCAACGAATTTATATGGAGAGAGCGTGCGGGACGTAATCATTTTGTGGCCATCTTGACGGAAATGGCTGGCCACTACCAAACGTAGAATGGTTCTTGTATAAACCACCAAATATTGAAATATATAATAACAAACGATACTCTTTAAAATTTGTGTTGTACTGTGATCATATTTTATATTTAACATAGATATGAGGGGTGGGGATTATTCTGGACATGGATGTTCAGTTTAGTCCTCCAAGATTTATTGTGGGGAGACTATTTTTAACATGATCTCGAATGGTAAGCATGATCTGTATGCTTGTACAGCATGCTTGCACACCGTATTTTTCGAAATAAAAGCGGCCATTTGAAAATAAGCTTCTACTTGAATAGACACTCCCTAAGTTTGTGAGTTTTAAGAAAATACTTTATTTATTTATTTATTTATTTTAATTTAAAAACTGGGGATTGGTATAATTGAGTGACACTTAACTGAATTATTAACTGTTATTACCTGGTTAACTGATAACTGATATTAGTTAGCTGATATTTACTCTGAACAATATTTACTCGCAAGAATATTTACCTTGAAGCTTCCTTTCTGATGTATGCCATTAAGTTTCTTTACCCAATCTCTGTATGAGGAAAAATAGCTAACCTTCAATGACAGCTAATATTTAGATAGTATAATCATACTGTAAGTCACTATCTGTCATATTATACTGTACATATAGAATCCAGATTGATCCTGCCGGGAAAGAATTATTTATGCTAACAAAGCCTACAACATAAACATACCTCATTCTTGTATTCATCAAGACAAGTAGTAAAAATATCGCATTTAGCAATATACATATTACATTAAGCACTCTTTTGCAAAATGTGATATGCAATTTGTCATTGTCATGATTGTCATCCTGATGCATGCAATGACTCCAGAACAGTCTATGCAGTAAGATTTCTGCTTAAGATTCATTTGTGAGGCCTTGGTGAGGTTAACGGCATAAATCAGGATGACGACCACAAGGTTGTCAGCACCTTAACAGCACCTTAAGCATTGTTCTTACATCTTTTGCTGTTCATTACCAGAAAATATACTATCGTTAAAGTCAACCTCTAACTCATTAATGCAAAAATACATTCATTATATTCAATAGACATTCATTGGTGTAGATACGCAACCATTTGCATTGAAAGGAATTCCATAGTGCCAACAGACTACCATTAACACCATTCTACTATACATTACAGATGATAAAATTTCAATTAGGCAAGATATTTCTCTTGTGTAATTGAAATTTTATTGTCCGTCATGTAGAGTAGAATGGTATTAGTGATCTTCTCTTGGTGCTATGGAATGCCCTTTGATGCAAATGGTTGTGTATCTATGCAAATCAATGGCGATTTTATAAAATGAAATGCATTTTGTGTTAATGACTTTGAGCTTGGCGTTAATGATACAGTGGAACCCGGCCTTATGGACACCCAGTTATTACGGACATGTTGTTCTGTCCCAGCCACAACTTATACAAATGCCTTTAAAATAGAGTGGAACCCAGTTAATACGGACACCATTGGGACAAGACAAAGTGTCCAGATTGACCGGCTATCCGTATAAACCGGGTTGGTTAATTTACGTCACGTAAATAGTAAATAGGTTTCAATGCGTGGAAACGATATTCAATACAGTGTTATATAGTAAAACTTACAAATAAACATTATCTTAAGCAAAAAGCAAATATTTTATAAATTCACAGTGTAAATAATGTTTGAGAGATTTAAAGAAGTCAGTAATAACATGTTGAACAGAAGCCCTCCTTCGCAACTTATAAATGAACTTTCCCAAGGTCAGACCAACATTTGAATTGGAAATTGTAAAGCAAGCTGGAATCGAGAGTAAAAAGCAATCAATTTACACATTATCGTTGTCTTGAGAGAATAATGTGTCCGTATTAACCAGGTAGACTTTGAATGAAAAATGGGTATTTGGGACAGGAAAAAGTGTCTGTTGTCCATATTATCCGGTGTCTATATTAAACGGGTATATTTTAAAGGCATTTGTATAAGTTGCGGCCGGGACAGAACAACATGTCCGTAATAACCGGGTGTCCTTATTGACGAGGTGTCCGTAACGCCAGGTTCCACTGTAATAGTCTTCATTATTTAAAATGTACTTTCGATTCATAAATAGTGACTAAGATGCACAATTCTGACACTTACGTCACAAGTTTGGAGTGGGAAAGGGGAAGCAGGGAGTGCTATGTTAATATCACCATGCTTGCCTTCACATTGCCACTGTTTTCTAACAATTATTACCATAATTCAAAAGTTGCAAATATTTACCTTGCATCTTCCTCAGTGTCAGCTAACAAATAAACAGATTTTTGGGTGGTTCTGATTCTGAACAAGCAGTGTACTGAGACCGAGGTCTTCTTAGTATCTCTCTCTACCTCGTAGCCATAGTCAATCCTTTCACAATCAAGTCCTATGTTGAGTCTTCCATTACTGTGTTCTTCTTCAGCCCCATAATACACTAATTCCCCATTTTGGTAAAGGACAAAGTAACGTCTTTTCCAGTCTTTCTTTAAAAATCCACCTAGAATGTTGGCAAAAAAGAAAGATATTAATAGTATTATAAGAACTTGTATTACCAACCAAGTTATTGTCGCGAGCGAGGGTCCAAGCTATCACCGGCCGAGCTTCGCATTCTCAGAGGAGGAACTTAAAGTGCTAAATGACTTAAGGAATGATAATAATATTGTTATCATGAAGCCGGACAAAGGTAATGGAAATGTCATTCTACAGGGTGTCCCAAAAAAAACGAAAACTATTGAAATCACCAATAACAATTTAATTGTTAGAATTTGAATGCCTTAGCACTCTGTTGGACCCCACGAGTGCATAAATGATTGATATAAGTAACTTTATAATTTGCTTTAAATTCCCACGGGCAAAAAATCGCGCACTTTACAAGGCGATTTTCTTAACTAAATTTTAATACATGCACCTTGTCAATATTTTACGCATCATTACTTTCAGCTTTTTCGTAGGGCATTCAAATTTTAACAATAAGTGATTTCAATAGTTTTCGGGTTTTTTGGGACACCCAGTAGATAAGAATGATTAGAAGAAGAAAATGGAAGATATCCTAAGTGACACCAATAAATTTAGACTCTTGCATGACGATCCCACCAAGCTCACATTACAACGTGAAAACAAAATCAAACACTTCCTGCGCAGGCTGAAGAAATCCAAAACTATCACACAGACAACTTACGAAAAACTCTTTCCCACTGGCTCTCGAATTGGCATTCTCTACGGACTACCTAAAATACATAAAAGTAACATTTCCCTTAGGCCTCTTAATACGCATTCTTATAATATTGCTAAATTTCTCGTTCCCCTTCTTCGTCCCATCGCTTCTGGTGCTTACATGGTGAGTGATTCTTTCTCTTTTGTTCAAGGAGTACTTAATCCAAATTTTGATACCGATTATTTAGTCATGGTCAGTTTTGATATCACTTCACTTTTTACCAACGTACCACTTGACGAAACCATTAACTTAATTCTTGACCATTTATTTCACACTGACACCCATTATCATGGTTTTTCCCATGAAGAATTTAAAAAGCTTCTATATTTTTCTGTTAAGGACTGCCACTTTATTTTTAATGGCTCTCAGTACGAACAAATTGATGGAGTCGCGGGTTCTCCCCTTGGACCTCTTTTTACAGACATCTTCTTATCCTCTCATGAGAAATCTTGGCTTGATAATTGTCCTTCCTATTTCAAGCCCAGTTAATATCGTAGATATGTTGATGATTGTCTTTTACTTTTCCGTTCCCCTGATCACAATCCTTTGTTTCTGAATTTCCTTAACCGTCAACATCCAAATATAAACTTTACTTTTGTAACTGAACCCAACCGCTCATTACCTTTTCTCGACATCGACATCACCCGTCATAACGGCACTTTCACCACCTCTGTTTATCGTAAACCCACATTCACTGGTCTTTTCACAAATTTTCACAGCTTCATACCTTTCACTTACAAACAAGGTCTAATTCTATCACTATTCCATCGTTATTTCAACATCTGCTCTAGTTATTAAAACTTCCACAAAGAACTTGAAATGTTAAAAAATATCTTTAAAACCAATGGCTTTCCTACCCATTTATTTGACAAATGCGTTTCTCTTTTCTTGGACAAAACCTTTACAACCAAATCAGCCATTCACACAGCCCCCCAAAAGGTTTTATACTTTTCTCTTCCCTTCACTGGTTGTCACTTACTTCAAATCCGCACTCAAATTTGAAAACTCTGCTCTTCGGCTTACCATCACATTAGAATTCGTTTTATTTTTTAACCAGGCAAGCGACTTGCTCATCTTTTCAACTTTAAGGACAGGATTCCTAAAGCTCTGAGGTCTTGTGTTGTTTACTCTTACACGTGTCAGTGCTGCTCTGCATTGTATGTGGGCCAAACGGCCCGCCACTTACATACACGAGCCTCTGATCATCTAGGAGTCTCTGCCTTGACATGTAAAAAGCTTCTTAATCCATCACCTTCCAGCATCTTAACTCGTCTCACTGAGACTCGCCACACTGCATCACTCAACGACTTCAAAATCCTATCCTCCTGTTCTTCTGCCTCTGAACTTTTGGTAAGAGAAAGTCTTACTATTTCTAAACTTAAACCTTCCTTGAATGCCAATCTAAGCTCTGTTCCTCTCTCTCTCTCTCTCTCTCTTTTAACCATTCTATCCATTTCCTTTTCTCATACATCTTGTAATACAACACCTACTTTGTAAATACGATATCCGTTTAATTCATTCATACTCTGATGATGTTGCGAGACGCAACGAGACGTTAGTCCTGTTAATAAACTTATTTCTTTTATAAATCATGGCCTCATTGCGTGTACTTTGCTGGACATTAATATTTGTTCTAAAACTAAAACTAAGTTATGCGATGGAATTAAGAAACTGACTATGTACATAAAAAAGAAGCATACTTTTAATTAAAATTAATTGAAAAGTTAAAGTAGATGGACAACAGCCACTAAAAGCATAGCCGACTGTAGAACTGTTGAAGCGAGAAAGGAAAAATTATGAATTTTAAATTAAACAAGAGTAACATTGGATAGTTTGACAGATGTATAAACCCAACAATAATCTTAAATCTCCCACATGTCTTGCTTCTCAAGCAAATTTGAGATTTACACTCACTTAGCTGCTACATTCCATACTATACTATACCGCAATGTCAATAATCATCTTTAACAGCTGTTTGCCAATACTTGGAAAAACAACAAACTTAAATTTTTAATGTCAATTTTCTACAAGTTATTGTACAGGTGTAGTTACTTAATAATAACCATCAGTATGACTTTCAGTAGCCTTTCAACATCAAAATAGGTTCCATTTCATTATATAAACAGTTTCTATTTAGAAAGGCTATTATAGTTTATACTAGAAAAATATTAAACGTACAATTATCATATAATAAATGTCACTGCCACATTTTCTTTTGTAATCAATCATTGCTTTTCTGGAAGTCTGGCCTTATAGAGTGTCTGATATTTAGCTCTATATGAATACACAAACCAGATAAATGACCACTGTGTTATGGTAACTGTAAATATTATTAGGTCGTATCTCCACAGAGATAAGTGCATAGGTAAATACAAAAAGTTGTAAGACACTAAGGAAGAATAAATTGACATTGTACTGTAATTTATATCATCTATTTATTGTATAACATTATACGGTCACATAGTGACCAAAAGACAACAAGAAACAAAAGAACAGCTTCTTTCTGAAAAGCTTCGAAACTCATCTCAAATCAGCTGAAGTATCCAATCACCCAGTGTCCCAGGGGCGGACCCGATAACTGACAACTATGGTTTGCTGAACACTAATTTTGATCTGAAATTTAAACTCGACATCTGTTGTATGTCAGAGTGGGTGTACTCTACTGCACTTGAATGGATACTAGTGTTCGTGAACATTAGATTTTCGAGGGAATTTGAAGGAGCAGAACGATAGTGTCATTCAAATGAAACGCACTTTTTCAAATAGCTTTATTCAGATTAGACCTCACGAAATAAATGTCGATAATTATAGCAGAGACAAAGAGTTCTATAAAAAATCTTATCCTTCGTTCTCTGACTTCGTAGTAAACTGTTGTTGATTTTGTGTACTTCGTGCGAACTACGTTAAACTTTCTGGCCCTTGGTCTCGTCGTTAACAGTACTTACTTAGTTTTTGTAAAAATCCTGACTTTACTGTAGCCATTACGTACTGTTTTCCGTAAGCGAGCAGAAAGCTCTACCAGTTACTTCGTCATATATAATACCTTCACGTCGTCGGGAACTTTTAAAGCTTAACGATTACAAAAATAGAGCGGAGTAATGAGCGTTGCTAAGGAATGACGAAAGAGGTGGCAGATAATTACACCTTTTGCTGGTCATTACCAGAAAATATACAATCATTAACGCCAACGTAAAACTCATTAACACAACAATACACCCATTATATTCAATCGACATTCACTAGCGTAGATACGCAACCATTTGCATCAAAGCGCATTCTGTAGCGCCAACAGACGACCATTAAAACCATTCTACTATAAATTAGGGATAAAACTTTGTAGTTTGTAACCGAAGCAAGATCTCAACTTCATGGGAATTCGATCTTTAAACCGAAAAAAAATTTGACAAACGGAAAGTGGGTGGAAAGATGAGACGGATGTAGGGCCTCCTCAGTATTAGTTATAAACATCGCGTGTTTAAATTGGAACATTGCCTTGCGGTTACCGTATTTAGTCGATTAAGTGCCGCGGTGCTCTTTAAATTTTTAGTTTTTCGGATGCGGCGTTTATTGGGGGGCGGCGTTCTTTAAAAAATCATAACATTTGTAAACGATAACAAGCAAATGTTAACAACTGAAAAACATTGTAATACAGGAGAATAAATTTCGGAGACTGATTTAGAATGTGTTGTACCGTACTTCTTTTTTAGTTTGGCTCCTCGAACAATTCAGTCTGATGATGCTTTGATTAAGCGCCGCATCAAATGTGAATAAATTGCTGCGCTCAATGATATTTTTGCTCTCATATGCGGCGCTTAATAGGAGGCGGCGCTAAATCGAGGGAGGCGCTTAATTAAGTAAATACGGTAACTTAATTTTGCAATTTTTAGTTTTATGTATACCGGTTGTAGCCGACACAATCTGAAAAGGAAACGACCTCTTGAACGCCCATATAAATTTTATATGCACTAATGAGTTTTTTCAAAATGTCTACAAGTGATTGTCCAGGCAGAAATCGTAGCTTTAATACAAACAGCAATGCACAACAAATTGTGTGAAGTATCGCCATATGTAAACATTAACAAATGGTTAAACAAAGAAGGCTAGAAGAGTTTAAAAACATATTTATTGACTAACGTTTTGTCGCTACAAGGAACATCATCAGAGTTGAGTTCAGGGATTACAACGAGATATATTTATATTAAACTAACAGTATTGAATGACAATTAAGATGATATATTTACAACAGTAATAGAATAAAGTAAATGGTTTGAACCTGGGAGAATCGTGACATGTTTGTCGAGGTTGATCGTCCAGGTTAGTGTCGTCTTGAGAAAGACTGTTGGTGGAAGTGACCGACGTTTCGACAGCCTTAGCGGCGGTCATCTTCAGTCACTTCAGTCACTTCCACCAACAGTCTTTTTCAAGACTACACTAACCTGGACGATCAACCTCCACAAACATGTCACAGTCACGGAAATTGACAGGAGACAGCAGTAAGGTGATATCAGAAAAGAGGTATAAAACCATCCCTCTCCCACTAGCATCCTTTCCTACCACATTGAAACCGGCCATCCCATTTCTTCTTCCGACTTCAAAATATTATACTCGTCGCCTTCTGCTTCGGAACTACTCCTTAAAGAAAGTCTTCTAATCAATAAATTAAAACCCATTCTTAACGGAAATATTGGTTCTATGCCTCTTTCTCTTTTCTAATATCACCTTACTGCTGTCTCCTGTCAATTTCCGTTCCCGTAGTGTTGTAGATATATCATCGTAATTGTCATTAAGTACTGTTAGTTTAATATAAATATATCTCGTTGTAATCCCTAAACTCCACTCTGATGACGTTGCTTGTAGCGACGAAACGTTAGTCAATTAATACGTTTTATTAAATAATTTTAGTAAATATTGGTTTTTTAACTCTTCTAGCTTTCTTTGTTTAACCATTTGTTAATGTTTACATATGGCGATACTTCGCACAATTTGTTGGGCATTGCTGTTTATATTAAAGTCACTAATGAGATTATCTTACCACGGACATTCCTTTTTCACTCCTTCTTCATTCCCAGTGGCGTAACGAGGTAAATTGCCGCCCGGGGCGGGAGTGGAAAATGCCGCTGCCCCCCCCCAAAAAAAAAGGAAAAGAAAGAACAAAAGAAGACTCAAAAAGCAGCCATGCACAAAGAACATTCTATCGAAAAATGGAATATTCTTTCTCCATTATGTTTATTAATTCAAATTACTAACCATTGCTCATGCACAAACTTATGCAAACTTCGCTGTTCAACTGCTGTAAATCTTCAAACAAATAGTAATCAGTTGGTTTTACGTTTGTCTATCAACATGAGAATAACTTAACTGTAGGTCAACGTTTTCAGGACACTGATTGCCGAAAATGCCGCCCCTCCAAAAAGTGCCGCCCGGGGTATCTGCACCGATTACACCCCCCCTCGTTACGCCACTGGTCATTCCTACTAACCCACATATTTCCGATACTAGTGAATAAAATACTTAATTCTCCTAGCACTGACAGTAAAAAGTTAGTTATCTTTTCCCTCGCAAAAGGTCAGGATACACTGAGCTCTCCCTTCTGCTCGTCGACCATTTAAAACTCGATTACCTCTGTACAGTGAAGTTATTAGAGTTCATCAGTTACTAACTGGAATAACAACATACATCAAAACATTTCTCGAATCTGATTGGTTAAGAGCAGTGCAATTTCAATGTAACGACGATCAATATGTAAATAATAGAGTAATATGACACTAGGCACGTGCGTCATTTACCTAGCAATGTAAAATTACATAGCACATGTAGTTTCACTGTGTTATCAACAGCAGTATAGTTCTTAGTTAAAGTACTTTCATGTAGTTTCCGAGTAGTTTCTCAGTAGTATCAATGTTTGTGTTGTGTAATGTAAAATAACATTAGTGGTTTACGTGCCGGGAGAAACCCTACATATATGGACAAAACTTGTATGGTTAGAGTTGATATGTTGAAATAGCACTCGTCCTTCGTACTCGTGCTATTTTGAGAGTCTTTGAAAAACTCACTCGTGCGTGGTTTTTACAAATTGTACTCGAAACTATGCTATTACCTATACTTAGCGTACAAGTGTTTTCAACATTAGCTCGCAGCCTTTTTGTGACTCACTCAGCCTCGCGCGCGTAACGGAGACTAAGACCCTGTTCACACGACGCGGTTCAAAAAAGTAACGGCAAAGTACTGCTCTGTTCACACGACTCCGGACTCCCGGCAAAGTTGTTTCGAGGTCCAGTTCAGCGTAGTAATTTCTTAATTATCGAACGTTTCTCAGCCCTACGAACGTTTTCGTGCCATTTATCGTATGCACAATAACCCAAAAGAATATTATTCCAACAAATCGTACCACTTTCGAGTCTAACGCAAAACCTTCCAGTTTTCCATGCCGATCTCCTTGCACGAATTTGCTTTAGAGTCAAGTTTAAGTGTTTGTTTTCCCATCACAACAAGATTATCAACTGTCACTACCCAAACTTTTAAAATCAATACTTCGAAAAACATTGTGTCGTGGCATACTACAATTATTTCTACTTTACAGTTGCTGTTATACTACAGTAAAATGCCAGAAGCAACAAATCCGGTAAGTTTCTTCTAAAATGGACGCCTTACAATATGTGGGCGTTCGTCAAGGTCATGTATCAGAAAACGATTTGTAAGCCCAACACGGGGATCATTACGCTCTATGAACTGAAGATAGTAAATATCATGTCGAAGCATGTCTGTTAAAAGCTGGCTCGTAAGTTTGTGCAGAATGGAATAAATTGGATATCAAGTACGATACACCGATTTCTTAATAGACATTAAAATTGTGAAGTAAGCAAGGGGAAGTCGGTACTTGATATAACCTAGTTTACCTGGTATAATGTCCAGATATCTTCCACAAGCTTTTTAATGTTCTCTTGTCGTCTATGAATAGTTCTTTCAAGGAAGGTCTTCTCAACCAAAAGGGCATCATAGTCTTTCTTCAAAGAATCTGACCTGTTAGAACGAAGAATAATTTCCAAAAGGGGAATCAGTCATACCAAATGTTCTCATAGATTTCGGATTCAGCTTTGCTACGTGCCCTTCACATAAACTTTATATAAGAACTTGTGGTTCAAAACTCGTAGATAGCTAACTAAAGAATGCCATAAACCCCAAAATTTCAAGCATTGCTTAAACGAAAATTGTGGAGAAAGTTTTGAGCAACTAAATGGCAATTTGGTAACCTGAAAATGAGTTGTCAGCGCTGACAAAACCTCAGCTAAGAACCGTATTTTGACGAATAAACGCCCAGAGAGTTCATTAAATTTTCGCACTTTCAGAAGGACGTTTATTCGAGTAGAGGGGTTTATTCTCCGAAAACAAGGTTCTAACAAAGAAAATTCTACCGGTACTTTTAACAAAACGTGACATATTACCTGGTGCTCTATAGCGTATTTCTTATACATAACATAAGATTTACAACAATATCGTAGAGCATCACGAATTGACGGTATATGTTTAGTTCAATTCGAGTCCCCATCCATGAGCTTATAATTTAAATAACTTTTCTTTGTACTAGTTTGGGGTCGTTTATTCGAGAAAAGCCGTTTATTATAAACTCATCGTTATAAATTCAGTCGTGTATGAGTGTAGTGGAGTTTATTTAAACGGAGGCGCTTATTCCTAAAAATACGGTACAGCAGTGATTGCAGTGGCTTTAAGGCTTGGGCTTAATGTACAAGACTAGGTTGGGTAAATTGTATGGAGCCCACACTAGTTACACCCAAGCAGATGCTATTGAAAAGGATGATGGGTGAGTGTACAAATCAACACAGTGCTTTAGACATCTGTATTTGTTCTGTTCACAACAAAATGTTGTTTGGAATGTTAACATGACTTAAGTAGATAAAAGCCTTCCTCTTACTAAATATTGCCAGCTTGGAACCTACCCCACTTTCTGCTTAATCATTACTCTTAGGAAGAATGTTTGTTGTGTGCAAAATATTGAGTGTAAATGTACTAGTTGACATCTTTTGTTGAATGGTCAAGTGGTTTCCAGATCTGGCAGTTTTTCACTAGGGTACAATGTTTTGAGACTATTGCAGGAAAAGAACACAAGGAATGATGAGTTATTGTGTTGATTTGGGAACTACTCCAGATAAGAAAAGACAGGATAAAGTTTTCGCTATCCTGCTCACAACAGCAGAACAGCGAAAATAGCATGCTGAACCAACCCAGAACATTACAAAATCCTGGAACTGACAACTGTGCATTCAAGACAAAACTGAAATCAGCACATTCAAGAACTATCACATTTTCATAAAAAGTTCTAATTATAAAGATAAAGAATATAATATTCCATAGCTGTAGGATGTTCTTTAAAAGTCTGGGGCAAGAAGAGCATTGATATGATCCTAGGCACTTAATTATTTATTCAATTTGTTAACTCTTCTCAAACTGTGCTTGCTTAAATAAAATTAAAACTGAAACTGAGAGGAAGACACTTTTGACTGGAAGTAAAAAAAAAAAACAGCCAAAAAGAGGATGTGGGAGTGAAATATGGAGAGCATTCACTTCAAATGTAAGAATTTCTTACAGCATGCATGTCCTGAATGCACATCAAATTACATTTTGGCAATTCTTGAAAGGATACAATATTCAGAGAAATTAAGCTGAACACCTGCCTATCAACATGGGTTAACTATGTGGAGGTTTTGGGCTTGGCATACACCATGGGACATAATGGGATGCTATTATATTAGAAATCATAATTTTTAAAAATAGATATCACCTATATACCACCCTTTTGTATGTACCATTAATTGTTGGCACTTGGTCCAGAAAGCTGTATTTTTTGTCACAATCTCATTTGTCTTTTCTAAAGTGCTTAACAGATCCAGGGACAGTGGAGCAGAATTTTGAGGGGGGAGTTGAGGTAAAAATACAGCATTTTCAATGCTTCCCCAGGAAATTTCACAACAAGTGTTCTAAAACATAGTTGTTTCAGCATTATATTTGGAAAAATGTGGGGGGACTACAACCCCACAGCCCCACAGCCCCCCTGGCTCTGCTGTACCTAAGATCTAATATCTAAAGACCAATTGTATAAACACCACAATCTGTCATTGTACATGTATAGTCTCAATTTTATTCTGTTAAACCTCATTTGGTCTTACTCTTGCTACAGTGCTTTTCTGAGCAGAATACAAAAGAATGAAATTGAGGTTGTGTGTAAAATGAATCTTTTCGGTATTACACAACTGGTTTGTACTATGCAATGCGATAGAACATCTTTTATCCTTTCCTAGCTTTCTATTTACAACGTATTTCAATGTCAAAAAAACAGAGTTACAGATCTGATGTAGACAGAACATTAATGGCGGTAAGGTCAACCTACGTTCAGGTTACCGTACCATGTTTCTGGCAAGAAAAAAAACAGGCTTCCAATACAATCCTGGTTGGCACATTTAAAGCATTCCAAAGTTTGAAAAGTAGTGGTTAACTGCAAGTTAACTTACATTCCTTCATCTTGTTTTCGCAGAGAATTTAGGTCAACGAGTCATGACTTTCATACCCTAGTGTTGTTTTAGACAGCTAGGAATTGCAAGTCTGAGACTGGAAACTAGTTTACCATCAAGATGGTGGAAGGCGAAAGTGAATTCGGTATAAATCATGAGGAATTGTGCGTGATTTGTGCAACTGTTACCATCGGTTTAGAGGAAATTAGCGCCAGAGAGTGTGAAAAAAAATTACGTTGTAGCGTCTGGTTAGGTAGAGGTAGAATTTACTTTAAAATTTCGCGCGGAAACCTAATGAATATAAAGGAACTTCGTTCTGTAGAAAACCTTTTCGTTGTGGTGGCAGACATTAAGAGTTTCGATTGTTTGGTGGCGGAGTCCATGGAAATTGTTTTAGAAAGGTTCTACCGCTTGCCGGAAAAGGTGAACTGGGGTTCTTCCCTCGCTGCGTGGAAAGAATTCACTGGTTATGATTCTGTTATTTGTACGAAAATTGTAAATCGAGACATTGAAGATACTGCGGCTAGTCAGTCAGAAAGGAGTGCAGATGCTGGAGTTGTACCACGATTCAGAGTGACGTGTACTCGAACACACTCCGTACCGAGTAAAAAACATCTGTTTTCCTCCACGGAGGCAGCAGCAAAGTTTGGCGGAGGGATTAACGATTTTTTGGGGTGGGCAGTGGATTTAGAGAATTTTGATTTGGAAATTTTGTTGAACATCGTCGACAATCATGTTGTTATTGGCATTTCTCTGACGAAAGAGAGTTTGTACAGGAGGAACATTGTGCACTTTGGACCAACAACGTTAAGATCAACTCTTGCTTACAGCTTATCCGTGGCGGCAGATATTAAAGAAGGTGAGATAGTGAACTTTGACGTAGTTATATACAGGAATATAGGCATAAGAACCAGGGGGGTTCATTGGGGGCACTAAGCCCCCCGACAAAAACTGTCCTTTTTATAACGAAGTGTAACGCATCAGTTTATGCCCTCTTGCTTGGGTTTATAGATTAAAAGATATATAAGAATATGAAAAAAAGAATACTGGATGAGACAGACATTACTGAGATACTGCTGGGAATTTCAAATTTTTTTACCTTTTTGTAGTTTAGTCTTAACACTGGTGTTAATTGCTAGTTTCACTAAAATGCAAACCTCATGTCAAAAGAACTATTTTGAGGGTGCCCTTTCTATGCGCAAAGGTGCCTCCGAATGGTTTTACCCCCCCAACCCACACTTGCTTCCTACGCCACTGTACGGGAACAAACATGTGCTTTTAGAATAAATATGAGTGTCCAGCACAAAATACGGAATAAAACCATAACCAGAAGATAAAATAAAGTTTTATTAGGTGCACTAACGTTTCGTCGCGTCGCCCAACATCACGAAACGGTACGGTAATAGCTTTATTCCGTGTTTAGTGCCTGGCACTCGTATTTATTCTAAAATTATGATTTCCGCCTGGCTCTTCGCTTACTAAAAAGGCATGTACTAGCATATTAAAAAGATCAGAGCCCAGGTTAGAATTCTAAAGTGTATCGCCATAATGAAATAGGCAAGTCAAAAAGTTTTATAACATGTTTACTGACATTTCGTTGCGCGTGCAACATCTTCAGAGTGTAGGTTTACCGGGATGAGAAAAAACTATATATATGAATCTATTATTATTATTATTCCAATATGTAATTATATGAAATTATTCCAATATGAAATTATTCCAGTATGTAATTATAGATTCATATATATAGTTTTTTCTCATCCCGGTAAACCTACACTCTGAAGATGTTGCACGCGGCAACGAAACGTCAGTAAACATGTTATAAAACTTTTTGACTTGCCTATTTCATTATGGCGATACACTTTAGAATTCTGAGCTGGGCTCTGATCTTTTTATTACGATTACGCTTTCCGCCCGGAAAATCAATAGCCAAGCATATTAAAAGAAAGTTACTCGAGGCTAAGCAAAAACTATTTAAAAACAAAAGTGGTTTTTATATAGTTTTTACTTAACCTCGAGTAACTTTCTTACACCGAGTTACAAACCTCAACTGTTCAGAACATGCGCTAGTGTTTGACCAGTAATCGGAATACGGACAATAGGAATCCCGCTGATTATTGCAGTAATCAGTACATAATCAGACTCCAGGCGACTATGTAATTTTTCGACCATGCATGAAAAACCGATATTTGAGAAATCTCTGGCCCATAACTTCGTACACACATTAACTTTTTGTCGCTTACAGGGCGCTAAACTGGCGAATTTCAGATCATACACGATCGCTGTAACTTTCATGAAGACGAAGGAGACAGTAATAAATGAACGAGTTGTGGAAAGAACGCGTTACGACAAAGCTACGGCGTGAGGATGCGAAGCGTTCTTCGGGTGCTGATATCTCGCTTCAGCGCTTAAGTCGTTTTTATACCTTTGTCAACAATACTAAAAAAACCCAACTCAGCACTAACTTTTCAAGCGTTCACCGTGGAGCAAATAACCAGTTGTTATCATGTTTTGACACGAAGGTAGTCCATTGACAACCTCCCGTTTGACAGTTCAAAACGATGAAGAGTAGGAGGTTCAACTATTTTCCCGCCAGCCATTTCCAAAGCGTTCGCGTTATTGGTGCAATTTCTACTTTTGTAACAAACATATAGTGCAAAATAGAATTAGCTATTTTGTCTGAAAATAATAAGTTGCTGAGGTACAATCCGGAAAACATACTTACAATTTGCGGCTGTTAGACCAGTAACAACGGGCAAAAGTAGGAAAGAAAGATGTGAAGGTGTTAGTATTATCAAGGATAATTTAAATATATTGTAAATATATTTAGTAATGGTACATACGATGTCTTTGGAATAAAGACAAAATATTACCGTTAAACTTTATCATCTTGTTTATTATCCGAATATTGGATTTTCAAGATGTTCGTTTTCGGTTTGTTTTATTAGTTATTGTAAGTGTTGTGTAGAGTAGGTATAAATGCAAGTAGCAAGATACCACGTAGGATACAGCCCCATGAAAATCAGGTACCGAAACATTCTGAAGAGTTACCATTATAAAATATTTCTAAATAAACAAAAGAAATAAAAGAAATAATCGAAATCTGCCGATTATGAATTGCAAAAATCGAAAATCAGTAGTTTCCGATTGTTCCACGATCAGTCGAACACTAACATGTACAATGCTGTTTTCACTTCTTTGTATCTCCTACAGAGACATATCCAGGATTTTGGTAAAAGTAGGACCCAAACTGAAGAACTGTTCTTTTGCCAGTGGTTGGCAGGGGATGGAAAGTTTGCGTCTGTAGTGAAGGCTTATTATTGTCAACTTGATTAATCTCGACATGTTTGAGGAAGTTGATCGTCCAGGTTAGTGTAGTCTTGAGAAAGACTGTTGGTTGAAGTGACTGACGTTTCGACAGCCTTAGCGGCGGTCATCTTCAGAGTCAAAAGGAGAGTAAAGGTCAGGTTCGCCTGTATTTGTATCTGGCTCGTCCGTGATAAGTGGGCGGTCGTATTAGTCATGGAGGTGTGATATTTGGCGAGAAGCAATGGGTGTGGTTGTGTAGGCGTTAATTATCAGTTTGTCGAAGTGTAAGTCTATTGGCTGCTCGCACGTTTGACTTTGTGAATTAGTCGTTTATAAGGTCCCGGTAATTGTTGTGATCGGTTTAATGGATTTTGTTCTAAGTTCGTATACCAGCTTTCTAGTGTGAGTCGCTGTTTGTAGTTGGTGCTGTACGTAATGCATTTTGCCGAATCCCAACTGACTGGGATTCTCCCAGGTTCAAACCATTTACTTGATTAATCTCGTGACACTAAATTTATCAAACCTCTCACTTGTTCTAGGTGAAATTGTTTGTGATCCGTTGTGTGGTGGTGGATCTATTTCTATTGAGACAGCCATCAATTGGTCAGATTCTTTCAATTTGTGTGGAGATAATTTTCAAACAGCGCCTGCCAGAACTCAAGATAACGTGACTTACGTCAACAGTCAAAGAGCTGCTGAAAACAAGTAGTGTTTTCGTACACAATTACCGTATAGTATAAAGTATAATATTAGTATATGGTATATAGTGTGTGGTATATATCGTTCAGTATAAATATTTGTATCGTTGAATCCAATTCAGAGTAGTATATGTGAGGTTGTTTGAGAGCTTTAAGTTTGTTTTTTAGCTTACTCAGCCTACTTGTTTGAAATTTGACAAGATTACAGTTTAGCGGACCCCGACAAAACGCTAACCGTTTAGGGTTTGGGTTAGTGTTGTCTATGGCAACACAGTCTCACCCCCGGAAAGATGAACAGCATCAATTGACAAAATGTGGACGAGAAGATGAACATCATCTATGTAAGCGAAACTCAGAATAAGAGTAGGGTTAGGAGTAGGATTAGTGCTGCTATATAAGGCATTTATGTCTAACTGAAGTTACTAAACGAGTTAAAACTATGGGAAAATAATTAAACTGGTAGACGAAAACATGATCTAGGATGCGGAACTTGAAACCCTTGGTAATCTCCACGAGTACTTAAGATTTGCAACCGTATAGCTAAACGTAGCCGAACTACAGAACGCAACATCATTGCCAAGCATGATACGATAAAACGATATTTGCTATATTAACTTTTTAGGAAACATGTCCCAGTTGACGTATTGATGTGGAACGCGTGTCACCTTCCCTTGAAGAGCAATGCAGTCGACGTGTTCGTAACAGATTTACCATTTGGAAAGAAAAGTGGCTCATTGATAAAGAACTGGGAGCTTTACCCTAAGGTAATGCTAGAAATGGCACGTGTTTTTCGAGACAGAACAGGAAGAGCTGTCCTTTTGACTAAAGATAAGAAGGTCATGTCGAAAGCCTTGGTTCAAACTGCCCGGTTTTGGAGGAAGAGATGTGCTTACTGGATCAATATCGGAGGACTTCAAGCTGGAGTATATGTGCTACAAAGGACATCGGTCCTGGCCAAACAGTTTTAACTAGTTTCTTGCAGGAGTATTGTGTTGACCATACCTTCCTGTTAAATTATGGTTACCTACTTAAGTTGTTTACACGATGTAGTTTTCTACCCAGCTACCTATGTTGCGTGCGAAAAAATTTTATAGATAGAAGTAAACACTCGATTGCGGTTAGGCAGTGTCTCCACGTGCAATTTTCGGTATGCTGAGGAAAATGCAACTAAAATGAGCCACAAACGGTGCATTAAAACGATTACCACGTGTTTATGATGATGATGGTGGTGGTGGTGATGGTGATGATTATGGTGGTGTTAGTGGTGATGGTGGTGGTAGTGGTAATGGTCATGATTGTGGTGGTAGTGGTAATGGTGATGATGCTGGTGGTAGTGGTAATGGCGGTGTGATGATGGTGGTGGTAGTCGTAATGGTAGTGGTAATGGTGATTGTGATGATGGTAATGGTGATGACGATGATGATAACTATGATGGTGATGATGATCATGATAATTACGAGTGATGATGATCATGATTATAAAATTAATCATAATCGTAATCATAATCATGATCTTAATAGTTTCACTTTATTCTGGTTCTAGCAATCACGGCATTAAATTGTAAGCGATTGACATCAAGTTAAAAATTTAAACGTTTTTGAACAAGTCTGTTCAGTCAATGTTCTTACTCACCTCACGTGTAGAAGGACATCGTCGACAATACTCAAAAACCAGAAATTTTTTTTTCTTTGTTTTGGAAGAATAATTCTGTTTGGAAGAATACCTCGTTCTTGATCTTCACGCCATATGTTCGTCATTTCCTCATTGTTGGCTCAACGCAGTTGTAATTGCGCAAAACATACGTGGGTTTTTACGCAAATTTAACGCCGTGGGACCGAAATTTTGGTCATAAGTTGCGTCCCCGAGACCTGAAGAGTAGGCATGACAATTTCTTCATTTGTGCTGTTGCGTTCAAAAATCGGGTATATTCGGTTGTGAAGGTGTGTGTGCGATTAGAAGCTAAGCACAGAACTGGAAATATGAAGGACGTAAATTTAAGGTACTGACGTCTGTGGAACTGAAAATTATGCGATACAATTGGTGTGGCGAGTGTGATGTCAAGAAGACTGGATAGACTGCACATGAGTTTTATTCAGGTTGAATGAAAACCCATTTTCATGTCAAAAGATTTTGAAATAGGCTACGCTTTGAAGTGGATTAAAATAGCGATTCGGCAGAATTCCTGTTGTACTGTTTGCTTTTGCATCACTACGAAATTCTCAACTGTCACTGCCCAAACTTTAAAAATCGACATTTTGGAAAACAATGTGTTGCGGCGTACTATAATTATTTCTACTTTACATTTGCTGTCGTATTACAGTAAAATGCCAGGAGCGACAAAAGCGGTACGTTTCGCCTAAAATGGATGCCTTACACAATACGTGGGAGTTCGTCAAGTTCATATATCAGAAAACGATTTCTAAGCCCAACACAAGGATCAAAGCCGCAACCCTTTGATGACCGGACGAGTACCATAGTTCGCAGTAAGTTCCTCTTGTCATATTACTATGGTCAGAGCATATCACTGGTCATCAAAAACCGTTTTTCATACCAAGGAACTAAGTCCTGGTACTTACCTAATAATCTAATCTATGAAGTCATAAAAAAATACGTACCAGATCTCTTAAAACTTCTCTTACTAATATTAACATAAGCAATTAAGTTATATTAATATAAGTAATTTGGGCAGTATTGTTAGAATCACTTTGTAAGATGAAGTTATTATAATAGTTGTCATCGGAATGTTATCCGAATGCGACCCGGGTTTTCGTTGTAGGATGTTACTGTTTACATTACGTCGAAACTTTTTCGTCTTGCTTCTTAATTGTTTCCATCAGTTATTGATTCATTTGTCGTAGTTAGATTAGTTCATACAATAGGCGTTGAACTAAAGCAGGTATAATGTTCCAACACATTTTATTATTCGAAATGTTTCATCGTACATGCTTTATTCTCTTTAAATTTCATTAAAATCAGCACGAAGATTTCCTCAGAGTATAAAAAGAAGCATCGCACACTTGGCCAGATTGTTCATTAGGAATTGTGCAGGAAATACAGTATAGATTATAGCGATAAATGGTACGACTATGTCCCAAGAAAATTGGAGGAAAATGAAGAAGTGAAAATACTGCGGGATTTTAATATCCAAACTGATCGAGAAATTCACCATCGGAGGCCAGATATTGTCGTCCAAAGGAAGAAGGAGAGGGAAACGATTTCTGTGGACGTTGTCCGGGGTGACAGTAAAGTTGTCCAGAAAGAGGTAAAAAACCGAGAGAAGTATCAAGGTCTGGTAAGAGAGATTGGGAACTTACGGAAAACAAAATGGGAAAAACACGGAAAAAGGTTGTGTCGGTGGTACTGAGTTCATTATCCAAGCAACTGAAGTGTCAGTTGGAGCTAAATGGGATTCCAGATAAGAATAATGTTGGAAGTCTGAAGTCTCAGAATGAGACTGACTAGAAAACGTCCCCAGGGATAGCCCTATGTTAAAGAGGAATAATTATAATAAAGGCTGTTGGTTCGATCCTCGTCTGGCTCATAGCTTTTCTGAAGCCCTGGCCAAACGCTTTCAGCATTTTGTTCATCACCCTTGAGCGTTGTTGAACGATGTTGAAATCTGGGATGGTCAAACGCATTCAACATATTCCACCGTCAATAAGATCAATATAAATGTATGAACGCATGTTGAACGCATATTGAACAAAAATTTGAACGTGTTCAAATTTCTTTCAGCATCATTCAACAGGGATGGCTAAACACGTTCAATATATTGTATGCAATGATATTGAATGAAACATTGAAAGTGTTTGGCCTGGGCTTGGGATATGAACTTGATGAACGTCCACATATGGTCCATGATCTCACCAATATAGGAAATATTCATATTAAATGACTTTCCTTTTCATAAAATCTCGGCTTTATTACTGGTTAAATACGAGTAGTCCTGCTACACGTGACAAAACCAGGCATAAATCCGGGCGTTTAGTAATATACGTGTACATGCAAGCCCAGTATTTATACTGGAGTAGCGATGGCTTAATGTCAAATAAAATTTAAATAATAATAATTACAAAGGTTGCTATGACATCATCAATATATGGGTATATTATCCATATTAACTGACTTTGTTTTTACAACTACCTTCTCGGCTTTATCACTGGTTAAACGCTAGTAGACTTGCTACACGTGACAAAACCAGATATAGATCGGAGCGTTAAGTAATATACATGTACATGCAAGCCTAACATTCATAATGGACCTACGACGGCTAATAGTCAACTCAGTCGTGTTAAAATATGATGGCACAGACAAATCTAAAACGCATAACGAAGTCATACAAGAATAAAAATTTTATTAAAATGACGTTTCGTCGCTAAACCCGCAACATCTTCACCGAAATTGCGGGCTTAGCGACGAAACGTCAGTTTAATAAACTCTATTCATCTACGTGTTCGTGATGTTTTCACTTAATAAAATTGTTTAGGTCATCATAATTTAACACATCTAAGTTTTTCGCCTGGACCATCGACTGCTGCTATTTTGAGACGGCCAATTCACATACGTTTGTATCGAGTACTGTACTACAGTACAACAACCCTTTACTAACAACCTCCACCACCACCGTCTCCACCGAAACCGCCTCCACTGAATCCGCCTACACCGGAACCGCCTCCACTGAAATAGCCTCCAGCTCTCCCTTGCATTTTCTTTTTCTCTTTTTCTTTTTCTCGGGCAACCTAAGTTTTGAAGGAGCGTTAGTAGAAGTGCCTTTATCCATACTGGATAAGCCTATCAGCTATCTAAGCTGTTCTCCCTAGAGGTCCAGTAAGGGCCATCCCTTATGGGTCCAGTGTTACTACAGCAGGAAACCGGAGTACCCGGAGAAAACCTGCGATGCTTGGTAGAGTCGAATTGGACAACACTCTTCTCACATGTGACCAAGGTAACTTTAATCAGATAGCTACATGGAGCCGGGATCGAACCTTAATCACAGTGGTGAGAGACACGTGCACTACCACTGTGCCCCACCAGCACCCCAGTGTGCCCAAAATAGGAAATGTTTTCTTTTTTTTGACACATTCGAAACATTGGTGGCCAAAGCTATTTTTGTTTCCAAGGAGGACAAAAGTTGCTGCAAACTATGGGTGGAAAAAAACTAAAAACATTGTCGTCCAATGTTACTTAGTTGGTGATCTTACTGCAAACATATGTTTCTTCACCCCTCCGCCCCACTTTTTGGCAAAGATAAAGATGTATTTACAGTGTATAATTTTAAATAGATTTACGGTGCAGAAAGATGCTAGAGACTGCAATAGTTTTTATTCCACTTATAAAACCTTTCCCAGATAACTTATGCCCGGCAAAATCAAATAAGTATTATTCTATCCTGCTCTGCAAACAACTCTAATCACAAATTTTCGATGTTACCACGCCTTCATATTGGCTGGTATTTTTTGACTTCGGTCGAAGGCTTACGCTTCTTAGTTTCGGTTTTAATTTTGTGTAAGTAAGCACGATTCGAGAAGAGTTGAAAATAAAAAATTCAGTGCCTCAGGATCGCATCAATGCTGTTCTTGTAATCTTGTGTCCCCAACTTTTAAAGAATATCCTACGCCTACGCTCTAATGGTGGGAAAAAGATTCGAACGTTTGAACCTTCAAGGTTTTTGTTGTTTTTCTTAGCTCTTCGAAACTTCGCACCATACGCCATTTTTTAAATACCGTAAGTGTAAACACCGTCAATGATGCCAATGCGCTCAACTGTTTTGATTTGTTTTCCTGATCAATGTGACAGGTTTCCGATTAAGTTTGATAGGCCCGAAGGCGACACATAATAAACTACTTCCTGTTCGTTGCAGTCATGCGTGGTATTGATATGAACGGACTTAACATCTTTTTATAGCTTTCGAAATTTTGAGACATGGGGAAGTGCGATTTATATATAAATTTATTATTTTGTAAACCAGAATTATACTTGGGGGAATCCGAGCTGCCTAGTATCGAACGTTCGAGCCTTCACGAAGGTTTTGTAACTAAGGTTCGAAGGTTAAAATACAATTTAACCTTCGTCTCACCTCTCCTACCGTCCTGGCAAAAATTCTGGAATATTACATCAAAAATGTCAAATTTTGAATATTAGGAAAAATGACAATTCTATGAAAACAAAATTGATTTTTAGTGGCACACAACTCTTAAAAGTGATTTTAACGATAAGCATAAAACCCCAAAAGTCTTGGTATTTTGTAGGATGACCCTTTTATGACTGCTTGTATTCTCTTGGACATTGATTTTACTAGGTTTTCACAGTATTCAGGTGTTATTTCAGTCATCCAGACGTCCTTAATAACCTTAACAAGGTCCTCAAGAGATGCAGGATGTCTGTCAGCAACTTTCTTTTTAAGGATCATCCAGCAGTTTTCAACAACATTGAGGTCAGGGCTGCTACCTGGCCAATATAAGACCTTCTTCTTCTTCTCACAAAGCCACGTTTTCACTATTTTTGCTGTGTGGACTGGAGCACCATCTTGCTGGAAAGTATCACAACCCAAAATAGTCATGGATGGTTCCAGCTTTTCCTTCAGGATATTCAAGTATACTGTTGAGGTGATGGTTGTGTTTTTAGGCATGATCCACAGTGAATCCCGACCCTTTCTTGATATGCATCCCCACACCATAACCGAGGGTGCATGCTTCACAGTAGTGGTTGTAAACTTGGGCATATATCTCTGATTAGGTGGTCTTCTCAAAAACTGTTTTGATCGAGAAAATTGGACAATCTTTACCTCATCACTAAACATCACTTTCGTCCATTGCTGTGCTGTCCAATCCTTGTACTTTTTGCAAAAGTTGAGACGATCACGTATATTTTTAGATGAAAGAAGAGGCTTCTTGGCAGGTTTATATGCTTTTAAACCTAACGTTTTGTTGAGATGATGCCTCACAGTCCGTGGGTTTACCTTTTCTGAAAGATTCAGTTGGAATGTAATATCAGCAGACGAGATAGTGGGGTCATTTTGCACTAAGCGTCGAATTCTTTGGTCAGTTTTAGGAGAAATCTTTAATGGTCTACCAGATCTAGTTTTCGACCTTTGCGCACGCTCACTAGTCTCTAGTTA
Source organism: Heliopora coerulea (assembly GCA_030142905.1). Taxonomy (NCBI): domain Eukaryota; kingdom Metazoa; phylum Cnidaria; class Anthozoa; order Scleralcyonacea; family Helioporidae; genus Heliopora; species Heliopora coerulea. Next base: position 889,935 of record JASJOG010000094.1, read on the forward strand.
GAGTACTCTGGCATGGCTTAGATGTACCACAAGTGTGGGACATTTCAGTTGCCTATATAATATAGGTTTCTCCATCCTGCCCGTCAGCACTACACTGATGAGGCTCAGTAGGCTAAAACGGTTCCGTCTGTAGTTAGATATCCGTCTATGGCCTTTTGGTTCATATTGAGCACTCTGCAGGATGAGTCGTGCCGCTAGCGAATTTGCGCACGCTCACTAGTCTCTAGTTAGAGCACCTTGGCATGGCTTTGATGTACCACAAGTGTGGGACATTTGAGTTGCCTATATAATACAGTACTTCCTCGATTAACCGTACCCCGATTAACCGAACTTCGATTATCCGAACCGAAGGTAGAAGCAAAAAAAAAGAACGGTTCAAATTCTCATCGATTTCCAACCGCCTAAGAACAACCGATTTCACCTAAGAACAAAAGCACATGGAAACCGCGTCATATTAGAGAAATTGGCGAACGTTTTCGCATTTTGTGTTGACATGGCTTCTTCATCTACCTCCACTGCAAAGAGAAAGAGAGTTGTTCTTACAGTTGAAGACAAGTTGACAGTTTGCGATCTGCTGGAGAAGAAGGTTCCTTACACCGAAATTATGAATCGATTCAACAATTGGAAAATCTACGATAAGTGACATTGTCAAGAATAAGGAAACGGACGACGGCGAAGAAAGTGGTGAAGAGAATCTTGTTCTGGAAGACTGGAATTCCTCGAATTGTCCCGTCTCCCACGTGGAGGCAATGCAGATGTTTGACGGGTGTTTAACTTGGCTTCTTGCCCAACCGGAGGCTTCCGTTGAAAACACATCTACTCTGGTGATGCTCCGCGAATTGGCGGCACAAAAGCAAGAAGCTTCAAGAAAACAATCAGACATTAGATTTTTTTGAGTAGACAAGATGTGACATTTCAACTTCGAGAACATTTTTCCCGGTTTCTTTTGTAATATTTTTTCTTTCAAACTTTTCATTTCAACTGAACAATTGTCTTCATCGAGGCTTTTACAAATTTGGTAAGTCCGTTAATCGTAAACCGAAGACTTTTACGTCGACCGAAACCTAGGGCAAAAATATTTTGCGGGTAAATTCGTTATGTTCGGAAGCGATTTTTATCGTCAAAGTTCAATGTTACAACGTATGGGAGTTCAATTTCTCATCACCCACGGCAAGGGATTTGGTTTAAGAACATTATAAGTGACTGATCAGTGATTGCACAGTCATAAATAAAAAACTCGATTATCCGGTATTTTGCATTATCCGAACGGTTTTCCGAATTGTAATGTACCAGTTGTTCGGATAATCGAGGAAGTACTGTATAGGCTTCTCCATCCTGCTCGTCAGCACTACACAGATGAGACCCAGTAGGCCGAAACGGTTCCGTCTGTAGTTATATATATATATATATATATGCAATAGTTCTGTTAACATCCCCGAATCTTAAATCCCGGCGTCTTATCTAGATCTAGTGCGTTTGTCGTCTCTGGTAACATTGCCGAGCATCAGAATCACGTTCAAGCTGGTTTCTCGGTCAAGCTCAATCAGTTTGCCGAATTTTTCGATTGTATTCCTCTTTGCAATTGGCTGGTTTGGTTGAACTCCTTTTATCGTGAGCCGTGATTGGTTTGACCAATTTCCTTTCCCTCTTTTGCCAAATCTTCATTTTGTTTCACTTGGTCTGATTGGCTCAACCTTTTAAGACGCTCCTTAACAGCATCAGCTATTGGCTTAGCGGTCTAAACTTTGAAGATTTTGGCCGAATTTGTGATGTCATCATGCTGAGTTTGCTGAGGTATGCCACCTTGCCAAGACTATCACGTTTTATCCGTTGTCTTCTGATTGGTCATATTACCGTAAACAGTGTTTGGTTGATTTTGAAACGCTTGGACTAGCTCGTGGAGATGGTTTTCGATGACAGTGTTACAGTCCTTCGACATGTTGTCTAACTACGAGCTTTTTGAAACGTTTTACTGCGATTAACAGCGATGATGGTAAGATCTTACTTTTCATCTGAGACACTGTTGTCGATATTAAGCGTTCGCAGTCGCTCTTCTGATGGTGGTAAACGTCTAGATAATAAATTTTGACACCGAGTACCTTGACATTTCATATGCAGTGGGCAAGAAGACAGGCGTTGCTTGCAGGTAAAGTGGTCTTCGTGAACAGATTTTCTTAAAATTTTTACAGGGAAATTTGACTTATTGATTGAGGATATTATAATACAGGTTAATGCTAAAGAACTAATTCAGACTATATTCACCCGATACCGTACGAAATGGAACCGTAACAAAATCGAATGAGATAGGCTTTGCGTTCTCACGATACCGGCGTAAAATGCAGTGGAATCGCAATCGTAACTGTAGTGATTTGAATCCTTAATCCTAAATGGAAGGACATGAATCCATAGTAAAATGACAGCTTGCCTGGCATCGCGTGAACACCTTGTTATTCAGGCCAAGATTGTATACTGCGCTTGATACATGTATTGGGGACACTGACGCACTTTAGTCCATCTGTCAGGAAAGTGTTGTGATGTTACAACTGCTAACAAAAAGCCAAATCAAAAGGAGACTGCGGATCCTCTGCTGGTTCTCTTCAGCCTGTCTAATATGTAGAACGTTCAAATTTATGTTTAAGTATACGCGTACTCTCTGTTGATTGGTCCGAACCGATTTAAATTCAACTCAGTTATTCCGACTAAAATTATGATTGATTCTAATATTCATGTAAGTACCATTATGAGAAATGTAGAGCGTGTGCGCGTTTTGTACTACGCCCCCTCCCCCCCCCCCCCCTCCGCAATTGCGATGTCCTGTTGCTTGAGGCCTCGAAGGTCCATTTCCGCAACACGTGCTCTCCTCTTCGGTGACAGTTCAGCTATCTTGAATCCACATTACTTATTATGTAAGGAATTATGGGTATACCTAGTACCCAGGTTTTAAAGTTAGTGCCTAAGGAATACCATTTTAAGGTTTTCTTCGAAGTAAATGAACCGCAACGTTCAATACCTTACGATTGATCACAATATATTCTGGTAAAAGGAAAACAGTGAAACATATTCCAGACTTTTTGCCGGGACTGTATGCTTAATAAATCATTTACGGAGAACTACAGTTTAGCGAACGGTTAAGAATAATCCCCCCATTTTCTTCAGCAATGCAAACACGTTTACAAATTGTTTTGACAGGGTAGTTGAAATATTTTCTTCAGCTAATTTTCGGCAATTCAAGCGCGCTTACAAGTTGTTTTTATAGGGCTGTCAAAATATCTAACATAAATAAATCCTCGTTTGTTACAGCCTCTCATAAGCGACGAATACATTTTGACAATATCGATGAGTCCTTTGCATTCAACCGAGGATGAGTCAGCCATTTTTCAAAGCTCCTTCGAAATCTTCATTATCAATTATTCAGGATACTTCAACGAATTTATATGGAGAGAGCGTGCGGGACGTAATCATTTTGTGGCCATCTTGACGGAAATGTCTGGTCACTACCAAACGTAGAATGGTTCTTGTATAAACCACCAAATATTAAAATATATAATAACAAACGATACTCTTTAAAATTTGTGTTGTACCGCGATCAAATTTTACATTTAACATAGATATGAGGGGGGAGGATTATTCTGGACATGGGTGTTCAGTTCAGTCCACCAAGATTTATTGTGGGGAGACTATTTTTAACATGATCTCGAATGGTAAGCATGATCTGTATGCTTGTACAGCATGATTGCACACCGTATTTTTCCAAATAAAAGCGGCCATTTGAAAATAAGTCTCTACTTGAATAGACACTCCCTAAGCTTGTGAGTTTTAAGTAAATATTTTATTTATTTATTTATTTTTTTAACTTAAAAACTGGGAATTGGTATAATTGAGTGACACTTAACTGAATTTTTGACTGTTATTACCTGGTTAACTGATAACTGATATTAGTTAGCTGATATTTACTCTGAACAATATTTACTCGCAAGAATATTTACCTTGAAGCTTTCTTTCTGATGTATGCCATTAAATTTCTTTACCCAATCTCTGTATGAGGAAAAATAGCTAACCTTCAATGACAGCTAATATTTAGAAAGTATGATAATACTGTAAGTCACTATCTTTCATAATATACTGTACATATAGAATCCACCTCTTCTTGGTTCAGAGCTAATATGTCTTACACAAATTTGGTTTTAATTGAGGTAGTTATCCTACAACCTTTTCCCAGTAAGATGTCTCCAGTTAAATTGTCTGACAGTAATAAGAATGAAAAAATAGAAAACTGATCCTGCCGGGAGAGAATTATTTATGCTAACAAAGCCTACAACATAAACATACCTCATTCTTGTATTCATCAAGACAACTAGTAAAAATATCACATTTAGCAATATACACATTACATTAAGCACTCTTTTGCAAAATGTGATATGCAATTTGTCATTGTCATGATTGTCATCCTGATGCATGCAATGACTCCAGAACAGTCTATGCAGTAAGATTTCTGCTAAAGATTCATTTGTGAGGCCTTGGTGAGGTTAACGGCATAAATCAGGATGACAACCACAAGGTTGTCAGCACAACATGTCCGTAATAACCGGGTGTCCTTATTGACGAGGTGTCAGTAACGCCAGGTTCCACTGTAATAGTCTTCATTATTTAAAATGTACTTTCGATTCATAAATAGTGACTAAGATACACAATTCTGACACTTACGTCACAAGTTTGGAGTGGGCAAAGGGGAAGCAGGGAGTGCTATGGTAATATCACCATGCTTGCCTTCACATTGCCACTGTTTTCTAACAATTATTACCATAATTCAAAAGTTGCAAATATTTACCTTGCATCTTCCTCAGTGTCAGCTAACAAATAAACAGATTTTTGGGTGGTTCTGATGCTAAACAAGCAGTGTACTGAGACCGAGGTCTTCTTCTTAGTATCTCTCTTTACCTCGTAGCCATAGTCAATCCTTTCACAATCAAGTCCTATGTTGAGTCTTCCACTACTATGTTCTTCTTCAGCCTCATAATACACTAATTCCCCATTTTGGTAAAGGACAAAGTAACGTTTTTTCCAGTCTCTCTTTAAAAATCCACCTAGAATGTTGGCAAAAAAAGAAAGATATTAATAGTGTTGTAAGAACTTGTATTACCAACCAAGTTATTGTCGCGAGCGAGGATGCAAGCTATCACCGGCCGAGCTTTGCATTCTCAGAGGAGGGACTTAAAGTGCTAAATGACTTAAGGAATAATAATAATATTGTTATCATGAAGCCGGACAAAGGTAATGGAAATGTCATTCTAGATAAGAATGATTAGAAGAAGAAAATGGAAGATATCCTAAGTGACACCAATAAATTTAGACTCTTGCATGACGATCCCACCAAGCTCACATTACAACGTGAAAACAAAATCAAACACTTTCTACGCAGGCTGAAGAAATTCAAAACCATCACACAGACAACTTACGAAAAACTCTTTCCCACTGGCTCTCGAATTGGCATTCTCTACGGACTACCTAAAATACATAAAAGTAACATTTCCCTTAGGCCTCTTAATACGCATTCTTATAATATTGCTAAATTTTTCGTTCCCCTTCTTCGTCCCATCGCTTCTGGTGCTTACATGGTGAGTGATTCTTTCTCTTTTGTTCAAGGAGTACTTAATCTAAATTTTGATACCGATCATTTAGTCATGGCCAGTTTCGATATCACTTGACTTTTTACCAACGTACCATTTGACGAAACCATTAACTTAATTCTTGACCATTTATTTCACACTGACACCCATTATCATGGTTTTTCCCATGAAGAATTTAAAAAGCTTCTATATTTTTCTGTTAAGGACTGCCACTTTATTTTTAATGGCTCTCTGTACGAACAAATTGATGGAGTCGCCATGGGTTCTCCCCTTGCACCTCTTTTTGCAGACATATTCTTATCCTCCTATGAGAAATCTTGGCTTGATAATTGTCCTTCCTACAGGGACCGCGGAGTCGGGGGGGCTAGGGGGGCTGTAGCTTCCCAATATTTTCCTGACCAGAAGTTTGATCGGCTGCATTGGTGGCTAATTTAAAGTCAATAAGCTTTTGTCTGACTCTCACTTGCTGCGTGATAATGCTTTATTATTTGGATCCAGACCGTAGCAACGGTAAATTTCCAATAGCCTCTGATGTTCAAACTTATATTGACAAAAATGCAAGCAGGTCCTACAGTTTATTGCCAAGTTTCACTCTTCTCAGATGTCCAGTAACTCAGAAGTATTTGAAACGAAGATTAAGTAATTCGTTAAACGAAGATTAAGTAATTCGTTTCATCTTCGTCAACAAATTGTTGTACCTCCGGATGAATACTTAGCATAAATCTTCTTCATAGCACTTCTAATAGACATTTTCAACCAACTTAGAGATAATATATAATTTATCAGTTTTTTAAGACAAAAAATATGAAAAAAAAATTTTCACCCATGAACTGTCCTTGATGCTGATATCCGACCGGTAACCTTTGAGAATGATCCAATTTTAAGACAGAAAGGCTGGCTATCTAATAAAAAATCTTTCTTTAAAGCAAAACGAGTGAAAAGTTTCATTGGAAAACAACTTGAAATATCTCAAGATTGCAATTAATACAGGATCTTGCTATGAACATCCATTGATAAGCAGTAGAATTGTCAGAATGGATCTCTTACCATTTATTAAATCATTAAAGGTTATTCTCACCAAACCTTTTGTTTTAATAAAACAGAATTGAAATTTTAAACGTAAATATGACGACAAGCAGTTTAAATGTAAAATAATTTCCAGTTTGGGTTGTTAATATTTGTGGCCAAATATTGTGTTTTCTTTATTGCATTACCTCTTCCAGTTATAGTAAGGACGATTTGTCTTTTTGACAACTTTGAAAAATTATCAGTGTTACTTGGATTCTCGAGAGATGTATTGGAAGGGTGGGCGAGGGTTTGTTGCGTAAACGTATTTCTAGTACGATATGTAATTGCAGAGAAAACATTCGTATTTTACTTGTCATCGATCGTTATAGTTTCATTCATTGATAAAGAGCGAAAATATAACACACGTCACAGTTTTGTCTCAAAAAATATGACTGGATTTGGCACATAACTATTTCAAGATTCAAATATGTGGGTGAAAGAATACACCCATGACGTCAGCCCCCCCAAAATAAAAACACTCCGCGGTCCCTGTCCTATTTCAAGCCTCGTTGCTATTGTAGATATGTTGATGATTGTCTTTTACTTTTCCGTTCCCCTGATCACATTCCCTTGTTTCTTAATTCACTTAACCGTCAACATCCAAATATAAACTTTACTTTTGAAACTGAATCCAACCGCTCATTACCTTTTCTCGACATCGACATCACCCGTCATAACGGCACTTTCACCACCTCTGTTTATCGTAAACCCACATTCACTGGTCTTTTCACAAATTTTCACAGCTTCATACCTTTCACTTACAAACAAGGTCTAATTCTATCACTACTCCATCGTTGTTTCAACATCTGCTCTGGTTATGAAAATTTCCACAAAGAACTTGAAATGTTAAAAAATATCTTTAAAACCAATGGCTTTCCTACCCATTTATTTGACAAATGCGTTTCTCTTTTCTTGGACAAAACATTTACAACCAAATCAGTCATTCACACAGTCCCCAAAAAGGTTTTATACTTTTCTCTTCCCTTCACTGGTTGTCACTTTCTTCAAATCCGCACTCAAATTTGAAAACTCTGCTCTTCAGCTTACCCTCACATTAGAATTCGTTTTGTTTTTTAACCAGGCAAGCGACTTGCTCATCTTTTCAACTTTAAGGACAGGATTCCTAAAGCTCTGAGGTCTTGTGTTGTTTACTCTTACACGTGTCAGTGCTGCTCCGCATGGTATGTGGGCCAAACGGCCCGCCACTTAAATACACGAGCCTCTGATCATCTAGGAGTCTCTACCTTGACAGGTAAAAAGCTTCTTAATCCATCACCTTCCAGCATCTTAACTCATCTCACTGAGACTGGCCACACTGCATCACTCAACGACTTCAAAATCCTATCCTCCTGTTCTTCTGCCTCTGAACTTTTGGTAAGAGAAAGTCTTACTATTTCTAAACTTTAACCTTCCTTGAATGCCAATGTAAGCTCTGTTCCTCTCTCTCTCTTTTGACCGTTCTCTCCATTTCCGTTTCTCATACATCTTGTAATACAACACCTACTTTATATCTTTAACCTTGTAAATACGATACCCGTTTAATTCATTCATACTCTGATGATGTTGCGAGACGCAACGAAACGTTAGTCCTGTTAATAAACTTATTTCTTTTATAAATCATGGCCTTATTGCGTGTATTTTGCTGGGCATTAATATTTGTTCTAAGACTAAAACTAAGTTATGCGATGGAATTAAGAAACTGACTATGTACATAAAAAAGAAGCATACTTTTAATTAAAATTAGTTGAAAAGTTAAAGTAGATGGACAACAGCCACTAAAAGCATAGCCGACTGTAGAACTGTTGAAGCGAGAAAGGAAAAATTATGAATTTTAAATTAAACAAGAGTAACATTGGATAGTTTGACAGATGTATAAACCCAATAATCATCACAAATCCTCTATATATCTTGCTTCTCAAGCAAATTTGAGATTTACACTCACTTAGCTGCTACATTCCATACTATACTATACCGTAATGTCAATAATCATCTTTAACAGCTGTTTGCCAATACTTGGAAAAACAACAAACTTAAATTTTTAATGTCAATTTTCTACAAGTTATTGTACAGGTGTAGTTACTTAATAATAACCATCAGTATGACTTTCAGTAGCCTTTCAACATCAAAATAGGTTCCATTTCATTATATAAACAGTTTCTATTTAGAAAGGCTATTATAGTTTATACTAGAAAAATATTAAACGTACAATTATCATATAATAAATGTCACTGCCACATTTTCTTTTGTAATCAATCATTGCTTTTCTGGACGTCTGGCCTTATAGAGTGTCTGATATTTAGCTCTATATGAATACACAAACCAGATAAATGACCACTGTGTTATGGTAACTGTAAATATTATTAGGTTGTATCTCCACAGTGATAAGTGCATAGGTAAATACAAAAAGTTGTAAGACACTAAGGAAGAATAAATTGACATTGTACTGTAATTTATATCATCTATTTATTGTATAACATTATACGGTCACATAGTGACCAAAAGACAGCAAGAAACAAAAGAACAACTTCTTTCTGAAAAGCTTCGAAACTCATCTCAAATCAGCTGAAGTATCCAATCACTCAGTGTACCATCGGCGGACCCGATAACTAACAACTATGGTTTGCTGAACACTAATTCTGATCTGAAATTTAAACTCGACATCTGTTGTATGTCAGAGGGGGTGTACTCTACTGTAGTTGAATGGATACTAGTGTTCGTGAACATTAGATTTTCGCGGGAATTTGAAGGAGCAGAAAGATAGTGTCATTCAAATGAAACGCACTTTTTCAAATAGCTTTAGTCAGTTTAGACCTCATGAAATAAATGTCGATAATTATAGCAAAGACAAAGAGTTCTATAAAAATTCCTATCCTTCGTTCTCTGACTTCGTAGTAAACTGTTGTTGATTTTGTGTACTTCGTGTGAACTACGTTAAACTTTCTGGCCCTTGAACTCCTCGTTAGCAGTACTTACTTAGTTGTTGTAAATATCCTGACTTTACTGTACCCATTACGTACTGTCTTCCGTAAGCGAGCAGAAAGCTCTACCAGTTACTTCGTCATATATAACACCTTCACGTCGTCGGGAACTTTTAAAGCTTAACGATTACAAAAATAGAGCGGAGTAATGAGCGTTGCTAAGGTATGACGAAAGAGGTGGCAGATAATTACACCTTTTGCTGGTCATTACCAGAAAATTATTAAATTATACAATCATTAAAGCCAACGTAAAACTCATTAACACAAAAATACACCCATTATATTCAATCGACATTCACTAGCGTAGATACGCAACCATTTGGATCAAAGGGCATTCTGTAGCGCCAACAGACGACCATTAAAACCATTCTACTATAAATTAGGGATAAAACTTTGTAGTTTGTAACCGATGCAAGATCTCAACTTCATGGGAATTCGACCTTTAAACCGAAAAATAATTTTACAAACGGAAAGTGGGTGGAAAAATGAGACGGTTGTAGCGCCTCCTCAGTATTAGTTATAAACATCGCGTGTTTAAATTGGAACATTGCCTTGCGGTTACCGTATTTACTCGATTAAGTGCCGCGGTGCTCTTTAAATGTTTAGTGTTTCGGATGCGGCGTTTATTGGGGGGCGGCGTTTATTTAAGGGCGGCGTTCTTTAAAAAATCATAACATTTGTAAACGATAACAAGCAAATGTTAACAACTGAAAAACATTGTAATACAGGAGAATAAATTTCGGAGACTGATTTAGAATGTGTTGTACCGTAGTTCTTTAGTTTGGCTCCCCGAACAATTCAGTCTGATGATGCTTTGATTAAGCGCCGCATCAAAAGTGAATGAATGGCGGCGCCCATTCGAGGGCGGTGCTCTTTGATAATTTTGCTCTCATACGCGGCGCTTAATAGGGGGCGGCGCTAAATCGAGGGGGGCGCTTAATTGGGTAAATACGGTAACTTTATTTTGCTATTTTTAGTTTGATGTATACTGGTTGTAGCCAACACAATCTGAAAAGGAAACGACCTCTTGAACGCCCATATAAATTTTTGATGCACTAATGAGTTTTTTCAAAATGTCTACAAGTGATTGTCCAGGCAGAAATCGTAGCTTTAATACAAACAGCAATGCACAACAAAGTGTGTGAAGTATCGCCATATGTAAACATTAACAAATGGTTAAACAAAGAAGGCTAGAAGAATTTAAAACATATTTATTGACTAACGTTTTGTCGTTACAAGCGACATCATCAGAGTGGAGTTCAGGGATTACAACGAGATATATTTATATTAAACTAACAGTATTGAATGACAATTATGATGATATATTTACAACAGTAATTGAATAAAGTAAATGGTTTGAACCTGGGAGAATCGTGACATGTTTGTCGTGGTTGATTGTCCAGGTTAGTGTAGTCTTGAGAAAGACTGTTGGTGGAAGTGACCGACGTTTCGACAGCCTTAGCGGCGGTCATCTTCAGTCACTTCAGTCACTTCCACCAACAGTCTTTTTCAAGACTACACTAACCTGGACGATCAACCTCCACAAACATGTCACAGTCACGGAAATTGACAGGAGACAGCAGTAAGGTGATATCAGAAAAGAGGTATAAAACCATCCCTCTCCCACTAGCATCCTTTCCTACCACATTGAAACCGGCCATCCCATTTCTTCTTCCGACTTCAAAATATTATACTCGTCGCCTTCTGCTTCGGAACTACTCCTTAAAGAAAGTCTTCTAATCAATAAATTAAAACCCATTCTTAACGGGAATATTGGTTCTACGCCTCTTTTTTCTAATATCACCTTACTGCTGTCTCCTGTCAATTTCCGTTCCCGTAGTGTTGTAGATATATCATCGTAATTGTCATTAAGTACTGTTAGTTTAATATAAATATATCTCGTTGTAATCCCTAAACTCCACTCTGATGACGTTGCTTGTAGCGACGAACCGTTAGTAAATAAATATGTTTTATTAACTAATTTTAGTAAATATTGGTTTTATAACTCTTCTAGCTTTCTTTGTTTAACCATTTGTTAATGTTTACATATGGCGATACTTCGCACAATTTGTTGGGCATTGCTGTTTATATTAAAGTCACTAATGAGTTTATCTTACCATGGACATTCCATTTTCACTCCTTCGTCATTCCCAGTGGCGTAACGAGGTAAATTGCCGCCCGGGGTGGGAGTGGAAAATGCCGCTGCCCCCCTCCCCCCAAGAAAAGAAAAGAAAGAACAAAAGAAGACTTAAAAAGCAGGCATGCACAAAGAACATTCTATCGAAAAATGGAATATTCTTTCTCCATTATGTTTATTAATTCAAATTACTAACCATTGCTCATGCACGAACTTATGCAAACTTCGCTGTTCAACTGCTGTAAATCTTCAAACAAATAGTAATCAGTTGGTTTTACGTTCGTCTATCAACAACATGAGAATAACTTAACTGTAGGTCAACGTTTTTAGGACACTGATTGTCGAAAATGCCGCCCCTCCAAAAAGTGCCGCCCGGGGTATCTGCACCGATTACACCCCCCTCGTCAGGCCACTGGTCATTCCTACTAACCCACATATTTCCGATACTAGTGAATAAAATACTTAATTCTCCTAGCACTGACAGTAAAAAGTTAGTTCTCTTTTCCCTCGCAAAAGGTCAGGATACACTGAGCTCTCCCTTCTGCTCGTCGACCATTTAAATCTCAATTACCTCTGTACAGTGAAGTTATTAGAGTTCATCAGTTACTAACTGGAATAACAACATACATCAAAACATTTCTCGAATCTGATTGGTTAAGAGCAGTGCAATTTCAATTTAACGACGATCATTATGTAAATAATAGAGTAATATGACACTAGGCACGTGCGTCATTTTCCTAGCAATGTAAAATTACATAGCACATGTAGTTTCACTGTGTTATCAATAGCAGTATAGTTCTTAGTTAAAGTACTTTCACGTAGTTTCCCAGCAGTATCAATGTTTGTTTTCTGTAATGTAAAATAACATTAGTGGTTTACGTGCCGGGACAAACACTATATATATGGACGAAGCTTGTATGGTTAGAGTTGTGATATGTTGAAATGACACTCGTCCTTCGTACTCGTGCTATTTTGAGAGTCTTTGAAAAACTCACTCGTGCGTGGTTTTTACAAATTGTACTCGAAACTATGCTATTACCTATACTTAGCGTACAAGTGTTTTCAACATTAGCTCGCAGCCTTTTTGTGACTCACTCAGCCTCGCGCGCGTAATGGAGACTAAGACCCTGTTCACACGACGCCGGTTCAAAAAAGTAACGGCAAAGTACTGCTCTGTTCACACGACCCCGGACTCCCGGCAAAGTTGTTTCGAGGTCCAGTTCAGCGTAGTAATTTCTTAATTATCGAACGTTTCTCAGCCCTACGAACGTTTTCGTGCCATTTATCGTATGCACAATAACCCAAAAGAATATTATTCCAACAAATCGTACCACTTTCGAGTCTAACGCAAAACCTTCCAGTTTTCCATGCCGATCTCCTTGCACGAATTTGCTTTAGAGTCAAGCATCGTTCGCCTTGTCTTCTCTGAACACCACTTTGTAATTGCTGCTGTATAAATAATATACATTTGTCAAAATGGCGCTGCAGGAACTCAACAAATATAGTCCAAAACCTTAATCAAAGGGGGTTGGAAACTAAAACGTAGCGAAAGAGTAACGGCAAGTGTTCACACGGCGCTGCTAAGGTTTCCGTTTTCATTTCGCACCGTTTAGAAATCGTTTTCAAATTGCTCCGACTAAAGAGACGTTTTCAAACATTTTCGCTCCGGTGCTGTGTGAACGCAACGGCGTTTTATGACTTTTTGAGGCCGTTTTCAACTCGCTCCGACGTCGTGTGAACGCGATCTAATATGCAGAAAGATATGCCGATCGCCGATCACGTCAGCTTGATTAATTGCTGTCGGATTTGAAGCGCATGATTCCCGGTAAAGGGCAAGACAGAGGAGAGAAGATACTTAGGTGCTGCGCTTTGTTTTAACGGAGGATAGAAAGTTTTATCTAAAAAGTCGCAAATGCATTTTTCAACAAATCTACTGGGGTATCCATTTTGGTTAAGTAAAGTTCGGAAACGTTGGAGTTCTTCGTGAAAGGTTGCATAGGATGAACATAATATAAAATATCGAAATAATAAAGTGGAGATAAAACCCTTCTTGTAAACAAAAGGAAGAAAACTTTCGAAATTTGTGAATAACCCCGTGGAGGTGGGCTTACCGTAAACTGAGGAGCTAAAACCATTACATGAACGTGGAATGTTAATATCAAGAAAGGCCAATGTTTTGTTCGATTCAACTTCGTGTGTAAACTTAATTCTGTGGTGCTTTGAGTTTGAATAATTCAAAACGGGATGACATGATCTCGTGACTTGAAAAGTATAAAACAATCATCGACATAGCGTTTGTAATAAATTGGTTTAAATTGTTTAGGGCAATTGTCAATCCATGTCTTCTCATGAAATGATAGAAATATGTTGACAAACAGAGGGCCGAGGGGGGAGCCCATGGCTACCCCATCTATTTGATCGTAAAAATTTCCGTTCAACAAAAAATGAGTCTTTAATCGCTAAATTAAGAAATTGGGTAAATTCTTGCCTAGTAAAACATGATTATGAATTCTGTTATAAAGCTTTTCTTTACATAAATGTAAACTATACTATATCTTTTTGTGGTAGAAAACATCTTAGTTATATTTACAGTTAACTCAATCATTCTATAAACAGGATGTGATTGACATCTCACATGAAGAAAATGTAAGATGTGTTTTTGAGCCAACAACACGAGAAATATTGGCAGGCAATTCCCCTTGCCTTCCACCTCTGACACCCATATAACCATGATCGTATATGTGAACCAAATGTTATAACTGGACCAAATGTAGGACGAGAGTTTGTAAACAATTAAATGTGGTAAAAAGACCTCTTAACTATTTGTTCTTTTAGTATTTATGAAGCTAAATTAAGTTTGCTAATTATTACTTTACGGTTAATGCCATCTATACGTGGTATTAATATACACTATATATCGTAAGTATGATAATATATAACATACACAAAATTATTATACATATTATATTATTAAATATACATGAATATATTAAATATACCAAAAGGGTTTTCTTCATAATTTTCCCAGTTAGAGATATGGGAAGATTCCAAATGTACGAATAATAGCTCTCCCAATAACTTTTGTTATAATTTCTTATATATACTCAGCACTTAAAGATGTCGTTGAAAGTTGGTAATTATCCAGGACTAGTAGCTTGTAATTATACAGTACTAGTATCATGCACTATAATATTATTTGTTGTGTATGTATAATGTGGATGGACTGATACATGTAGGCCAGCAGGCAGGGATACAGACAGACTAGCAGGATGATAAGACAAGACAGATGGATATCGAGCTCAAAGTCAGTGCACTACCATAATTTTGAAGAAAATTCCGACATTATTTTTACTGTAACACATTGCCTACAATTGCACTCTATTTTGATGACAGAGAAACCGACTCAGTCAGACAGACATGAAGAAAGGCAAACTCAATGATGGACGAACAGACTGACCAGTTAAAAACTGACAAACGGACAGACTGGAGAACTGGATTAATGGTTTTGTGTTCTTTATTCAAGATCAACATGCATGTCACAATTCTGTTCGAAGTGACAACGCCATTGGGGTTACTGTAAATGGAACTAAAAATTATGTGATACAATTGTAACCCGTGAGTAGGCGGCGAAGTGTGGCGAGCGTGATGTCAAGAAGACTGGATTGAAGTAGATGAACGATCTTCAAGCTCGATACTCAGAAAATGATATCTGAGCCCCAGACGGGGATCGAACCCGCAACCTTCTGATGACCGGTTAGACGCTCTAACCATTGAGCTACCGAGACTCAGATGGCGAGCTAAGTTGCAAATTCGATATATATATGTGCGACCTAAGCGGAAGCCACTATATATTGATAATGATTGAAGCAGTTTGATGTTTAGGAAACATGAGAGCTTGGATATATTGAAGTAGATGAACGATCTTCAAGCTCGATACTCAGAAAATGATATCTGAGCCCCAGACGGGGATCGAACCCGCAACCTTCTGATGACCGGTTAGACGCTCTAACCATTGAGCTACCGAGACTCAGATGGCGAGCTAAGTTGCAAATTCGATATATATATGTGCGACCTAAGCGGAAGCCACTATATATTGATAATGATTGAAGCAGTTCAATCATTATCAATATATTGATAATGATTATTCAATATTGATAATGATTGAAGCAGTTCAAACCGTCTAACCGGTCATCAGAAGGTTGCGGGTTCGATCCCCGTCTGGGGCTCAGATATCATTTTCTGAGTATCGAGCTTGAAGATCGTTCATCTACTTCAATATATCCAAGCTCTCATGTTTCCTAAACATCAAAGACTGGATTGATTGTTGACATCTTTCTTGATGTTTTCCTACGGTTGTACGCACGCCTATACCCAGCATTTTCTACGCGTCTCCGGCGGGAAAAGACCCTGGGTGCGGTTGGTCTCCCGTCTTCAATCAGTGAGTCCTCAGTCACTGTAAAAGACCCAGGTTACAAGGAGTCATCTGTCTTCAGTCTGAGTGAATGATTGACATTGTTGGAAGAGTCAAGCTCTATTTAACAGCCAGTGATAATTCGAAATATCATCGACAACCTCGCATGTTTTCCTAGTTTGGACTTTCGTTGACAAATTGCAAATTGTATTTTGTAGGAAAAAGTAATAACTTTGTTGTGGTGTTAAATATGGCATGTCTTTTTGGATCTGTTTTCCCTGTTAATTTGTAAGAGGTCATTGTTTTGTTCACGTATTCCAATTCTATTGTGCAGTTCCAAAAAAACCGTTGATTTCCAAATTGCCCATTTCCTTTGGTACAAAACAAAGACCAGTTCAATATGTATCATGTTTATCAAAATGAGTTCTATTGAGGTTTGAAAACTCGTTTTCATACCAAAAGATTTTGAAATAGCCTAGGTTTTGAAGTGGACTAAAATGGCGATTCAGCAGAATTCCTGTTGTGCTGTTTGTTTTCCCATCACAACAAGATTATCAACTGTCACTACCCAAACTTTTAAAATCAATACTTCGAAAAACATTGTGTCGTGGCATACTACAATCATTTCTACTTTACAGTTGCTGTTATACTGCAGTAACATGCAGGAAGCAACAAATCCGGTAAGTTTCTTATAAAATGGATGCTTTACAATATGTGGGCGTTCGTCAAGGTCATGTATCAGAAAATGATTTCTAAGCCCAACACGGGGATCAAAGCCGCAACATCTTGATGACCGAACGAGTACCATAGCTCGCCGTAAGTTACTCTTGTCATATTACTATGGTCAAAGCATATCACTGGTCATCAAAAACAGTTTTCCATACCGAGGAGCTGAATCCTGGAGTAACTTTCCTAATAATCTGTGAAGTAATAACAGAAAATATGTAACTGACCTCTCAAATCTTCTCTTGCTAATATTAACACAAGCAATTAAGTTATGTAATACAAGAAATTTGTGCAGTATTAGAGTCACTATGTAAGATGAAGAAATTATAATAGTTGTTATCCGAGTACGAGGTCCGTACGACATAGTATTGTCTTGAAGTTTTCATACAGACCGAGGGACGAAAGAGCGAGGTCTGTGCGGAAAAAACCGGAGGCAAATACTTTCCAGTACGGGCAGAGCAAAGAGCGTAACAAGAAATTTGTTGTAAGGCTTTTGGTTGTTCTTCCCAATCTTAACTGGGTTATCGTTGTAGGATGTTATTGTTTATCTTACTTTGAAACTTTATACAATTAGCTTCAAACAAGCAGTGTTCCCGCACATTGTATTATTCGGAATTTTTCATTGTAGATGCTTAATTCTCTTTACATTTCATTACAATCACTCAATCAGCTCAAAGTTTTTCCCGCCAAAAGTTACCGGTCCGGAATAAAAAGCGTATTGGACCGGTCAAGCACCGTAAATATCGGACAGTTTAACAATCAATCAGCATACGAAACGAGCTCAGCTATACAATAATATGTAGAAATTTGTAGAACTTTGTAAGGTATATCTTTACGACTTCTACTGTAAACACACTGGCCTTTGAAAACCAGAATTTACGATGAAAACTTACCGTGTTTAATAAAATTTAAATAATAATAATAATAATTATAAAGGTTGCTATGACATCATCAATATATGGGTATATTATCCATATTAACTGACTTTGTTTTTACAACTACCTTCTCGGCTTTATCACTGGTTAAACGCGAGTAGACCTGCTACACGTGACAAAACCAGGTATAAATCGGAGCGTTAAGTAATATACATGTACATGCAAGCCTAATATCCATAATGGACCTACGACGGCTAATAGTCAACTCAGTCGTGTTAAAAATATGATGACACAGACAATAAATCTAAATAAACGCATAACGAATTCACAGAAGAATAAATATATTAAAATGACGTTTCGTCGCTAAGCCCGTAACATCTTCAGAGAACGTGCGCGTTTAACGACGAAACGTCAGTTTAATAAATTCTTTATTCTCCAATGTCTTCATGATGCTTTTATTTAATTTGTTGTCTAGGCCATCAGATTTTTAATACAACTAAGATTCCCACCTGGATCATCGACAGCTACTATTCTGAAGGCCTGTTTACATGGAGAAAGCAAGAGGAAACACTAAAGCGTTTTCGCGAAAAAACAGCGTTTCGTTTACACGAGTGCTAGAGTAACCTTACCAGCTTACTAGGGTAACCCTGGCAGGAGGGGGTATCTTATTGTTTATTTAAGTCATGTAAACGTGTAGGGTAACCCTTCCAGACAGGCCATGTTTCAGTGCAAAAGCGCTCGAAAATGTAGTTCCCTTTATTGCCAGCAATGGCTTTGCGTGTGTATATATGCCTGGCGAAATCTCTCGAAGATATCAGACAAACAGTGGTGTAATGAACGATGAGACAGCTGCCTCAGCATCCAACCACCCTGTGCAATCAACGAATTTTGAAACAAACAAAGGAAATGACATGAATGACAAGGACAAATTATCGGTCACCATGCAGAGGTAAGGTGACCCAACTAGTGAAGTTTCCCCTGCTAAGAGGGTCACCCAACATCATGAAGACTGAATCCCTCCTAGAAGGGTTACCCCATGAAGAGGGTCATCCCTCCTCCATGTGAAAGGCCCGAGATGACCAATTCATATACGCTTGGGTCGAGTACTGTACCATTGCGCAAAAACCCCTCAGTCACAATCTCCAAAGTCACAGTCACTACAGTCGGAATCCCAGCTGTCGAAACTGTCTCCAAATCCACCGACGGCATGCCCCATTCCAAATCCAAGGAGACCACCAGCCAAGGCTCCCCCCGCTGCTCCAGCTAATAACCCTCTCCTTGTCTTGTTCTTTTTCTTACCTTGGACAACCTAAGATTTGAACGAGGGGTTAGAGTGAGCAAAATAGGACATGTTTTCTTTTTTTGACATGTTTGAAACATTGGTGGCTGAAGCTAAACTTATTTTCAAGGGTGAGAAAAGCTGGTGCAAACTTTGGGTGGAAAAAAAAACTAAAAACATTGTCGTCTAATAAACAATTATTGCATGAGGCTGAGCATGATATCAAGAATTATGCAGGCCTAGGTCAAGATGCGTAAGCCGAATCCAATAATTGTTTTATTATAGATTCAAAGAACAAATTTGCAGGGAAAAACACTCGGGCGATTTACTTTCCAAACTGCTGTAGGCCTTTTTTGCTGGGTTATTTTTTAATTTTCGCGGCCTTGGGGTGGTTACTTCATCAGCGTACAATAATTTTTTTTGGACAGCTCCGTCGAATAATTCACGATATTCGGTGGAAATGTCACGGCTTCCGGACATTGAGAATTAACTGGTGAATATCGACCACTAAGAAACAAGAACGAAGTATGAATGTTTAATGTTACCTAGTTGGTGGTCTTACAGCAAGCACATGTTTTTGCTCCCCCCGTCCCACTTTTTGGCAAAGATAAAGATGTATTTACAGTGTTTAATTTTAAATAGATTTACGGTGCAGAAAGATGCTAGACTGCAAAAGTTTTTATTCCACTAAAAAAACCTTTCCCAGATAATTTATACCAGGTAAAAATCAAATAAGTGTGATTCTATCCCGCTTTGTAAACAACTCTAATCACGAATTTTCGATGTTCCCACGCCCTCATTATTGGCCGGTATTTTTTGACTTCCGGTCGAAGGCTCCCGCTTCTCGGTTGCAGTTTTAATTTTACGTAAGTACGATCCGAAAAGAATTCAAAATAAAAAATATTCACTGCCTCAGGATCGCATCAATGTCCTTCTTGTAATCTTGTCCTCCCAACTTTTAAAGAACATCCTACGGCTATGCTCTAATGGAGGGGGTAAAGGTTCGAACGTTTGAACCTTCGAAGGTCTTTTAGCTCTTCGAACCTTCGCACCATCTCCTTTTTTATTTTCAAATACCGTAAGTGTAAACACAGTCAATCATGCCAACATGTTCAACTGTTCTGGTTTGTTTTCCCAATTGATGGAACTGGTTTCTGATTACGTTTGATAGGCCCAAAGGCGACACATAATAAACTACTTCTTGTTCGTTCCAGTCATACGAGGTATTAATTTAAATGGAAATAACATTTTTTAAAGCTTTCGAATTTTTTTGAGACAGGGGGAAGTGCGATTTATATATAAATGTAGTATTTTGTAAACCAGAAAAATACTTAGGGCAAGTGCGACCTGTCTAGCACCGAAGGTTCGAGCAATCGCGAAGGTTTTATAACGAAACTTCGAAAGTTAAATTTTTAACCTTTGTCTCACCGCTACTATGCTCAATAAATTATTTGTGGAGAACTACAATTTAGCGAGGAAAACATTCTCTTCATTAACAACATAGGTGAGATTTCAAAAACCATCAGGAGAGTGCTAACCCATAACTCTGTATACCATTTCTCATTCGCCAACATTGCATTTTGCCAGTACACTCTGAAGTTGAATGATAGATGAAGGTTCGTCCAGCTCTATCCTCGGAAAAACGATTTCTGAGTCCCAGACGGGGATCGAACCCTCAACCCTCTGATGACCGGTGAGACGATCTAACCAGTTCCCACATTTCCAAAATATATGTCTCATCAATGACATTATTAACATATAGTGGCTTCCGCTCAGGTCCCACGTATGTCGAACTTGCCTCTTTGCTCATCATCTTAGTATTGATAGCTCAATGGTTAGAGCATCTCACTAGTCATCAGAAGGTTGCGGGTTCGATCCCCGTCTGGGGCTCAGAAATCGTTTTCCTGAAGACAGAGTTTGACGAACCTTCATCTATCATTCAAGATATCTCCAAGCTCCCACATTTCCAAAATATATATCTCATCAAAAACTCTGAAGTATAACTCTCGAATTTTACCTGCTGTTGCTGATACGCTGGATAGGCGTAGCCACCACGAGGGGGCGCTTGTACCGGGTAGTTTTGGGGCGGGTTAGGATACTGGGAATAAGGTGGTGCTTGGTATGGTGGCGCCGTTACAGGTTGATTGTATGGTGCTGGTTGAGGTGGATACGTTGGCATAGCTGGTTGAGGCGGGTAAGGCATTGGTGGTTGATTTGGTGGATAAGGCATTCCTGGTTGGTTTGATGGATACGGCATTCCTTGCTGGTTCTGGTAAGGTAGCGCTGATTGACCATTAGGATAAGGCATTCCTGGTTGACTGTTTGGATAAGCCATCCCAGTATGACTGGCGGGATATGGCATCCCGGGTTGGTTCACGCCTTGAACAAAGTTGATAAATACTTTAGATCGGAAGTAATATATTTTACTTACTGAACTGGCCAAATAAAAATTACCAGTTTTTAAAATGAAATACTATGAGGTCTCAGCACTAAAAAGATTCCATTATTTTCAGTGGCGTAGACAGGGGAGCTGGGGCTTGTGCCTCCTAAATTTTACTAAACTGATACTGTAGAATTCCGAAAGTAACGGCCCCCGAAAGTAGTGGGCTTCCGAAACTAACGGCAGATTTGCCATGAGCCTAAAATTTTCCGAAAGTAGCGGTCCCCCTAAAAGTAGCGTCTCCCTGAAAGTAGTGATCCCCCTGACAGTAAAGGTCCCCCTGAAAGTAGCGGCCCCTCGAAAGTAGTGGGCTCTGTCAAAAGTAGCGACCTCCGCAAAAGTTGTTGTCCGTTTGCTATTTGAATGCAACAGCAAAGAAGACAAAACGTAGATTTAATTAAGTGGTCGTGTACAAACGGCTGAAAATGTCCAATGGTGACGTTTAAGGCTTTCTGGAAGAAGAATTAATTTAAATGCTTCAGGAATGCACTCCTTTGAGAAGTGGCCTTTTGAAAACTATCGAATTAAACAAGGAGCGAATATAATGCAAATCAAGTCAGTCCGGAGTAAAATGACTTGTATTATTGGGGATAAATACATGAAGACTTTCGCAATTGCGTTTTAACGTATTTCTACCATGCGAAAATGAGCCTCCGAAAGTAGCGGCCCTCAATGGCTACCAAATCCGAAAGTAATGCTGGGCGTTACTTTCGGAATTCTACGGTAACGTTATTGCATGAAATACACTTCTGTGCAAAAGTCTTAGGCACTTCAGACAAAAAGTTAGTTTAAAAAATCTAGTGATTGTACGGATTAAAAAACACTGTATTTCGATATTTATTATGGTAATCGTAAATTTCAACACAGCTGGTTCACAGAAGTACACATAAAAAGCACAAAAAAAGGAGAAAAAGAGTAGAACATTCAATATTTTGTATGGCCCCCTTTTTCCAACCCCAGAGTTGGAGAGACCCTCCTCCATACTTTATTGTCGGTTGCAAACACATATCTTTAAACTGTTCCCCGTTTCTTCTTTGCAAATACTTTCGTCGCTTTGTCCCAAATATTTCAAATTTTGACTCGTCACTCCACAAGACACTTTTCCATTGTTCAGCACTCAAATTCTTGCGCCTTTGGGCAAATTTGAGTCGCTTAGTCTTATTTCCTTTCCGAAGATGTGGTTTTTTGACTGCAACCCTGCCACTTAGGCCATTCCTTATGAGTGATCTTCTTACAGTTGATGAGTGTACTTGTTTCGCCGATGTTTGAGCGAGTTCTGCAGCAAGATCCAAGCTTGTTTTTCTCCTGTTTCTTAGGAATGTTATCTTCAGATATGCCTCATTCTTCTTAGTAAATTTCCGTGGTCTTCCACTCCGCTTTCTGTCTTCAACTTTTCCTGTCTTGTGTTGCTTCTTCAGAATTGCTTGGACTCCACACCTTGAGACTCCAGTTTGACGTGCAATTTCAGGATGGGAATGCCCTTGCTCGTACAACATCACCACTCAATGTCTTGTCGCAATTGATATCTTCGTCATTTTAGATACTGTGAACATTTGGTTTAGAAGGTTAAATTGCCAAAAAAACCACTTACGAATGTGGGAAGTTTGTATTAATCTAAATTTCCGCATGTTTGCAGGTTTCCCAAAGTCGAATTTGCTTTTCACTCACCAATTTGAATGAATGGTACAAAGATGCCCGTAATTAGCGGGTGCCTAAGACTTTTGCACAGTAGCGTATAACACAAAATCTAACCGCTTACAACGCGTCGAATCAGTATCAGTATGGCCTAAATACAAACTTTAACTAATGTACCACGTTTACTCTCCGGGCTAACATTCTGCGTAGCCGTCCTTTGAGGTCCTGGAAACCTCATCTCCTCAAAAAAAAGTATAGGTTTGTCCTGACCATTGAACTCTAAAAAGTCTTTTTAGAGTTCAATGGGCCTGACTGGCCACGCGACCGATTGCTTCATCTCTACATCGTAAACCTACCTGGTGTACCGTAACTTCCCACAGGCTGAAAAAAAAAAGTAACGTAGTATATTATATCAGTCGTGTCATATGACAGACGAGTTCATCTTGCTTAAACGCTGATCTTCAAGGTATGATTTTTGAATGCATGAAATTTATCTTACAAAAAAAGTCTTCAGGACGTATTGCTACTTTTGCGAACAAATGGGAGATCATTTTAAGAATAGTCCCCCCCCCACTCCTTTTGGGGGGGGGACTCTTCTGAACATGGGAAATTTGTTATTCAGCATAATCCTCCCATTTTCTTCAGCAATGGAAACACGTTTACAAATTGTTTTGACGGGATTGTCGAAATATCTAACATAAATAAATCCTCGTTTGTCACAGCCTTTCATAAGCGGCGAATACATGTTGACAACATTGATGAGTTCTTTGTGTTCAACCGAGGATGAGTCTGCCATTTTTCAAAGCTCCGTCGATATCTCCATTATCAATTATTCAGGATACTTCAACGAATTTATATGGAGAGAGCGTGCGGGACGTAATCATTTTGTGGCCATCTTGACGGAAATGGCTGGCCACTACCAAACGTAGAATGGTTCTTGTATAAACCACCAAATATTGAAATATATAATAACAAACGATACTCTTTAAATTGTGTGTTGTGCTGTGATCATATTTTATATTTTAGCATAGATATGAAGGAGGGGGAGGATTATTCTGGACATGGGTGTTCAGTTCAGTCCTCCAAGATTTATGGGGGGGGGGACCTATTCTTAACATTGCGAACAAATGGCGGATCATTTTAAGAATAGTCTCCCCCCCCCCCCCACTCCCTTTGGGGGGTGACTCTTCGGAACATGGGAAGTTTGTTATTCTCAATAATCCCCCATTTTCTTCAGCAATGCAAACACGTTTACAAATTGTTTTGACAGGGTAGTTGAAACATTTTCGTCGGCTAATTTTCGCCAATTCAAACAAGTTTACAAGTTGTTTTGACGGGGATGTCGAAATATCTAACATAAATAAATCCTCGTTTGTCACAGCCTTTCTTAAGAGATGGATACATGTTGACAACATTGATGAGTCCTTTGTGTTCAACAGAGGATGAGTCAGCCATTTTTCAAAGTTCCGTCAAAATCTTTATTATCAACTATTCACGATATCTCCACGAATTTATATGGAGAGAGCGTGCGGCAGGTAATCATTTTGTGGCCATCTTGACGGAAATTGTTCGCCACTACCAAACGTAGAATGTTTCTGATATAAACCACGAAATATTAAAAAAATATATTAACAAATGATACTCTTTAAATTGTGCGTTGTGCTGTGATCATATTTTATATTTTAGCATAGATATGAAGGAGGGGGAGGATTATTCTGGACATGGGTGTTCAGTTCAGTCCTCCAAGATTTATGGGGGGGGGGGACCTATTCTTAACATGATCCTGTTTAATAAGCACAAACTGCATGCTGTATGCTTCTACAGGATGCATGCACACTGTATTTTTCCAGATAAATGTGGCTGTTTAAAAAAGGTCTCTACTTGAATAGACACCTCCCTAAGCTTGTGAGTTTTAAGTAAATGCTTTACTTTTTATTTTTTAATTTGAACACTGGGAATTGGTGTCCTTGAGTGACACTTAACTGAATTATTAACTGTTATTAACTGATAACTGATATTACTTACCTGATTTTCACTCTGAACAATATTTACTTTCAAGAATATTTACCTTCGCATTCTGACGTATTCCATTTAGTTTTTCTACCCAATCTCTGTACGAAGAAAAATAGCTAGCCTTTAATGACAGCCAACATTTAGAGGGTATAATCATACTGTTATTGTCTGTCATATTATACTGTAAATACAGAATCCACCTTCTGTCAGTTCAGAGCTAATCTGTCTTACACAAGATTGGTTTTAATTCAGATAGTTATCCTGTAACCCATTCCCAGTAGGATCCTTTTGATCACCAGTAAAATTGTCTGACATTAGCCAGAGTAATAAAAATAAAAGATTGATTCTGCCAGGAAAGAATTATTTATGGTCACTAAGCCTACAAGATAAAAATACCACATTTATTTATTCACCAA
This sequence comes from Heliopora coerulea, assembly GCA_030142905.1. Classification (NCBI taxonomy): domain Eukaryota; kingdom Metazoa; phylum Cnidaria; class Anthozoa; order Scleralcyonacea; family Helioporidae; genus Heliopora; species Heliopora coerulea. The sequence goes on from JASJOG010000094.1 coordinate 915,540, forward strand.
GACAATTATTAGACAATTAGGAGGCAAAGCTGACAGAGTCTATAACCAGCTTTAAAATTAATTTGATTCAAAAAGTGTATGACTGAGTCAGACGTCGAGCATTGTCGAATTTTATCTTTTTAAACTTTTTATACCTTAGGACTTAGATTAATTCTTTACATGAATTCTTTGTATTTGTGTGATGCCCCTCATGAAAACCATCATTTGATGATGAGGGTAGCATGTTTAAATAAAGTTTCATTCATTCATTATTAAAAATATTACATTTAGCAACATATATATTATGTTAAGCATTATTTTGCAAAATATGATATACAATTTGCAATTTGTCATTGTCATGATTGTCATCCTGGTGAATGCAATGACTCTAGAACAATCTATGCAGGAATATTTCTGCTAAAGATTCATTCTTGATGAGGTTAATGCATAAATCAGGATGACGATCACAAGGCACAAAATTGCCTGTGTTAACTGCATCTTAAGCACTGTTTTTAAGCATTGGGCTTCTTATGTTCAAGTGAGGACTGGTTCCAGGTACTGTATCTGTAGGTCATTAGACAAAGAATTGCCCAGCCAGTCAGATTTCATGAGAATTCTAGAATGCTGATACTACTGGTATTAGTTAATACTTATTTTGCAAGATTGGGTGAGGCAAATTAGGGGAGACAGAATTTCTAGGGGGCCAAAACCTCAGGCAATATATGCTAAATTTAGGCCAAATATAAAAATCTATTACTGTATATAATTAAATATTTAACTTCATGAATCCTGTGTAGTAATATAGCAGTGTAGTAATATCACTTATTTTTATTTAAAATGCATTTTCAATTCATAAATAGCGACTAAGATATATCAATTCTGACACTTAAGTCACAAGTTTGGAGTGGATGAAGGGGAAGGAGGAAGAGCTAATATCCCCATGCCTGCCTTCACATTGCCACTGTTTTCTACCAACAATTACTGTAACTCAAATGTTGTAAATGTTTACCTTGCATCTTGCTCTGTGTCAGCTAACAAGTAAACTGTTTTTTGGGTGGTTCTGACGCTGAACAAGCAGTTTACTGAGCCTGAGGCTTTCTGCTGTGTATCTCTCTCTACCTCATAGCCATAATCAATCCTTTGACAATCATGTCTTATGTTGAGTCTTCCATCACTGTGTTCTTCTCCAGCCCTCTCATAATACACTAATTTGCCATCTTGGTAAAGGACAAAGTAACGTCTTTTCCAGTCTCTCTTTAAAAATCCACCTAGAATGTTGACAAGAGAGAAGGATGTTAATAGTATGGTAAGAACTTGTACTGCCAACCAAGTTATGCAATGGAATTAAGAAACTGACTGTGTACATCAAAAAGAAGCATAGTTTTAACTAAAATTAGCTGAAAAATTAAAATAGATAGGCAGCAGTCACTAATAAAAGCATATAGCCAACTGTAGAACTGTTGAAGGGAGGAAGGATAAATTATGAATTTTAAATTAAACAAGAGTAACACGGGATTGTTTCACGGATGTATAAACTCCGTAATCATCTCAAATCCACGATATGTCATATGATCACATAGTCACCAAAAGACAGCAAGAAACAAAAGAACGACTTCTTCCTGAAAAGCTTAGAAACTCATCTCTAATCGACTGAGGTATCCAATCACCCAACATCCTAGGGATAGAACTGATAACTGACAACTATGGCTTGCCGAACACTAATTCTGGTCTGAAATTTAAACTCGACATCTGTTGTATGTCAGAGGGGGTGTACTCTACTGTAGTTGAATGGATACTAGTGTTCGTGAACATTAGATTTTCGAGGGAATTTGAAGGAGCAGAACGATAGTGTCATTCAAATGAAACGCACTTTTTCAAATAGCTTTAGTCAGTTTAGACCTCATGAAATAAATGTCGATAATTATAGCAAAGACAAAGAGTTCTATAAAAAATCCTATCTTTCGTTCTCTGACTTCGTAGTAAACTGTTGTTGATTTTGTGTACTTCGTGTGAACTACGTTAAACTTTCTGGCCCTTGAACTCGACGTTAACAGTACTTACTTAGTTTTTGTAAATGTCCTGACTTTACTGTAGCCATTACGTACTGTCTTCCGTAAGTGATCAGAAAGCTCTACCAGTTACTTCGTCATATATAACGTCTTCCCGTCGTTTATAATTACCCTCAAAAATGAACCGGGGGAAAGTTTCGAGTGTGTAGAGACAAAAACCGTAGGACATATCTCCGGTGGAACATAAAGCCGGTAAATCAAACAATACTAGTCGAACATTCCAAAGTTCCAATGTTCAACTGAGCCAACAATCAATGCAAATACTTCCATTAGTAGGCTAAGACTTTACCTCCAATACGGAGAATAACTGCGATATGATCGGAACCATCACTCTTAGAGAAATGATGACACAAAGACTTAAGTCTTCGGCGGCTTGAAAGATCGAATTTTATCCCTCATCAATCACTGATATAACTGGATATCTTATTTCTACGAATGAACCCCTCAACCAGAATTAACACCTCCCTAAGTTTAAGAACTTTAAATTAACTCCTCTTTCGAACAAACGCCTCGTCTCGAAAAAGCGCTCCCTTCATGTGATAACGAAAAAAATCTCAAAAAAACGCCCCCTTCTTGAAATATAATGAAAAAATCTCCTCAGTTGGACACCGCAAGGGCAATAAACAAAAATCCTTCATTAATCATAACTTGTTTCTTCTAACATCGGTTAACACATCGGTTTACCCAAAGGGGGGGGTTGTAATGAGTATGAGGCTAAAATAAGACTAACGTCATTGACGAAAAGGAAAACGGAAGTACTGATATCCTGGGCAAGTCTGGAATCATGCCTTTGTTAGTGCGCAAAAAATTATGTGCAAATCTTTGTATGTCGATGTTGTGCTACTAGATAGAAATTGGATCGTTTGGTTTAACTGTTGTTTTTAGAAGATTAAGAAACAAACGCCTCTTGCGATTAAACGCCCCAACTCGCATAAACGTACGCCCCCTAAAAGTACAATAATTTAAGTCATTCAGGGACCGGGCTCATCCCCTTGACGAGTGGAATCGTCTGGCGTTAGCCAGAGTAAAATTACTTAGTGTACCCTTGCCCTATAGCGGATTGATAAACGTCCAGGGCGTTTATTCCGGAAAATGCGGATTGCAATCAATTAATTTATTAATCAAAAATTAATTAATTCAATTAATTCTGACGCACAGGGTCACTATCCACGTCAAACAAATTCCCACTTCCTGACACGTGCACCAGTAGGACACTCCCCCTCATGGTTACCTTCTCGTGTCCACATCCTGGTACAAATGACACATTGGTCGGGGGAAGAGAGTATTACTGACATATCGTGTTACCGTGGACATCAGACTTCTTAAGGCTTAATCACATTAATAGAGAAAGGTTATGCAAACTGAGAATACATTAGACAGAGAGACGAATGACGTATATGGGCGATGTTTAAACTTGAAGTGCATAAGGTTGGGTTCAGTTTTTCGACAATTTGTTTTGTCACGATCAAGTGTGAACTACTTTCACTACTTCTGGTACATCCTTATGGGGCTGTGTGGTTTAGGTGTAGCCGTTTTGATCATTCAAGTGAGTGAAATTATTTCGTTTTTTTTTTTTTTTTTTGCATTTGTAAAGGTTCATGGAAAACATGTTAGTTTACTCGCACTTTTATATGGCAAATGTTTAGACAAATACTAAAATGCATTTGTGTGCCGTTTTATGTAAGGGTATGTAATAATGCAGAGCTATGAATAGGAGATAAATCTTTCATCAGGCACTTTAATTACATCCAGTAATCGACATTCATTTGAGATTTCCTGTTTATCATTAGTCTTTCCTGTCAGCTTTGTGAGTGTTTTTGGTGGCCCATTACTGAAATGTATACCCAGAGGTTTTGGATATTATAAGATTGATGAGTGTTGTAATTGCCCAAAATGTACATGTGATTATCTCAAAGATACAAGGGGGAAGTTATAAGGGGCCAAGGGGGCCTGTGGCCCCCAATAATTTGGAGAAGTAACATGGCAACAAGTCAGTTTGTTACTTGAGAAACAAATTTGAGATTTTTAATTGGATCATAGTGCAGTGTATAACTGTATTCTCCAGCATGATACAATCTCTTCAAAACACAGATGATTTCATGGTCTTCCTTCATTACATTACATTGCCTAGCAATAGCTCTTCCAGTTTAGTACCTAGACACCTTGTAGCCCACACCCTTGCCCCAATAACCAATACATAACTCCCACATTGCAAAAATAGATATCCAGACTTAAAACCAAAATAATTTGGTGTGTTCAGGGCCATCCTTGGGGCTAAGTTGGCCTTGGACTAAATGGCTTGCTCAATGCCCATTTACTTGTATGGTTAACATTGATATACCTCATAACTCCAATTGAGGCACTTGTAGGTAGTTAAGTATTGGCTGTAAGAATTGAGTCAAGGTAGGTAACTATTGACTCTGGCACGGTATCAAAGCATGTAAAGGCCCTACAGTATTCTAGGGAATGGAAAAGTTGCCACCACATCTTGTAAATCAACAAAAATACCAGTAGTAGGTTTGCAAACGGGATGTGGTAATCTTCTGGATAACCAGAAATGATAATGCAGCACTAAAATTCAATTGACCATTCTGAATGGATGAGAGCTTGTACCAAGCATGTTTGAAAACATGATGATGAATTCTGTTATAAACATTTTCCTTTCATAAATGTAAACTATACTGTAGCTTCTTGTGGCCAAAAAATTCTTGGTCATATTTACCATTAACTCAATTAGCCTATAAACAGAATGTGATTGACATCTCACACAAAGAAAACTTAACATGTGTTTTTAAGCCAACTACATGGGAAATATTGAGAGGCCACTCCCCTTGCCTTCCACCTCTGACACCCATATAACCATTATCCTATTTGTGCAGTAAATGTTACATTTTGATCAAATGTAGGAAGAGGCTTTGTAAACAATTAAATGTGGTAAAAAGACCTCTTAACTATTTATTCTTTTGGTATTTATGAAGCTAAATTAAGTTTGCCAAGCATTACAGTTAATGCCATCTCTTCATAGTATAAATATACACTTTTTATCATAAATATGATAATATAATATGTCATTATGTTATATCATTATATTATACAATAACATTATCAAATATACATAACATGAATATATAATATCAAAAGGAGGTAAAACATGTTAACATTGATATTGTTTGTAATACTTTTTCTTCAACATTTTTCCATTTAGATTCTTTTTGGAAAGATTCCAAATGTATGGATAATAGTTCTCACAATAACCTGTGTTATAATTTCTTGTATATACTCAACACTTACAGATGTCATTGAAGGTTGGTACCTAACTAATGTTTATAATTACAGGACTGGTATCATGAACTATAATATTATGTCATGTATGTATAATGTAGATGGACTGAAACATGTAGGCCTGCAGGCTGGTGTACTGACAGACTTGTAAAGTGATAAGACAAGACAGATGAACATTGGGCTCAAAGGCAGAGCACTACCAAAATTTTGAAGAAAATTCTGACAATATTTGTATTCTAACACATTGCCTATTGCACACTGCATTTGATTACAATTAAAGAAACTAACACAGCCAGACAGACATGAAGGAAGAAAGGCAAGCCGAAGGATGAACTAACAGACAGACAGATGAACAAACTGACAGACAGGCAGATCGGAGGATTAATGGTTTTATACTAACTCTTTATTCAATTATTGCCAATTTTTAAGATTAACATGCATGCCACAATTCTATTGTATTTGAAGTGTATGCCATTGGGGTTACTGGTGATGGATTAAATCAAAAATGCTAATAAGTTTTAAACACTAGTTGATGATCTTTCAAAGTGTATTCATTTACTTCATCAATTTAAACTGGCTTTTGTTTCACTGTTGGAGGTAGACAGACTTTGGGTTCCAAAATGAAATAAACAGACCCAAACAGATAGGCAGGCAGGGAGGCAGGTAGAGAAGTATACAAATTAACTCATTAAGGGACTGGGCACATCCCTTTAATGAGTAAAATTGTCTGGTGTTAGCTAGTGTAAAATACTAAAGTGTGCCCTTGCCCCTTAATGGGTTAAGATAATTAAGAAAGCATACACTAAAGATGATGCTGCTGAAATATGAAATGGTTTACCAGCCAGACTTTAGATTTTACAGTTACAGCATCACCACAACTATTAATAAATGAATACTTCTATATTAAACACACTGCTGCATCATTTATCAAGCATACAAACAGATGGACAAGACAGGGAGACAGTCTGATTGATTAACAAACAGGCCATATTAATATGAATGAAATTCATCAGACAGTATACTAATCTCAAATTAACATTCAATTTACCTACTTTAGAGTCCATTCAAGTTATAGATGGTTTTGGAATTCAGCTTGACTCAAAGGTCAAGTTTGGCAAAGAAAATAATACTTTCATTGATTTTAATGTAATTGAAGATATAATAATCAATGAAACAGTTACAATGGTATGTAATCTACCTAGTTTGGAGGTTCATTTACTTCTATATTACAAGACCAAATTTCCACTTTTGTATTTTGGTGTTTTACCAATTTATCTGTTCTGCAATAAAGACTTATATATTTCAGTTTTGGCTTTCATTTATTAGCAAAGAGTTTTGTTTTACTTGGCAATTGTGATAAAGGACAAAGATTGCATGACAGAAGGGAAGACTTTCAACTTCAAAGAAGGGACAAGGTTAATTACAGTGTTTGAAGTAAGTGTTTAAATGCTGATTTAAAGGACAAAATAGTACAGGAGGGAAAATCTTGAACTAGAGGATTTTTGCTCTTTCTGGGCTAAATTGGAATTGCAGGCCAACCTAAGCATGTGCTAGCCAGAGAGGAAGAGAGAGGAAGAGGGAGAGGAAGAGGAAGAGGGAGAGGGAGAGGAAGAGGGAGAGGAAGAGGGAGAGGAAGAGGGAGAGGAAGAGGGAGAGGGAGAGGGAGAGGAAGAGGGAGAGGAAGAGGAAGAGGAAGAGGAAGAGGAAGAGGAAGAGGGAGAGGGAGAGGGAGAGGAATAGCAATGATGAAAAGATGGAAATGAAAAGCTAAAGGAAGGAGAGCCTCTGGCTGAATCCAATTCAAATCTCTCATGTGTCAAGTACCATGGTAAATCTATGCATCTGTGCATGTATATCCAGACTGGGTATGTAGTTTCAACTAACTGACTGTCATATTAGCAGTTCTAAACACTAAACTGTTGCTAGTCCTAATTTTTTTTCCCTGACCCCAACCCTACAGATGATCAATTTTATCACCAGTAACTTTGGAACAGTTTTGTGAAATCACAACATTAACTGATTGTAGAATACATATTCTCTCTTGTGCAAAAAACCACCCATAAATTGACATTTAAGCCTCACAGCAGATTTCTCCCTGAATTTTCTCTTTCAGGGTTGATAGGTATATGGTTTAAAAATTCACTAGAAATTGAAAGTCTTGTAAAGCAGTTGCAGACTAAGACATCAAACTTATCAAAGTCTTACCTGATTTCTAGCCTCTACAGTATTTAATCAAACTACCTGGCTTCATTTTTTTTTTCCTGCTGCCAGCAGTTCATCAATAAAATGAAACACATCAGTGTAAAACAAGTGCAAAAATGACAGCAGCCTTGTTAACTTTACACCCAATGTCCTGCTAAAATTGAACTCAGTATTAATTTGTGGTGACTTCTGTTAACTCCATCTTGGTATTTTTATAATTGCTTTAATATTTTCCCTTTTTAGCACACAATGCCAAACCTGGATGTAATCAAAGATATTTATCATGAAATACAACCATTCCTTTCTTCAAACTGTAATCGTAAGGAGGATTAATTATGTACAAAGTGTTTTTCAGATCAGATCAAATAAATTTAATGGCAAAGCATGGAGTGTTGTCATATTCTCATGTGTGATTTTGTCAAAAAAATAAGTATTGCCTAAAACAGGTGAAAAAATTATTCTTCTTACAAGTTTTTGACAGGATTACATAATGTTATGTGAATTTGCACCAGTTAATGGATTACAATGGGTGTAGCATCTCAGGTTTCATTATTGCACATCCTTGATGAAGGTTCACACAAAATTGACAAAGAAAGTATTCAGACACCATTTTGAAATTACTTCTGGAAATAATGTAAACAATTTTTATTATAGTATTTTGATATTTTACTTGTAGCATGATTGGTATTCACATTTTAACAACTCAAGAAAAGCACAGCTTTTTCTAAGTTATTTTTTTAATAATTCCACTAATTTTTATAACTAAGAATCCCTTTTCACAATATTTGGTAAATGTATAACCAGCTACGGAACTTATTTACATCATGATACATCTCGTGTACCTTAGAGACAAATTTCCACTTCTTTTCTGTGCACAGTTCATTAATCTTTTCATTATATCCATACTGTGGGTCACTTGCTACACAGTCTCTGATTGTAAAACAAGCAAGGCCACCAGGCCTCACCACATGAACAAGATCATCCAACCCCTTACTTTTCACATGACCAACAGTAAACACACCAACACATATTGCAGCATCATACTGGCTAGCATCAATGCCAAGACTCTTGGAGCTCTCTGATGCCATTAAACCTGAAGTAAGCCTCCTATATATGGCTTTTGTTTTTGCAATTTCCAGTGACTCTGCACTAACATCTAAACCATCAATGTTTCTGTAACCCAGTTTGTATAGTTCATCCCCAACCAATCCTGTACCACAACCAAGGTCGATAATACAAGCATCAGCTGAAAATCCAAATTTTTTGAGAGTATTTGATAGGTGCTCCGAAGCTTGAACAGGTGCCACATAGCCTAAGTCTTCCAGAACATCCTTTGAATGATAAAAGAATTGTTAACTCCTAGATTACAGATTTGGATAAGCGTGAAGAAACTATGTAGGCATAAAACAAAATTTCTATACTTAGTCTGGTAGCATATCCATGTCTCTCAGATGGTATATAAACCATTTCTATAATGGAAATCTGTAAGGGCCTGGCAATCTTTGAATCAATTCAAAAACTCCTTGATAAGACTGAGTTTCTTACAAAAAATTGAAACAAAGATTTAGTAAACCAAATGTAAATCATCATGTGGTACAAATCATAAAATCGATGCTTCCATGGCAGATGAAAACTCTAGAATAATTTTTTGATTCAAAGTGCTTAAGGTTCAAACCAGGGAGAATTACAGACCTTCTTCTTGTGGTAAAAAAATTCTTGAAGCACTTATACAGCATGATTTCAAGGATTCAAATATTTGCTTTTGAATACCATGCAGCCCCTAGAAGAAGCTGGTCATAAATCTTAACTACAGGTAGGCACCATTGATGAAACCTTTGTTGCATCTCAGAATGTACTATGCTTCAACAATGAGGACTTCTAACCAGAGAAAAAAAGTTGTTTACTGGAAGGACCATTGCATCTGTACTGCATAAACAGCAATTTATTACATATTCCATACAAGGGCCAGTATTGAAATGCTTCAAGTATGGCACCATACAATAATTAATATAGTTTTAGTTTTTGGTTTTAAGTTTTTAATGTCAATTGATACTTAGCACTCCTGCCTGGAGTTGGGCTCAGCCATTAAATTCCATCGTATTAAGTTCCACTGAATTGAAATGACGTTTCATAACCATTAGAACTGTTCTATCAAATGTATCACTTGTTTATTTTGCTTATGCCTCCAGTATAGAAAATGTACAATCAGCTATTGGCTGCCGTATCTTTTCAGCAATAATGGAGGCTCTTACCTTTTCATAGTCCTTGGACCATGTTTTGTAGATCTCTTGCAATTCTTCTACGGTTGTGTCGGCACCGATCGCTTGTAAATGGGCATGGCTTTCTTTGGTGTTACTCATGTCTGAATTCGCAACATCGACCAACGCTAACACCAACACACAGTCACTACCACGAAGTGTATTAAAAATGACCAGGCGTCCGGGACCCAGCAAAGGCTTGCGATAAAGACACGGCCCCGGGACATGGGAGCCATTTTTCCGGTGTTGAACTGTACCGAGAATCTAGTAAAATTGTCTGGAACAGGGGTGTCCAACATACGGCCCGCGGGCCAGGATCAGGCCCGCCAAGGGAATATATCCGGCCCGACAGCTAGTGCCTAGTCCCAGCTCAAAATGCTTATCAAAACAAAGATGGCCAGACATCTCATTAAAATGCTAATCAAGCCATTGTACAGTGTACACTGCAGTAATACAACATGACTAGTATAGTACAGTAGTTTCTATATAACTGTATAATTATACTTTCTTTAGCAGTTTAGCTAAACTCTAAATAGAATCATGGCTTATCCGTCTCATCGGCTTGTCTTGCCCACATTCACTGTCCAGCCCTCCTCCTGGGAAAAAATGGGAATGTGGCCCCTCATACAAAAAGGTTGGACACCCCTGGTCTAGAATCTAATCTAATCCTTATTCTATAACCGTAGCACTAATAGCACCAACCCTAACCATTACCCAAAGGTTGAATGATCGGAAAAGGTCAGTACAGGTGTCACTCATACGTACGAGCCGAAAGAGTGTTGCCGGCAGCATAAGTGTACGGAATCGATTTCAACTAGGGGGCTGAGGCCTGTTGCCCGAAAATTTTCTGCGTCGCCAGAATTTTCAAAATGAACCAACCACTAAGCCATGCCTTCAACAAAACTGCGCTTATTATATATTTTACACAATACTAAAACGACATCCAAATGGGTACAAACGAAACAATATCAACTGACAATACGTTAAGTCTAAAATTGCCGAGCTTTTCTTCTCTTATCCCAGGTTATATGAAAAGATAAAGATTTCTGCCCGAATCTGAGAAAGGCTGCAGCACCCTCAGCCCCCCCGGCTCGTATGCCTACGGCCGGCAGGATCAGCGTGTTCTATCATAGGCGTAGGGACCGGGGGTGCATTTGGGGCTCGTGCCCCCCAACCTTTTGGAAACGACAAAAAGTGCCCTTTTTAAGCATTAAAAGTGTCCTTTTCAAAGAAAAAAAGAAATGCCTTTTTATAACGAAGTAAAACGCATCAGTTTATGCCCTCTTGTTATGGTTTACAGATTTAAAGCTATATAAGAATATGAAAAAAAAGTATATTGAACGAGACGGAGACATTACTTAGATACCGTTGGAAGTTTCAAATTTTTGAACTTTTAGTAATTTAGTCTTAATACTGGTGTTAATTACTAGTTTAACTAAAATGCAAACCTCATGTCAAAAGAACTGGTATGACAAGTTCTATCTATTTGGAGGGTGCACTTTCTGTGTTGCAAAGGCGCCTCCGAAAGGTTTTGCCCCCCCCCCCTCCAACCCACACTCGCTTCTTACGCCACTGTGTTTTATTCTTTTGTCCAGGCTGACAGCCTTAAAGCAACTATAGTTGCGCGAACAACTGTTCGCGGATGTATGTTGGAGACGTGGAAACTTGGAGATGTCCTGGATGATAGAAGAACGTTCATCCAAGTCAGTAGTGGCTCCAGGAATTCACCGACGTCGGAACTAAGCACCTCGACAGGGGGAGTTAAACCAGAGAGGTAATGACGTCGCTCCTTTATAATTTCCTTTTTTGAAGGACGAAAACATGTTATTTTTCCCATAAATAATGGCAACAACTGACTAGAAACAGTTTACCTTTAGATTTGACATGAAGAGAAGAGTCTATCATCCGTTTCTCGGCAAAATCAATAACAAGTACTCATAGTTTGTACAATACATAAGTGTTACCATCAGTGAAAATTCCCTAACAGAAGGGCTAAGGTTCCCCGACGGAGGGGCTGTAGCCCCCTCCGCCCCCCTGATCAAGCTCTAACCTCAGAAAAACGATTTCTGAGTCCCAGATGAGAATCGAACTTGCAACCTGATTATAACTGGTGAGACGCTCTAACCAATGAGTTACCGAGACTGAGATGGCGAGCTCAGGTGCAAGTTCGACATAAGTGCGACCTAAGCGGCATGCAGCCACGACATGTTAATGATATTAATGAGATTTATAAACGATGGATAAAAATGACAGCCCAACTCAAAATTGTTATATGAATAGCCGTGAAGACGATTTGAAATATATTTAAATAAATTTACTGACGTTTCGTTGCAACGTGCAATATCTTCAGAGTATAATATGTCGTAAACAGCCTCCTTCGTTTCATGCGACAACTCACTTTTATTTACTGTTTGTTGACAACAAAGTTTCTCACCTTGATTTCTCTTACTTAATTATACCCCCCACAATTTGAAAATGCTCGAAACACGTGATACAGACAAGCCAATCTCCAACAAATATTACAAAGTTAGCAATGTCAAAACATAGGTCTATTTACACGCGAGAATGAATAATTATAAGTCATATACTAATACGCAATCAATCGTCCTTCAGATTCCTGCTATTTTGAGTATCTCCGATTCTTTGAAAAACTCACTCGTGTGCGTTTTAGTCAAACTGCACTCGAAACAATGCTGTTACCTATACTAATAGCTACGTAGATACATACTTGCCAAATTACAAACCAAACACCATACTCTCGTAAGGAAGAATGCGAATGTTTTAATTGTCTAATTAAAAAAAAAAAAAGAAAAAAAAAAGAATTACACACGAGTTTTTAAAAACGAAAATAAAACCTTTCTTATAGTGGAAAAAATAAAACCGGATATTTCAATAACAGTTCGTCAATAGACAAAATTTCATATAATGAAAAGAACTGTTAGTAAATAAGAATAAAGAATCGAAAATATAAGAATAAAAACGTAGTCCTCGCTACCAAGATGTCGCCTCGTTGAGTAGAAAGCACATAACAATAGTATACTTTGAAAACTGCCACTGCTGCTTTAAAACTTGTAAAATACGTTGGTCTAACTAGTCTACATGCTGTGGGATTTTTTTAAAGCACAATTCTACCATGTTTGCTAAAATACAGTCCTAACATTTGTTAACCAAAATAGTAAGCCACCTTTACGCCTAACTGCTGTTGGTGGAGCTGCTGTATATATGTCGGCTTACACTGACTGGTTTGCAGCCTTTAGACTTCTTTTTAAATTGTTTACAGCAACTCCATCCCTTGTGTACTGTGTATTCTCCAGAATGTTCCGTCGTAAGACAAGTGCGAGTTTTTAGGGCGACTCGTGGCATATACAATCGACAACGAGAACAGCGTACTTCCTCCATTTGTCTAGTGAGAATACGGACGCACTCCAATAAACTTTTGGACCTCTCTTCAGTCGCTTTACTTATCTTTTTTATCTCTTCGCTTTCTCTTAAAGCTCGCTGACAAATACGTCGAAAATTTGAAAACTCTAGTCCGGTCAAAAGGCTGCTATTTGTTTCCAACGACCAATCCAAATCTACCAGGCCAGCCGTGTCGAGACAGTTGTGCTCCAACAGAAGTGACTGGGCTTCATAAAGGTCTGCGTCTGCTTTCGCGCTCCATTGCACAACTATTCTCAATTTTTCTCCATCATGAAATATTCCCTTCTTGCTGCCGTAATCCAGCAAGGTTCGAACGAAGTTTACATCAATAACACTTCTCCTAAACAGGGAAGACGATACTAAACTTTTCCACCTGACCGCGAAAGCTTCAACTGCAAGAGAAACCATATCGCGAACGCCCAGATAGTTACTGTTTTGGATCGTCTTGAAAATCTCCACGCCATAGAAAAGTTTCTCGTTCGCTTTTCCAGTATACAAGTACTTTAGAAGTAGCTCAATATTTGCAGTGGCTGCTGGAAGTTCGATGGATATTCGGTCCATTGAGCTTTCTTGGAAGTTTCCAGTGAATAACGCGTCAAAGTATTCGCTTCGTAAGCGAAGATACTCAGAGTGACAGTAAAAATGCCGAGAGCCGAACGCGAGGACTTTGTTGGAATATTCAGGTAGATTGAAGTGCTTCATTGCTTCATCTCCATCAAGGATTTGAAGTTCGTTGACATTGGTGGGGATGAAGACTGATTTATCGTCCAGCAGATGAATGCTGAGGCCCAGAGAATACAATTTTGACAGTATGGCATCAAAGCTTCTCTTCAGATGTTCTACATTTTCGCAACTAGTCCAGGAACTCTCCATATTTCATGGCCTGCCGCTGCCCCGCAGAGTCTCAAGTGATTCTTTGATTCTTTGTCAAATTTGAATTTTTTATAATGTTAAGTTAAGGTCCCTGTGGAATTTACGCAGCATTCGATGTAATAGTTTACATACTAGTTAGGATTCTTCAACCATTCCTGAACACCGAAAAACAGTTGAAACAATGAGGCTAAGTGGAGTTGAGGTGCTTTCAAATCGGAGGGAGAAGCCCTGTAGGAGTGTTTAAACAAGCTTCTCAAACAAACAGGAACCCGTATTTTGGCTGAAAATTGACACGAAAGTTGACCAAATTTATGTAAAATATTCCAACAAGTTTGAATTGTACTTCTCAAACTCATTAATAATTCGTAAAGCAAAAAGAAAAAGAATACATAATTAGTCAGTATTTAGAAATCGGAGGAAGATTACAGTTGAATTTTGACACCTTTCGACTGGATTTTTGCCTAAAATTCTGGATCGTTTGAGAAGCAATTTCAAACACTCGTTAAGTGTTCTTCCTCCGATTTCAAAATACCTCGAAACTTGTTAAAAAAGCTCGGCTTCGCCTCGTTCTTAAACTCGCTTCTCTGTATTTAGAAATCGGAGGAAGAACACTAACTCGTGTTTGAAATATTACTTCACTGTGTTGATTTTCCTTGTTTTTGGTTCTTGAATTTTTAATACGTTTGATAATGTGAGGGAAATTAAGCGTTATGGTGTATGTCAAACTCTTTTTGGTTATAAGCATGGATTGACATAGAGTCTTCTATTAATTGAGAAATTAATTTCATCGATTAATTCTTTCCAGTCCGAGAGGCTTCCTATTGACGAGTAAAATCGTCTTGCCTTAGTCCAAGTAATATGATTAAAGTCGGACTCGGATCAAAAAGAAATGCACACTATTTTGGGGGGTAAAGTTGAATTCAGGGACAAACTACATCCAAATGTAAGTTGTGTGCCATGCGTCAAACGTTTAAAATGTTCGCTGAGATTTAAGCGGCTTACTACGGTTTCTGTACTTAAAAACTCTTAATTCATTGTATGGTTTGAATCCGGGAAAGCTGCGATTGTTCATTCTTTGCTTGTTCGTCCAGATTAAACTTTTACACAATATTCTTAAAACTATTTGTTTTAAACGGATTTCATGAATTGATCTGCACTGCTAAATGTCAACTAGAAAAGTTGACTAGGTTTTTGAACGCGGGTTTTTGTTCCGCGTTCTATTTTTACTGGATTTTTTTCTCCGGTTTCTTTACAGGGGGAGTTACAAACAAGTCAAAGTATGAAGGGAATTATCTATACTAGAGTTCACAGAGGGAAGGAACCGTGTCGCATCATGCGTCAAATACTGTGAGATGTATACGAATACTTCTTTGACCAAGTTTTACACAAGGAAGGCAACATATTATGGCGCTTTTGTTTGTAAAATGTATAGGCTTTCCTTATGAATTTTACCTCAAAGTAATTTTGTGTTGTCATATACAGTGATATCCTCTGCCATATTAAACTGTCAAATGTTATCAAGGTTATTCTCAATGTTCTGTCCTGACAATAGTAATTACACAAATGTGGTCAATTTCTTAAACACTCTATTCAACTTACCATAATGGAAGTAGAAGGGTTACACTATGAAATGTTCTCAATTTCTAGTTTACCTCCATATATAGGTCGTGTGCGAAAAGGTTTCGTTTGAGAAATTAAGCTAGAAATACTTCACCGATCAGCAACCATGTTCATCAGAAAGTGTTAAATTGAGAGTTTTTATATTTGTATCGCACTGTATTACTTCGACTACGTTAACTTATTTAACTGAAGAGAAAGTCCTAATAGAGAATCTCTCGTGCGCTAAAATTGGATTAAACGAGCATACCTTTCCCCGTTGACTCGATAACTCAATTGCGAGTTCAAATCCCGCTCTAGTCTACTTTTCTAGTTGACCTCAGCAGTGTAGGTCAATTCATAAAAAAACTTTTCCTTTGGGAAACAGTTATCAGATTGTTATTCAACTTACAACGAAACCACTAAAGTCACGCATAAAGACCTCGAGACCAAGCTTGACGCCCCGTCCACACGTGTACGTTTTCGTATGAAAACTTTTCATATTAAACGCATACTTTTCACCGCGTTTTGGCCTCCCGTCCACACGTAAATGGCGTTTTCAGTCGCCAAAAGCACAGACTTTCGAAAAACGCTGTTCAAAGTGGAGCCATTCGAAAGCGCCAACTAATCGTTTTCGTGTAGACGGCGAAAACGGAGACTTCCCAAAACGATGACCCTCGTCACTGGTCCTCGCGGTGCGTGATAGAAGTTATTGTAAATAGTGTATAAATTGGTAAATGTTATCTCTGTATATGTTAAAGTAATGTTTATTTTTATTTTTATAAAAGGCCGCTTGAAAATCAGTGGCCTAAGCGCACTGAATGGGTTAACCGTTTTCAAATAAGATTAAATTATAATAATAATAATAATAATGCTTAGACCCCTTCCACTGTCCTTAGTTGGGTGGTGTGCGAGTTGTAATAATAATAATAATAATAATAATAATAATAATAATAATAATAATAATAATAATGATATGTAGAAGAAGAAAAGCTGCATAAGATTGCAAAGAAATGAAAAAATTGGACTTCATCAGGTATTGATGGAATTCAGAACTTCTGAAATGCTAAGAAACCCTTTGAAATCCCCACAATGGATAACAGAAGGTGTAACATACCTATTGTCTAAAACCTCTGACATAAAAACCCTAAAAATTACCGGCCGATCACATGTCTCAGCACAACATATAAATTGTTGACCTCAATTTTAGCTGAGCGCATTTATAACTTCCTCGATAACAATGAGTTGTTCCCCATCGAACAGAAAGGGTGTAGAAAAGGTTCCTATGGTTGTAAAGACCAGCTGTTGATCAATAAGATGATCCTTGAAAATTGCAAGTCGAAACACGGCAATCTGAGTATGGCCTGAATTGACGACCGTAAGGCCTTCGATAGTGTGCCCCATGATTGGATCCTGAAATCTCTGGAGATCTACAAGGTATCCCCGGTTATTGTCAACTTTTTGAGGTCAAATATGAAACTCTAGAAGACAAATCTCTTCTTGTATCACCAGCAGGGAACTATAAAATCTAACCCTATCGATATTACCTGTGGTATTTTCCAAGGAGACTCTCTCTCCCCACTACTCTTTTGTTTCGCTCTGTTTCCACTCTCACTTGAACTGAATAACACAGGTTACGGATATAAGATCGGAAATAGAAACAGCGACCATCTATTCTTTATGGATGATCTTAAGTTGTTTGCAAAAAATGACGAACATCTTGAAGGGTTGCTGCAAACAGTAAGGCAGTTCAGTGATGATATTGGTATGTCATTTGGCCTTGACAAGTGTACAAAAACAAACGTTTAAAAGAGGAAAACTTGTGCATAGTGCTAACGTGTGCTTACATATAAAGAACGTTATTCGGGATTTAGACCAAGAGGAAGTGTATAAGTACCTTGGGATCAATGAAGGTAATGGCATCCAGCACTCAAGTATGAAGGAAAAAATCAGGAAGGAATTTTATCGACGAGCAAGGGCAGTGCTTAAAACTGAACTTAACTCCGCATACAGAATTGAGGCAATTAACATCCTTGCCATACCAGTTGTTACGTACAGTTTCAATATTATCAACTGGACGATAACTGATATTAAAAAACTAGATACCAAGGTTCGTAAGCTGTTAACAACTGATAGAATGCACCATTTTAAATCCGATGTCGATAGACTCTACATTCCACGTAAAGAGGGAGGCAGAGGCCTAATTCAGCTAGAGCTCTCTTACAAAACCACCACCATCGGGCTCGAAAAATATATAGACTCTTCTAATGACTGGATGCTTCAATTAGTCAAACAACATGAAAATTCTAAAAATGTCCACTCAGTCATAAAAGAGAGTGAGAAGTACAAACGTGATCTAGGAGTTAAAATCAATATTGATGAAGACCTAAATTGTACCAAGCAGGCTAAAATTGTGAAAAAAGCAGCTAAGAAGGAAGGCCTTAACAGATCAAGGAAAACTGGGAGAAAAAGCCCCTCCACGGCGAGTACCCCACCCGTTCAGCAGTGCTGATGTAGATCTATTGAACACCCATCAGTGGTTACGTGGTGCTGGGCTCAAAGCCGAAACGGAGGGATTTATAATCGCTGCCCAAGATCAAAGCCTGTTCACACGAAATTTCCAGGCTGAAATCCTTCCTAATGGAGTAAATCCAAACTGCCGTTTCTGTGATAAGCACAAAGAGACTATAGACCACCTTGTCTCTGGTTGCCCCGTCTTAACTCCGTCAGAATATAAAAACAGACACGATAGAATTGGCCAATATACTCACTGGAAAGCCTGTCAGTATTTCGATCTACCCTGTGCAGCGAAATGGTATGAACACAAACCGCCGCAGGTAGTAGAGAACGACAAAGTTACAATCCTTTGGGACTTCACTATCAATACTGACAGAACCATCCAAGCGAATACACCTGACATAGTCATTAAAAACCATGAGAAGACCTGCCTCATGATCGATATGACAGTATCTACAGATAGGAACGTGTCTGTCAAAGAATTCGACAAACTATGTAAATGTAAAGATTTGCAAATCGAGATCGAAAGAATGTGGCACCTCAAAACATCTATAGTGCCAGTAGTTACTGGAGCCCTCGGACTTGTTAATAAAAATGTGTGCAGTCACATCAAGAAGTTACCTGGAAAACACAGCCTGCAGGAGTTACAGAAGATTGTCCTCAACAGTGTTGTGCACCTCTTGAGAAAGGCTCTCTAGATATGATTTACTTGCTTCGTCTAACAACTTGTCTTAATTTCTTTATTCATCAAAATTAACATCAGAAAGTTAATAGTATTATCCCTCATATTGCCTCAGGTCTCTGGGTGAAACCCGGCAATATGAATGTACAAAATAGCCTTTAAAATAAAGTAACTATAATAATAATAATAATAATAATAATAATAATAATAATAATACCCTTGGAAGAGTATGGAAGACGAGTTACGGAAGTTGCTTGGAAAAAAGACAAAAGATGTGATGCGAAATATGCAGAAATCAGCAGTGTCAAGCACGTTGAATATTGCAAGGATGTTTAAGATTATAACATGAATACTATAATTAGAGATTTTTTCATTAGAAATTTTCAAAGAGTTGAACATTGAGGATATTATATAAGCTTTATTTTCAGGTACAAACATTCAAAGATATTTTTAAATTATATTATATTATATTGTAATTTTGTTTTTATTTACACAATTTTATTCGATATTTTTAACTTTTCAATATTTGTGAATAGCTACTTTACAACATTTAGGATCGTAATAATATTGTAGAACTCATAGGTTACGCAGGGCGCCCTATGAGTCTTTATGTACGGCATACTGAAATTTAATAAACTGCACCATAATAATAATAATGATATGTAGAAGAAGAAAAGCAGCATAAGATTGCAAAGAAATGAAAAAATTGGACGTCACCAGGTATTGATGGAATTCAGAACTTCTGGTAGAAAAAGTTTAAATCAACACAGAAAGCTTTGAAGAGAGCATTTGAGAAAATAAAAGTAGATAACAATGTGATACCACAATGGTGGCCAGCAGGACGTACAGTATTGATACCAAAGACAAAAGAATTAGGTGATGAGAAGAACTACAGACCCATCACATGTCTGAACACTTCATATAAGTTACTGACGGGACTGATCGGCAAGTACATGAGAGACCATGCTATGGAGAACGAAATCTGGGATGAAGGACAATTAGGTGAAGTTGAAGGCGTATTAGGAACAGTCGACCAGTTACTTATAGATGTGTGCATAATGGAAGAGGTGAAAAGCTACCACAGAAACATCGCCGTTGTCTACCGTGACTATAAGAAAGCGTATGATAAAGTACATCATGACTGGATGCTGAGAGTATTTAATTGGATGGGAATACCTAAGAATGTCACCTCGTTACTGAGAGCGTTGATGAATAAATGGAAAACGAGGCTTGAGATATGGAACGATGGACTAAAGCAAATGAGTAGATGGATTCAACTCCTGTGTGGCTTCCTTCAAGAAGACAGTTATTCCCCAGTGGGAATCTGTCTTACAGAGGTTCCAGTTTGCAAACTACTCAAAGCTTCGAAAGGGTACAAGATGGGAAGACCTGGTAAAAGAAATGTAAAACGTATTCATAGCCTATTTATAGATGACCTCAAAGTATACCAGGAAAGCCACAAGATGCTACAAGTAGTAAATGAGATCATAGTCCTGGCCAGTCATGATACAGGAGCATGTTATACAGGAAATTATTTTTGAAAGGGGACAAATGATAAAAGGTGAAGGTTAAGAAGTCCAACAAGAAAGAATGAAGACTATCGACACAGACGAAAATGAAACCTACAAGTTTCTAGGCGTAGAACAGGTCGATGGAATTAAGAATAAAGTGTTTGAAAGAATCAAAACCGAAATGATAAAGAGGCCCAATCTCTTGACTAAAACAGAACTGAATGACAGGAATTTGATGAAGGCAATAAACAGCAAAGTGATACCAGTTGCAGCGTATCCAATGAATGTATACCGATTCAACAAAGATGCGTTACAAGAATTAGATCAGAGCATATAAAGAGAACTAAGGCGAAACAACATGTTAGGAAGACAATCCAGCGATGAGAGATTGCATCTAAAACGAGAAGAAGGAGGAAGAGGACTTAAGTCATTACGAGATGTGTATAAAGAGACAAAGCTGAGAGTGGCCTGTTATATGGAAAAGTCGGCAAATGGATACAAGCAGCTTGGAAAAGAGAAAAAGAGAAGGGATATACATCGGTTAAGAAAGAACCACAAGACGCAATGCAAGTGATTGGCTCAAGGATTGACTTTGAAGAAGGAAAAGTGACACTGGAAGGAGAAAGACTAGACAAATCTTGAAAGGAGACTTGGAAAAGTGTGAAAAAGGTCATCAAAAAAGAAACAGAGATAAAAAGAAAGGAACACTACAGACAGAAGGAGTTACAAAGTGAAGTCTACAGGAAGCAACACAATTCGTGCAATATGTGGCTGAAACAAAGCCTTAATCCAAGAAAAACAGCTGCAATAGTTAACACGATGGAGAAAATGATAGAAACTAGAGTGTGGAAAGTATCAAGGGGATTGCCTTGCGTTAATGTAAAATGTAGAGTTTGTGGTAAGCAAAAAGAAACTGTGGATCATCTTTTGGCTGGATGTAAAATGTTAGCGCCAAGCAAATACATCAGAAGGCATAACCGAGCATTAATGATACTGGCAGTTCAATGGGTAAAAGAATATAAGCTAACTGATGGCCAAACCAAGTGGTATGCAGAAAGGTGGGAAAGAGGACACGTTTTGGAGAGCAGTACTGCAAAGTTGATGTGGGAGTTGATGGGATTCCATTTAAAAAAGACGACAACATCCAGACGACCAGACTTGACATTAGAGGACAAAAAGAAAATAATTTGGATTTGCGATATGGCATGCCCACAAGAAGATAACATCGAAACCAAGACGAATGAGAAACGAACAAAGTGCCAGCAGTTAGCATTCGAAATGAGAGAAAGACGTGTCGGATTCAAAGTGATCGCGGTTCCAATTGTGATAAGGTGTCTTGGAGGAGGTACCAATAAATCAATCAAGGAAGTGCGAAGAATATTCGAAAATGACGAATTGGCGAAACAAATAGTAGGAATGATGCAAAAGACGGTATTGATGGATAGCGAAACGATACTGAGAAAAATACTTTCAAGATGAGTTCAATATGCAGAAAGCTAGCATGTTTGTCCGTAGGGTGGATTATAGTGGGATTAGCCCAGTTTGAATTACCTGCTATTAACCAATGCTACCAAACAGTCAAACTTGACTATCTTCTGCTCTACTACTGTGTTTGTGTTACAAGAACTGTTGTAAAGAGACAGAAAAATTTTGTATCCCTATTATTAGGCTATTTATCAATAATGATTTGTAGCTATCATATTATATTTCATAATGATAATGATAATAATGATATATTAAATAGTGTGAAACCAATACCAAGTTGGATAACTTATGGGAGGACTGTGCTATGTTCGAAGGACCCGGAAAAAGGGAATGCTGTGGACAACTTTCGGCCAATATCGTGTCTACCACTTATGTGGAAATTAATGACGGAGATTATAGCTGAGAGTATGTACACATTTATGGACACTG
Organism: Heliopora coerulea; assembly: GCA_030142905.1. Taxonomy (NCBI): domain Eukaryota; kingdom Metazoa; phylum Cnidaria; class Anthozoa; order Scleralcyonacea; family Helioporidae; genus Heliopora; species Heliopora coerulea. The sequence goes on from JASJOG010000094.1 coordinate 937,843, forward strand.
AAAACATATTGCCAGAAGAGCAAAAGGGATGCAGACGGAGGAGCAGAGGCACAAAGGATCAATTGCTGATAGATAAGGCAATACTTCGAGACTGTAAGAGGAAACATAAGAACTTGGCCATGGCGTGGGTGGATCGTAAGGTGTATGACCTTGTACCCCACAGATGGATATTGGAGTACATGAGGATATTTGGAATTGCTGAGAATGTAACCGAATTTATGAAGAGAAGTATGGCAACATGGAAAACACAACTAAGCTCTGCCGGGGCAGTGCTAGGAGAGGTGAATATAAAAAGAGGAATTTTTCAGGGGGATAGTCTTTCACCTCTTCTTTTCGTCTTCTGCATGATGCCGCTTACACTACTGCTGAGAAAAACTGGAAGGGGATATGAATGGTGTGAGAGAAAGCTGAAAATCAACCATTTGCTTTTCATGGATGATATCAAGCTGTTTGGCAAGAGTCAGAATCAGATTGATTCATTGGTGAATACAGTGTATCTTCTTAGTAGTGATATAGATATGGAGTTTGGCTTTGGGAAGTGTGGCGTATTGGTGATGCAAAGAGGCAAGGTGATTGCAACTGACGGGATAGAGCTACTTGATGGACAGGTGATGAAGGACATAGCAGAGAATGGTTATAAATACCTTGGGATTTTGGAGATGGACAAAATTAAGGAGGTTGAAATGAAGGAAGCATTTACAACTGAGTACTACAGGAGACTGGGGCTGAACTCGAAATTGAATGGCAGGAACAAAATCACTGCAATAAACACAGAGGCTGTTGCAGTTTTACGATATGGAACGGGTATATTGAAGTAGGCACAAGATGAGGTCAAAGAATTGGGCAGGAAAACCAGGAAGAAAATGACGATGTCTGGAGCATTTAATTTGAACAGTGATATAGATAGACTGTATATATCAAGAAACAAAGGAGGGAGGGGACTCATTGGATGCGAGTATTGCATAAGAAGTGAGGAAAATGGACTAGGATGGTATATAAAAAACAGTGAAGAACGATTTTTGAATGGAGTGAGACAAGCAGGGATAATAGAAAGAGAAAACTGCAAGAGTAAAAAAGAATTCAAACAGAACATCAAAGAATACAAGATGAGAGTATGGAGAGAGAAAAGAATGCATGGCCAAGTTGTGCGGGATATGGAAAAAGAGCAACACAGAGATAGGATTGATAAAGAAGACACATGGCCCTGGGTGACAAAATCTGATTTGAAAATTGGAACAGAGGCCTTGATCTGTGCAGCCCAAGAACAGGTATTGCGCACTAAGTATGTTAAGTACAGTATTGATCACACAGGAGATTCTCCATTGTGCAGATTGTGTGGTGCAGCAGGGGAAACTGTGACCCACATAGTTAGTGGATGTACAATTTTGGAACAGAAGGAGTACAAGCCGAGGCACGATAATGTTGCACGAATAGTACATTGGGAATTATGTGGGAAGTTTGGGCTGGAAAGATCTGAGAAATTGTACAAGCATAAGCCAAAGGCAGTGCTGGAAAATGCAAAAGTGAAGCTCCTTTGGGACTTCAGTATCCAATGTGATGAGAATATCATAGCAAGAAGACCAGATCTGATACTGGTAGGAAAAGAAAGAAAACACTGCCTCTTGATTGACATAACAGTACCAGGAGATGACAAGGTTGCGGAGAAGGAAGACGAGAAGGAAGATAAGTATCAGCCACGGAAATTTGAAATAACGCAGATTTGGGAAATGAACAAAGTGGAGGTTATTCCAATTGTTGTTGGAGCCCTTGGTGTGGTAACAAAGAAGATCCAAAAGTGATTCTCAAAGATTGGTGTGGAACTTCGAACTGAGTTGCTGCAAAGGACCGTACTCTTGGGAACAGCCAGAATTTTGAGAAGGGTATTACAAATGTAGTAAGAAGGGTATTACAAATGTAGTAAGAAGTGTATTACAAATGTAGTAAGAAGTGTGAACTGCAGGACCCTTGGTCATTTGTTATGACCTGCTCCTGCATGTTAATTTTGACGAAACAAGATCTGTCTGGGTCTGAGGAAAATAATAATAATAATTAAAGTGGCTATAACAAATAATGTTTCCAACGAGAGGATTAAGTCCCCGTAATATTCAGGGTTAGGGCTGAACACATTATCATTTTCTTGCTCAACTAAGACCTGGTTTTCACTAGCGACGTAACCATAAGCAAAACCACATAAGCAAGCGCAGTGAACATTTCATGGTCAACTGAACGTTTTGTACTTCCTCAATACAAAGGGACCAACCAACTATGCGTGTGTCGTTATGCTTGTGCTTATGTCGGTTGTGAAAACCAGGCCTAATGGCTCAACAAAGTTCTATCCTCTTTGAACTGTTTATTGATAAAATTAAAGCAAGGGGATGCTATTTTACATATTTCTTCATTTAGCTGTCTGAAATTTTGGCAAGAGCGCAGCGAAGTGCATCTCATTATTCGACTTTTTGTGTTTCCCTTCAGTATAACATCATCTACGGCCAGTCGCCCATGCCTTTTAGATTGTTGGTTTAACCTTTATTGAGGCTTGATGAATTTAGTAACATTGTCACAACTTGACAACAGCTTTGTACAAGCCTCCCGGGAACTCATCTTGGGACAAAACTGTGACATTTCTGGTACGTATTCCATTACACCATACCAAATACGACCCTAGTCAACTAATTTTATCTGACTTCAAATGAGTTAATTCATCCTGAAGTAACCTTTCATTATAAATTCAATAAACCTGTACTAGAAAGTAATCATACACTAGTAATCCATCTCATTCGCTGCATGTTCTACAAAGTATTTAGGTTGATAAAACGTTTCCCTCACTTTGATATAATCTAACTCCAAACAAAACGGTCCGTTAACACGGTCCATTAAAGATACACCAATTGTTCTTATACGGTGAAATGTCGGTTGACGATCCTGGAGGTAACCAGCTGTAGTGAATAAAAATTTCGAGAATGGCACCTGAAATGAAGAAGAAATTACTTTCAAAGTAATATCAGGTCGACCATTCTAATATTCTGTAATAAAAAGCTGAAATTGGCGTTCACTTTTTCGGTTGACATTTGCGTCACGTGAGCGATATAAGCCAGTCAACTGGTCAACTGAAACCACTTTGCCCACGCACCTTTTTACATCCAGGGGAAACAGTTCTTTAGATATGATTTTAGATTTCCCGAAAGCTTTCCACAAACCTTTCTTATGATACGTGGTCGCAATTAGGTGATGCAGGAATTGGGCCCAGCAGTGGAAAAGACTTCCTTTACTTTCATCGCTTGCAACGCGCGGAAATCATTACAAAAATTTACGGGCGAGTTTTTCTGCCGGTGACGTATAAAGTACTAGCCAATGAAGAAACGACTTTGTGTAAAGTGATTATCCAGCAACATCTAGTCAATCCGTTTTCGTGACAAAATTTTCAACTAGGCTTACTGTAAATCCCTCTAAGAGGTTATTTATATGGACTCGGGTGATAGGGTTACCCTACCCCCGAGACAACTTTATCGACAGTTTATATGGAAAAAGTAAAGTAATCATGATGTTGGGATTTACCTTGGAGTGCAAAGATGGCGGAATTACGTGCTCAAATCCGTGACCGTGTTGTTATCCATCTTATAGTAGCCATAACAACACAGAGGCAAACTCAACAGGATGTTCTTGCTGGACAGGCTGCCATAAAGCAAATTCGGTTGAATAGATGTTCCGGTTCTAGCCTTTGAACTCACACATCATAGGGAAAAACTAAATGAGACTTGTTGGTCACGTCTTTGCTTTGTTTACCGGATTTACTTTCAGTGACAGAATAAATTCAAATATCAGTATTTCTGTATAAGACAGGGTTTTCAAAAGAAGGTGTTGTGCGTCGCAAGCGACTTTTGTTGGTAGTATATTTTGTTGGTTATAGGTGCTCAGACACCAGTCAAATATTATCTCATATTTTTTCTGAACTAATGATTCAGACTGCTAGATTTCATATTTTTCTGCAGGAACGTGCTTCCAGATGAGATCCCATAACAAAACGATGATTGGGTCTCTAGCACTTGATTAACCCCTAACTTTTACTCTGCAAATTCTGACTCTTATTTCTAAATCTTTTTGAAACACTTGTAAGATATTGTGATGGTACCACATCTTCTTTATTGCTAAGCACACACCTGGCCCCATAAGTGAATGGCAGTGAAGGCAGCTACTCTGTGTCAGGGGTGGTGCCAGAAGGGGGCTAAAGCCCCCCTGATGGGGAACCTTAGCCCTCCTGTTGGGGAAAAATGAACACTTCGTTGGGAAATTTTCAGTGATGATAAAACATTTATATATTATACAAACTATGATTACTTGTTATTGATGTAGCCCAGAAAGATAACAGACTCTTCTCTCCATGTCAAATTGAAAAGTAAACTGTTTCTAGTCAGTTGTTGTGATTATTCTTACAAAAAATGACATGATGTTTTCAACCTTCAAATAAAGAAATTATAAAGAGGGTGTGGTCCTGGCCCCTCTGGGTTAGCCCCCCCTGTCAGGGATGTTAGCTCCTGCATCAGGGAATTCCTGGTGCTACCACTGGTCTGTGTGTACGTCAGACATCAAGAGAGCAGCATATACTTACTGTAACTACTTCCCATAATGGTCCACCTCTGGTGTAGATATAAGCCTGGTACATATCATCAGTGCAGAAACCTGGTGGCTGTATGTTAACTGAGTATGTTCTTCCATCTCCTCGCAGTCGTAACTGCATTACATCATAAGAGGAAATGTCAGTTGTGAGAACAGTTCCCCATCGATTCTTAAGAAAGACAGAAATGTTCAGTTCAATCATTGACAATATTAAGTGATTTTGAGGAGCCAAGTGTCTTTTTGATCACCTGGGAATGTTGCCTTTAATCAAGCCAGTTTTAGATAAAGTTTAGCGGAAATTGTCCCTGCAACAAACTACCTTGCCTTCCAAGACATACCCAGTTTGAAAGGGAACAGACTCTTGGACTTTAACAAACCTACTTTAACAAACCTTGGACTTTAACAAACCTAGTTTGAAAGGGAACTTTTGGAAATGGGTATTTTTTTAACCCTGAACAAGAGTGAAGTCGAAGTTTACCAGCCTTTGTCAAAGACCACCTAACTGGCTTGACTACCCACTGCAAGGGCTCAGTTCCATTACAGCTGGGTTAAACCAGGGTGTCTATGTATGGGTACATCTTGTAAGTAATTTTGAAGTTGTAGGGGTATGCAAGTTACTCTGATCCAGACACAAAAGTTTGCTCTTTAAGGGAGAGAATGGCCCTGTACAATCAAAATCTTGATTAGTTGACCAGCCATACTCATTTTGCTAAACTGTAAAATTTAGTGTTTATTACCGTATTTCCCGGCATGTAAGTCAATTTTCTAGGACCCAAAATTGATGTCTAAAAGTCCACCTCAACTTATATGAAGCATCATGAAATTGAGCAAAATTAGAGATCAGATATACTAGTCCCAGTCCTCTTGAAGACAAAGAAACGGCTGACCCCTTCAATGACCGCATCACCATGGAACAATTTCATGAACTTTTCGATCAGTCTGACAATAGCAATGAAGAGTTTGAGGGATTTTGATGCACAGACTAGTATACTAAAATATTTCACGTAAAGTAAATTGTAAGTAGCTTTAGTAAATACCGGTACTGTATGTGTAGTTTTTCTATATGAAAATAAGCTTTTAATGATTAAAAAAAAATGCTTTAAAAGATTTGCCATGTTATCAATGTTTCTGCAAACACTATTCTGTGTCTGTTAACTACTTAATTTGACAGACTCAACTTATACATGGGGTATTGTAAAAATCATGATATTTCAGTCAAAAAATAAGGGGTCAACTTATATCCCGAGTTGACTTGTAAGCCGGGAAATACAGCAATACTTATTTATTTTATTTAATGACTTGTCCATAAACTTCCTCTGGCCTTATTTATACAGTTCTTTATTCTCCTGTTACTGAGAGGAAGTTAAATAGATTGAAGTCATGGCTTGAAAACAACCAAGTTCCCAAACATTCCAGTCTGGTCCTGGATAGGGTGCTGTAAACTCTTGCCCTCATGTGGGAACCCCTGATATTGAGAAGGGACTTCACAACAAAGGCACTTTGTGGGCAGTGAGGTAGCCAGGGAGTGTACACCTCACATAAAAAATATCACCCCCAGTCACCCCATTTCTTACACTATTGAGTAATGATCAAGCACATCATAGCCCTCAATCAAGTGTCCTGTGTGAATGGGTGGGATATAGTATGAAAACAAAAATTAGGCACTCTCATATTGATATCATGCCCCAATGTGCATACCACCAAGGCCAGTGCCTGACTGTGGTGCTTTAGAGGGTATGGACCAACTAATTCTATTCTGTACCAATTTTTTTGTCCTGGGGTCTGATGAGAAATTGGTGGCAAGGTGGGTTGGGAAATATTTGCAAGGATTCTTCAATGTCTCTGACAAACCAGTCAAATATTTTGCAAGAGCTGTAACCAACAAGGGTAATATATATTTTCATATGCCATCGTAAGTTTGTAAGTCATTCTGCAATGTTTCAAGCCTCTCATCGAAATCGAAAAATCTAATCAGTGACATAATAACCATTTAACCCCCCAACATTTCCAGGACTCGTAACCCCCTGAACCTATCATAATGCCAACTGTTCGCAAATGTAAGGCACTAATTCAGGCCTAGGAACTTACCATCACAGGATTTGATCTCATCGCACAAAATCCGCTATATTTCGTGACTTTGTCTTGGGGAAGTTCAGTCGAGAGGTTGCCTTTGAACGAGACGTAGTCGGTCTTTGTTCGCACCAATTCCACGCGGGATTTCCCGCCAAACTCTTCATCGGAAGTACAAGTCCAGTTGTCAAGGGCCTTGCTGTCTTTAAAATCACAGATCATCATCTCGCGAAGGGAAAAACTCGACGCCATCCTTTGTCTCGCTGTTGACCAAGAGGGCCTACAAATGTTCTTCAATGCAGCCATGTTGTTCATGAGCAGTCGGCAGAACTTACAGCGGTTGGCGGAATAGGTGAAGCAAAAGCGAAAGAACCAAGGATGGCCTGTTTTGTAGGTTCTACATCTCAAAGACGCGTTCTCGCGTCATTGGAACAAATTTTAAGGCGAAAAGCTGCTAACAGATTCCTTTTAAGTGCGTCTGTTGTCAGCTACATTCATCTCAATCACAAATATTCCACCACCTTCAGGGCTAATGTCTATGAACCATCGACCTTCTTTTCTTATAGCTTGGAAGCTGGATCAAAGATGGCAAAAACTCTGCCCTCAGTGATCCAGCACAGAACATTTTCTTTTGTCAATGTGAACAGTCAAGAAAGCTTTAGGTATCTGCAGAAACCGAGGACGTTGTCTGTGGGTAGATACGTGCATCCTGGAACGAATCCTGGAGGGAAGGGTCAGACGGCCGAGGAAATGGTAATTGTTACACTCAGATTTTAGAATTGGGGGAAAAGGGGAAGTGGACCATGAACAGTCAAAGAGAGTAGAAACAAGGGAAGCAAGTTGGTTGCTCTGGCCTGCAAGCTGCAACAGGCCATTGCTTCAAGTACTGGTGGATCCAGACATGATTTTGTGGGAGCCATTTATTGATAAAGAAATGCCCTATTTATTTGCTACATGTAAGGGTCCATGGTTGGAATGGTCCCACCCTGGTTCAACCAGTTGCATGACCTGATCTAAATTTTTGGGTCCCACACTGGGGATGTAAGTTGTGGCTATGGAGAATTTTGATCATTAATAGTAAGCCCATTAGTCATATTTCCAGGGTGCTTGGTGCAATATTTCTGGTAGGCTAGTGACTAGAGATCCAGTGGAAAGCAAAGTCACAGACTATGATAGTATGAGCCCAGCTCAAAATTTTAACAGAAAGAGACATCTCTCAGCAATAAATTTAAAACAAAGTAAACATGTCACAAGTCTAATGACAAAATGTCAGTAAGGTATTCTTAAACATGTTTACTTTGTTTTAACTTTAGTGTTGAGAGATGTCTCTTTCTGTTAAAATTATGAGCTGGGTTCTTATTTTCTGGCAAGTTTCTATAGTTACCCCTTGACTATGCATATATAGTGTATAATCAATATCTTTTCAAACTTCATGTTTACAATAATTGTCTTCCAGTGTTTTGTTTTGAAAGCTTGAACTATGTGTAAGCTTATTCTTCATTACCATTTAATTTAGAGAGAAAAGAATATTTTTACCATCCCAAATATTATTAGTTTTGGAAGGATACTGGCATCTCCATTTCTTGGATACCTTGTGCTGTCTGACAACTTTCTGGCAGCATTATTTCTGTTTATTGTAGCTGGCTTTACTGACATGGTAAATGATTATGCAATTTTTTTTAAAATAAATGTATTATAATCTTTCTGGTGTTGATTTATGGGAAAATATGATTTTTTATCTTATCTTGTGAATGGAGCACTTATTTCTCTTAGGTGATGTACAACCTCATAAATGATTTAATATTTTCAGCAAGTTTCTTTAAAACTTTTAAATACTCTTGCACTTCTTAATTTTCTGTTGTATTTTAGTAGCTCATAGGAAACATTACTTGCAAAATCTGTTTTTATGTTAAAAACATATCAAATTGAGCTGCGTCTGTAGTACTGCTGGGAGGTGGGGTAGTGGGCTCAAATTGACCCTGAGCTTGGAAGAAATCAAGGGGCCAGGTTGGCCACAATTTATTTATTTAAATTTAGAATTGTTTTACTGTTTTGTTCATTTTTGAAATTTATTTGGTGAGACGTCAATACATTACAGTGAACTCACTCACTGGGTAGTTAAATGTCTCAAGAAAAATTACAAAAATTGAAGAATACAAGGCTTCATTCTGGCTGTTAGTTATTGAGGCTAGTCAAATTAAATTTTTTACTGGAGGAGGTCTGCCAGTCTTTCTGCCCTGGGGGCCTGCAGTGGCTCTTGGGTGCACTGTGTGTCTGAGCTTATTCTGCAGACTCATAACTGTTTATATAAGGTGGGTAAACCACTGTTTTCACTGAGTCATCTTTGATAAAATTAGTACTTTTTTTTTACAAAGTATTAATTTTTTCTCCAATATTAGTTCGTTTTTTGCTCACAAACACAATATCAGTTGTTTGCTCTCCTTTTGTTTGGTATATTTCAAGTTTGAATCAATTTTTGCATGCTTGTCCACCTTTAAAATGACTGACAGTCATTATTGAATTGAAGTGCTACTTTTGAGGTTATTTTTTGCTCGAAGTAAAAATGTTTTTGATGCATGACTACCATAACTACTGTATGTTTGGGTTTTCAGAGGTATTTTATGATTCAAATGGTTATTTTGCATGTGTTCTAGCCTTTTTTGAGGCTCAGTTAATCAGGAAGTTTATCATTCTACATCAGAGGGAAGCTTCTTCGGACAGCATGATTAAGCCTTAAATGCCCAGGCCTCATCCCTGTGACAAGTAAAATTATCTGGCATTGGCCTGATTAAAAATGCTAAAATGTACCCTTGTCCCCTAATGGGTTAAAATGAATATTTTAAAATTCATATTTGGTTGAGTTTGTATTGATTAATTTTGTTCTTTGTGCTGTTTTGTTCTTTCAGCTTGATGGTTACATTGCAAGGAGATTTCCCAGCCAAATGTCGTATTTAGGGAGTGTTTTGGATCCTGTGGCAGACAAACTTCTTGTTGGGATATTAACAGTGACATTGTCCATGGTTCATTTAATTCCAGGTAATTTATCATTTGCTTGCATTGTTTTCAATGATGTGCAATATATATTATCAAATAATATTTCTTGTAATATTATTTTAATTAATAATATTGGAAAGATACTGTAATCATGGCCTCAAAAGTCCAACTTAAAAAACATGAAACTTGCATTCTAAATACAACATACATGTACACTGCATTGAACTTCCTCAACAATGGACACCTTTGGGGCTGCTCTTATTGCAGGCCTTTCTTTAACTATTTTCTAATGTGCAGCCATTCACCAAATGGGATCTTGTCTTGAAAGCTAGGGGAACTGCTATGTGCATGTGACAGTTAAATGACAATGCTTCTTGTCCATAGTTGGGGTCTAAAATTTTGCACTTGTCAAGTGTCAGTGGCAAGTTCATGCTAGAGTGGACATTGACTGAATGAAACAGGTGGCAGTAATACTCAGTTAGAACTAGCTTTTCAGCTTTATTTTTACCAGTATAAGACAGGAAGATAATGATGTACAAAGCAATAATTAAGACAATTAAAAGTTAGCTTGTTTAGCAAATATACCTATGCAATGTGTTAGCCATGCAGCATACTACATCAAAACATGCTAATATGCAGTTTTGCTTTCCCAACTTTTCAAGTGTTTTATGTGATAGATATAATATGAGCAACTGATATGTATGTGATTTACAATGCAAACTGAAGGTGAGCCGTAGTAAATTGCATACAGATCGGATGCAAATCTTGTATCTTTCTTAAAATATGAATACATTTAAATGGCCATGTTAGCTCATTACAGGTATTTTGAAGTTTTGGTAAATTTTAAAGTAGAAAATCAAAGGGAAAAGTTCATAATTCTAATCAGGATTGTGTATGTGATTTACAGAATACTAATTAGGAGCCAAAATATTTGTGTTTACATTGTGAATTATTAATGAGTTTTTTAAGTTCTTATATTACCTTCTTTTAATCTTACAAATATACATAGTAAAAAAGACATGCTGGAAGGGCTAAAAGCACTGACTAGAGGAGCAATGTTGGTGGCTGGGGGAGGGGGGCAAGGCTTCAAATCACGCAGTTAAAGACCCTGTTTTACTATCCATATAAAACGCGGCAAAATCCGAATAAAAATGACGTTGAAAAGCCTAACATATAGGTTACAAAGTCGAAAATCCACCATTTCAACGATGAGTCTTGTTTATAACCTATATCTTGGGTTTTTCGAGATGTCGTTTGTATTCGGATTTTGCTTCCTTTTTTACTAACCGTCTTAGGGAGGTTTTTGTCTTAGAGGGAGATGAGGATTAAAACGAATAAGCCCCGGTCACTCATCGCTCATCTTTCAGCCGCGGGGAAAGGTAGTGACGTTTGGAGTGAAAACCTTTGCAATGACTGACAAAGCTCGTCCTCAGTCGGGAAACTGTTAATGAAAACTTCCTTGTATTTACAATTTGTTTAGTTCCCCTTGCATTTATAATACTCGGTCGTGATGTTGGATTAATATTGAGTTCCTTTGTTGTTCGATATGTTTCATTACCTCAACCTGTAAGTATAAGGAACATTTGTTATCATTGTGCTTGTAAAACGTTAATGAAGCACATTTCAGTACTGTTTTCATTTGTCAAAATTTTCATGTATTTTTAAATATAAAGACGTCGAACAGTTAATCACTAGTACGTATAATTTGAAGAATACTGTCTGTCTTTTACCAGAGAACTTTCTCTCGTTTCTTCGATGTTCAACTTCCGACCGTTGAAGTAACTCCATCTACCATAGGAAAGGTCAGTTTGTTTTACGTTCATACGCTTTGTCTGCCACAGTCTTTTGTACCATGGGCGTTCATTGAAAATAAAGTATGAAGTACAGTAAATATTTAGGCAAAATTCAATTTTCAATCCTCAGAAATTGTATCAAAAGACCCAAACGGAACCTACTGCGGAAAAACAACTCCAAGATCAAAGCCATCCGACTGGGAATCGAATTTTCGGCTCTCTCCAAGCTTTCTTCACAAATTGAAGTTGTACTGTTCTTCCTGATAAACTCGCAAAGTCTATACGTCTTTATTAAATATTTCTCTAGACTGAAAGGTCTAACTCGCACCGCGTGCAGTGTCCAACTGAGTTCGAATTACAAATGTAAAGTTATAAGATTAATGTCACTTCTCATTACTCAACAATGAGTGTTGTTATATGTTAGTGTTGTTAGAGCAGTGGTTCCCAACCTGGGGTCCGCAAACAATTTTTGGTGGTGCGCCGAGACTAAGGGGTCCGCCGGGGGTCCGCGCAAAAGGAACGGGGTCTGCAGAAGGTAACTATTTTTTTTGGCAAATGACTACCTGCAATATTTGTTCAACTACTTTTTATTGCAAACTACCAGTCAATATCGCTAAAACCCGAAGAGTGTAAGTGTAACTTAAGAACTCGTAATTTTGAGGTTTTAACAGGTCACAGCTTCATCTCGTCTTACATGCAACCACGCTTCGCCTCTTCACCCCGAGCTTTGTTCTTACAGGAAAAGTTCTCCAGCGTTTATCTGTCCATAAATTAATCATGAATTCGAAACGATCTGCCACTGGGAAGGTCAAGGTTGAGTACCTAAAATTTGGTTTTATTCCATGCCGAGCTGAGCAAAGCAAACCTGAATGCATCTTTTGAGGAGACATTTTAAGCAATGAAGCTGCAGTTTAAGTTGGGGAGGGGGTTCGCCAAGATTTTTAAAATCAGTAAAGGGGTCCCTGGGAAGCAAAAGGTTGGGAACCACTGTGTTAGAGTATATTACAGCATGGGCGCGACGAGGGGGGAGTCGGGGAGGGCGGTCGCCTCCCTTTTTGGGGGAGTGTGAAGGATTTTTTGAATGTCAACCGTCAGCTTTAATGTCCTGAGCTGCTCAGAAGTTCTACTATTTTTGCCGCCTTTGACGTCGGATGTTGTTACTATAAACTAAATACATGCTTAACATAGTTTACTGTGTGTGTTGTTAATGTTGGGGGCAGGGGATTCTGGACCAAAAACGACCCCCCTTTTCAAATTTCTGGTTGCACCCTTGTACAGAAGTCATTTAAACAACTCGCAGTAGCTGCTTTATCGGGTCTAAAACACTCGGCTATCATCTCGTGGTTTAAATCCGATAAAGACACTACCGAAGTGAAATAATCGAAAAGGTCTGAGTAATGCCGAAATGTAAAGAGTAGTTTTCTAACGTTTCGAACGAAGGCCCTTCGTCAGAGAAAAAACGTAGGGGGATCGAAAAACACAGGGCTTACACAGCTGCTTGAGAGTTCTCCCAACCTGTCCAAGTGCATGCATCAGGCTATATGAACACAACAAAACAGTTTCTATCTGTTTTATAAAATAAGCAAATAACTAAGCAATAGTAATTATGCTTACCGAATTTATTTTTCAATATCAAATGGTGCTAGTTCTTATTAGTTCGTAAACTAATCAGACTTTCCCAGTCACGCCAGGAACGAATTCTGGCGTCAAGCGGCGCTGTGATGTTATAACCGTGTTTGCACGGTAACTGACCAATCACTGCGTGCGTAATAGGAAACTTATTTTATCAATACATTTAATACAGAGGCTCATAAAAGTAAACTAAAACGTCAGCTTCCGAATGCGTAAGAGTATGTCACTGGTTTTGCTATTGTACTGTTCACGATTACTTACAATGGTCACCAACTCTATTTTTAGATCAATACTGCCCTCCAGTTGGCACTTATTGCTTCGTCGTTAACCGCGCCTGTCCTTGATTTTACTGGTCACTTCTGCTTGACAGCTTTACAGTAAGTCTTAATTCTGGGAATTCGTTTAAATTTCTCGTTTAACTTTCATTTAAATTAGCTCGAAGATTTTCCCGCCAAAATGTACGGGTCCGGACTGAAACAGGGCCGGAACTGGAGGCGAGGTTGAAGTGTCTAGACCACTGCTCTTTTTAGGGGAGACTTTTTGTGTGCCCTTCTAGTGAAAGCTTTTCTGCCCTTATTTCCCAAAGCCACGTAGATTTACTTCAGTCGAAATGATCAATATCGCCCAGACTATGCCTTGATACTACCATCCGACCCCTGCCCTTCGAAATTTCTGGTTGCGGCCCTGTGAAGAGGGTCCTGACCCGGCGGTCCAATATCGTATAATCTGGCATCCTTCGGCAACCAATCAACATGCGTAATTTCACTTGTGCCAGTTTTGTCATATGCCGAGGTCATTTTTTGCTTAGTCGAACAAAACGTGGCGATGTTTAGATGTCTAAGAGGAAAGCTGGGACTTAGTCTTAAATTCTGTCTGCTGAAGCATCGATTGTGTGAATAACAAAGACTGTGAACTGGTGGAGACCTTTATAGGTTTCCCAAACTTTACACCCAACACAACCTGGAAGGCGTCCGGAGATTCATTCGTATTTGAAATTTGTTGTTTAGGTTTTTGGTTGGTTTGACAACTGTTATCTCTGGAGTAGACTACATGATAACTGGGAGAGGTGTAAATATATTAACGAATAAGAACCGCAACGTGGAATCATAGTTGTGAACACAAAAAACACCAGTCATCCTTGAGCTGAAGTGACCGACTCAGTAGCTTGTCATTGGTGCGACAAAGATAAGAGAGAGTATAGAGACGTTCCAACGTTGCAAATGCCATTTTTAGCTTAGCCGTTTCCCTACGAGACGTTTCCCAGTGATATTTCCCCCGGTGATACTTAAAATCTTCCGCCTTTAGCCTGAGTAGAACAGTAGAAGCTGTTTACGGTTGGGGAGGGGTTGAGAAAATGGTCTGTTACCCTGCTTTGATGAGACATTTTCCCCTGACGATTAAAATCCCCTGGCGTTAAGCGGAGACTGAATAGAATTGCAGACCCCGTAAATTGTAGGACGAAGGTAAAGGAAGAAAACTTGCTAAGACCAACTACGGTTAGGTTTATTTTAAAAATACCAAACGGTTTTCCGTCTTTGCGTTCTATGATTGAAACACGAGGGATGTGGCGACAATGGAGGAAAGTGTTGAAATTAAAAATTCTGATAAACTGTTATTTGAGCGTTATGACAGTGTTTTTTAGTTCTTGCAAAGTCGAATAATATCCCATGTTTTGACCCCAGGTCAACAAACCAGTAAGATATGTACCTTGTCATAGGAAATTAACGCTCCTTGAAATTAACGTGAATTTGAAAAATTCGCGTTAATTTTTTTTCTGCGTTATTTTCCACGTCCTTAATTAATTACAAAATTAATTTCCACGCCGCTAATTTGTTATTTGAACCCTCATTCTAATTCCTGTCCTTTGATTAAACAGTAGAAAATTTTTATCCGGTCGGCGATCAACTTGCATCACGAATGCAGTAAAGAATGCCCTGGATGGTCAAATTCCCCTACTCAGCCCCTATGTTTAATCTTCCTTTTTTGTTATGTATGTTGAGAATCGTTTTAGTCAGCAAAATTTTCCCCCATCACGAAAATGTTCTCTTTGCCCTATCCACGTAAATTTCCTGCAACTGGAAATGTTAACTACCCTTTCTCGTTAATTTCCTTTATTTTGGAAGATTTTTGTCCTTCGTTCGCATTAATTGTATTAGTGCAAATTTAATACATGTTAATCAATACATGCGTTAATTTCATACAATAAGGTAAGTGTATGAGAACTTTTCGTGGCCGTACGAAGCAGCCCCCCTAAGCATTTGATATCAATGTCACTCAACCCCCTTATCAATCCCTCTCCTAGAATGACCATTTTATATGGCGTTTTGTAGCCTCCAGAATTCTGTAAATTTCCACTCCAAACTGCAGGAATTAGCATATAAGAGACTGCCGTTTTTCCGGTAGAGCATGCCCCAGGACTCCTCCGAGAAATTTTTTCAGCCCTCCGAACATGAAACGACTTCCTGTGGCCTCACAGGATCAACCTTCATGTCTTATTTATGAACTGCAATTCATAAATCACTAATTTCCCTCATGTAGTCATTACTTATTATTGCATATCGACACGAGAAATACCTGCATAAATGATTGTGTTCTACGTGTTGATCTGAGATCACTAATATAGCACCCAATTCCTCGGCAAAAGTACACGACATCCCACCCATCCCCACTAGCACTAGATGTCTAGCTACGCTCCTGCTCTCTAGCGTCCAGTGCTTCCACTTGGAAGGAAATATCCCTGCAAAAGGAGATTTCAGCAGCGAAGATAAGACCCTGGGTACGAGGTTGATTTTGGCATTGAGAAAGGAGGAAGAAAATACTGTTTGGATGGAAATTTGCAGGAAATGATGTCATTTGGTAGGAAATTGGATGGAAATTTTAGGATTTTAATTTTCTTCTGATGAGAAATTGAGTGAAACTACTGATACATCTTATTCCCATGCTAAGAAAATCAATTGCGTCATGAAAACAGTCTTAAAATAACCTTCAAATTGTTAGGGAAGTGTCCAACCATCATGTGACAAAGTTCCAACTCAAGTACTCGATTCGAGCCATCGAAGTTTGGGGCGGTTTTGCCAGTACGTTCATGTCAATGTTATTTTTTCGAAATTTCGAATTAGTTGAAGTGTAGAAGGTCAAGGACTCTTCGATAAGAAAACATATAAAAGGTAGTGGTGCACCGATGTGAAAATTTACCGATATTCCGATAGCCGATGTTTTAAAACCAATATTAGCCGATACCGATATTCTGCCCTATACAGTACTGTATCAAAATATGAAAGTTAGTTGCTTAGTTATAAAGATTCCAAAAAGTACAAGTCATATATTTATTAAATCACTATACAATATCACTATAAACACCTATTACAATACCACTACAGGTGTATATGGCACTGTCATATATCTATTATGTGTTGAACTTGTAAAGGCAAAAAACAAAGTTGGAAATTTTATTTTCGCTAATCTAGCCGCAAAAGGTTTTTACACTGCTCGGATAATACGCAGAGATATGATATCGGTAATATCGACAGTAAAAATACCGATACCGATATTGACATTTTAGCGCCGATATGCCGATATCCGATAGGCCGATATGAATATCGGTGCACCACTAATAAAAGTCTAGAGTCTAAGAAATCCACAACCATTTGAATCCTCGTAAATGTACACCCCAGAGGTCGGTATGTGTTCAAACTTCCAACTTCCGTACAACATGTCGACTGTATTTTTGAAAGTCATTGCAGCGCATCTCCGGAAGTGCGAGGCGCTTTGGTCATATGTGCACTGAAATCTGAAATAGTTATCCGAGCAATAATCGGGTAGAGTTGGATTAAGTTCAAATCCCGTACCAAAAATAAAGTTTATTTTTTCCACTGTGAAAACCTTTTATTTTTTTACTTTAACGGGCCCAGAAGAAAAATCTACTTGTTAAGAAAATAGGTTTCGAAAGAAAATTGGAATTTGGATTTTGTTTTTTGGGAAGGAAATTTTATCAAAAAGGATTAAAAGAAATTTTGTGGTGAACGATTACAAGCACTGTCAGCTTCCTTTCTCACCATATTGAAACTGGTCATCCCATTTCTTACTCTGACTTCTAAATATTGTCTTCATTCTCATCTACTTAGTTCTGTTCCACTTTCTTTGTTCTAATATCTTGCTGTTGTCCCTGTCCATTTCCTTAACTCGTACAAATATATCGCGTTAGTTGTCATTCAATATTGCTATTCTTAGTTGTTACTCAGAGTTTTAAGCTTATTCATTTATCTGCTCTATCTTATGAGATATTAAGCACTCTACATAAAGTCAATATTGACTTCCTCTATTGTATATATATATATATATATATATATATATATATATAAGGATAATACTGCTTCCAAGTGAATCGAACCCATACCGGGTAAGTAGAGAAAAACTCTACTTGACCGCGGCTGGGATTCGAACCTGCGTCCTTCGGTTTACTAGTCCGACGCTCTACCAACTGAGCTACAAGGCCAAGCCGGGAGGATACAATGGGATGATGGTATTTTATATGATATTTCGAAATGCTAGTTTCTTCCATATCGATCCAGACTATATATCTATAGCGACAGCAAAATTTTGTCTTTTGTATTTACTTATTCGCTCTACCAGTAACGGTATTGAGCGCTCTATATTTTCATTCCAACGCTGTAACCTTCGTGGTACTCATCATTGGTGTATATATATATATATGTAAATTTAACAAATAGAAAATTGAGTGTGTCTGTGCTGTGCATGATAGAAACATGAATAACGTCATTTCAACCAGAGAAATACCTAGTGAAAACATGAGGCGTAGCCGAGTGTTTTCTGGTTGAAATCGCGTCATTCATGTTTCTATCACAGTACAGAGACACGAAAGCTATTTTCTATTTGTTTTATAAAATAACCAAGGTTTTCTCGAGTTTTCGTGACGTCATTCATGTCTCTGTACTCTAATACAAAATAAAAATGACGTCAACCGTGTCTCTATACTCAGAGAGAAAATGAAGCTCGTCCAATCAGAGCGTGGGTAGGACGCGTGTTATTTTATAAATATATATATACTTATAATATATATATATATATATATACTTATAGTTGTTTGTTCAATCTTGTCCCTTTTCTGTGTTGTTTTGAGTTGACATTCCTTTATTACAATGGGTCAAAACACACGTAAGCTGTCAACAACGAATCCCTCACAAGGATACACGTGCCTGTATTTCGTTGTCTCATCCTGTATCAAAAAACCCAAAAAAATATAGCCACATTGGCAAACATCTTCATGGGCCCCTGGCCTTCGCGGGCCCCAGGCGCGTGCCTATTGTGCCTGATGGTTAATCCGCCCCTGGATGGGAAGGATTTCGAGAAGGTGAAAAACTTCGGCAACCATTGTTGAGAGCAGGGCCGCAGAGAGGAGGGGGGGAAGCTAAGGGGGGCAGATTGCCCCAGGGCCTCGTTCTCTGAGGGGCCTCACAATGTAAAGGCCTTATTCTTAAGAATTCCTCAAAATGCCTTAAAGGCCTTAATCTCGAATGAAACTCTTTTTGGCGCATAGGCCATAATCTGAAGGGGGGGGGGCTTTAGTTGACCACTTTGCCCTGCGCCTCCTGTTGGCTTTGCGGGCCTGGCTTAGAGGCTTCGAGAGTGTGACTAGGCAGAAACTTTTACTTCGTGATTACGGCGGAAATAAAAGTAGCCTGTTCGAATTTCCTGGAAAAATGCAAACAGCAGGCAGCTGCGGCATAGTCAGACAGTTGAAACTGGTAAAATAAATCTGGGGGCCCCTAGTATTCGGATGTGACTGAAAAATATTGGAAACACCATACTGATTAAGCAACTAAACTTTATATTCAATTACCCTATTACAAGATATTTTTTGTAATAAAACTTGGCCTACAGTGTAGTATTGCTAGGTATAATGCAGTCCACTGGTTTCGGATGGCAAGGGCGCATATTTATAACTTTTGCGACTACAAATATCGTTTGAGGCCGTACATGCCATGGTGGAGTGCAGCAAGTTTTTGGGAAGGCGCGTGCCTATTAATACTCCCCTTAGCGATGCCATTAACATGAAGTACAATAGTTTCATTTTCAAATGTGGAAAAGACTCGTGATATACATGTATAGTGTCAGTTTTGTTAAAAGCTGACTTTGTTTTGTAAGCAAGACATTAAACGGCCTTTTATAGGAAGTGTAGGAGTGGTTATTGTATTATTTGTTTGTATTCTCCGTGAGTTCATTGTTTAGACTGTCAAGTTCTTAGAAAAGCGTAATTATACTCTGATCTCCGTCGAGAGTAGAAGATAACATTCATGAGTAGTTTGGTTGTTCTTGTTGGTGTTAATTTGCCCAGATCTTCCATCATAATATTTATGACTGTGGCAACGGATGATTGTGAAAGGGGTACAAGTTGACAAAAAGGCGCATTAAAATAGCGTTATATTAAAATAATTTAGTTTGCACTTGGCGATGTTGCTTTTTTTACGGACTGTGGAACACCGTGTACAAGACCGATTATTTTGTGAAACGACTTTACCCATTGGTCAAGAACTGTGCACGTGGGAGTCCATAAACAACACACCCAGGCTCCGTTTGCAGACTTCGTATTTCATCCTCTTGCACAGTTGGATTTGGCTCAGGTGACAGGTCTTGTCTATTCGAAAAAGGATTCGTGAACATTTATAACACTGAACGTATACATGTTGCGTCGACAGCGAAATGGATTCAGTTTGGATTGGAGTGATCATAATTTTGCTCCTCATTCTGGCGCTTGTATTCGCGTTCTTGTTATTCTATAATGAGCAAACCTTCGAAGAGGAAGTCGATTTGCAAAAAGCCAACAACGAAACGTTGATTCAGACCAAGACCACCGTCGTAAGAACCGTAAGACATCGAAGAAAACCTAAAAAAGAAAAGACGAAAAGCGAAGATGAAAGTGGACGTGGAAAGACCTCAAAAGAAAGCGAACTTTTCCTACCTGAAACGACAATAACGCCAACCGATGAAGAGATTTCTGGCTTTTACTCTGAATCAACTCCGGAGAGAGCGAACGGGACTACTGATAGCTCCGAAGAAGAGAGGCCAATTTTAAAGCAAAACAAGAAGAAACCCAAGAATAAGGGAAAGTCAAGTCGTTCCAATACAACAGAGACATTACGAAATGAGCAAGAGCCACCAATGAAACCAGTCGTTAAAGACGTTGTCGTCGAAGAGGTCCTTCAGAAGACGGAATCTGAACCTGTCGTGGAAAGTGAACAGCTTGTGGTTGCTGAAGAGGTGATTTTACCCGAGCAAGAGCCTTCCGTCAAAGCTTCCCCATCCAGCGCGGCCTCGAAAAAGTCGAAGAAGTCGAAAGCTTCGAAAGACAAGAATCTAGCGGCAGGTATGCACTGTGTTAAATTATTTGCATTAATGAAGTGCAGTGAAAGTCGAATGGTTGTTTTGGGTAAGCACTTTGACCAGTAACCTTCTCATTTTCGTACGATTCTTGGTTTTTAAATGTTTTGTAATGAACCATCCATTGTGAGTACAGATTTGGATTTTTTGTTGTCGGTATATGGTGATTCGATGGTACGGTAAGATGGTCATATTGTTCTCAGCAAGGGACTTTGTTTTGACTGCAGCTGGCCTAAGTCATCGTGGATAGTTCGTCTCAGTTAGGAAAATATACACTGAAACATTTCTTTTCTGAATTGTTGAAACATGGACTTATACATTGTCTCTGAAAACTGCACAGAGGTAGTAATTGATCTTTTGTCTGTCATAGCAAACTTGGTCATGAATTATTGGTCATGAACAAGCTTGCAGGAGCTTGTTCTTCGCTCATAGTGTTGCTTGAAAAAGGTTCAACAGGCAGCTGCTCTGGAATCACGACACTCGAGCAAGGTTTGAAACGATTTGTTCTGTAATTAGCTTTCCTCACGCTGTGCAGCCAGACCTTGGGGGTCTAAGGACAAAAATAAATGAAGTGTGATTTTGAAAATATCTAAACTCGTGCATTTGGGCAAATTTTTTCTGTTTGAATCGCAGTCAAGTCGTGTTTCCTTTTTAATCTATTATAAACTGAATTAGCTTTGCTAGTTAAAAATTTTTTATGATACCTTTTGATAAACTTAATGAGATAATTGGTCTTGAAGGTGCTCTATAGCATGGTGAAAGACTCCAGGTAAGGATGTATTGTTTACTTTAAAGCGTGGTCTTTAAACCTGAACTGTACTCATTCTATTGAAATTAAAACGGTATAAGAATAGTAATGTGGTCATCAATAATCATTTATTCTATAAAACAGTGTAATAAAAGACTAGCTCAGAAGAAAAACGTGTTTTTTGGTTGTATTTTCAGACCATTTGTTGCCACACAACTGTCATGTCTGGTCAATTTAAATGTATTATTACAGGCTGCATGAACTTGTGATACATGAGAACAAATGACAAAAAATGAAAAACCAAGTTTTCATAGGTTGCCAGCAATACATTTCTCATTGAAAAGTACGAAAAAGTCTTAAAAAATAGGCTTCCAGATGACAAAAATGCAAGGATTTGTGGCAAGCATTTTAAAAATTCAAGAAGACCACTTCCAGGTGAACTTCCTCTCCAGTGTTCATGTTCAGTTAGCAGTGAAAAAACTAAATGGAAAGGAAGAGTTCCTACAACTAGAGGGCCAGTTCCACAACCAAAGATTAGAACTCAACATCTTAGAACATACGAAGAAAAAAGTTATGAAAAATGATAATTGATGAAAAACAAACTGAAATTGACAATTTAATTGGGAACTGCAAGCCAAACAGAATTAAATCAAAGAACTAAAGGAAACACAAAATAGAATAAGTTTACAGTTACAAGAGAGTTTGGCCACAACTGGCACTGAGCAACAGAAAGTAAAAAATCTTAAAGAAGAAATTATAACTTTACAAAGTGAACTAAACAAATGAGCATTTAGCTTTGAGAAATTTAAAACCAATGACATGAAAATGATTTTCTACACAGGCTTGAATAGTGAGCAATTTTAGTCATTATGCAAATTTATTGTGCCAGAAATATCAACACCTATATGAAAAGGAATAAGCAGAAAGAATGAACTTTTTGCAGTCCTTGTTGACTGTGAGCTTGGATTCCAGTACAAAGATCTAGCAGACAGACTAGGCCTCCCAATTCAGACAGTCTCTTGAATCTTTGAAGGATGGATAACATTTCTCAATGAAATATTTAACAAGATTAATTTGTGGACAAGTATTGATTATATTGACAAATATATGCCAAAAAGGTTCAAACCAGATTATGCCCTGACAAGAATAATTTTAGACTGCACAGAGGTAAAAGTTCCGAAAGTTTCAAACTATGATATTCAACTCATGAATTTTTCATCATATGGGAATTTTGGAACTGTTAAAGAGTTAGTTGGCATAACTCCAAATGGAGTTTGGTGTTTTTTCATGTTCTAATGCCAGGATCAACATCAGATAATGAAAGTACAATGAGTTCAGGCATAAAATGAAGATGAGAGCCCAGCTCAAAATTCGGAGATGTAATGTCATCATTCAGGAATAAACAGAAACACACGAATAAAGTTTAATAGAAGTTCACTGACGTTTCGTTACCGACGCGCAACATTTTCAAATTACAGATGGAAATATTAAGATATTTATAATTACAAAAGGTATCACATTAGGATTAAAGCCAATGAGAACAAGGGCGGTGAAAGATGAGACGAGACAAGTAGAGGAAGGAGAGAATTAAAATAAGGCAAGCGGAACGGAAGTGATGTTTTCATTAAGAGAAGGTTTATGTTTATTGATGAGGAGACTTTCTCTGATAAGTAATTCAAGGGGTGAATTGCAAGAGGAAAGAATAGAGAAGTCATGAAAGGAGATGGAGTGGCTAGTTTGGGTTGAATGTGTAAGAATGCTAGAACGTGAAGGATGTGAAACTTTCCTGCCAGTCAAAGGCGAAATTCCCATGTGTTCTGAAATACGCGTATGTAGGTGACGGCGTTTGCCCAATATACGACGCTGCGCAGCATTGACACTTAAATTGATAAACTACATGCGATTTCAGAAACTTGGGAATGGGGTCTTTGAACTGGAAGAAGGTAGAAAGACGTTTACCAGGTTTTAATACGACACGAAGGTCTATTTGAGGGAAGCAGGAAGAAACAAGTTTGATGAGCTTGGTTCGGATTTGTAAAGAATGAGCACCGGTAAAAGGGAGGCAGAAATAGACAATACGTTTAGGGACAGTGATATTGTTAATGGGAGGAGAAAAGATCTCGTCGAGAAAAATACTTAGGCAGCGGTCAAAAAGAGCGATGGGGTAACCATTGTTAACAAAAAATTCTTTTGGATTTTAAGGACCTCTGAATGAAATATATGATAGGATGAGCATATTCTAAAATATCGGTTGAGCAACGAGTAAATAAGACCACGTTTGAACGATAATGGAATAAAACTATCAAAGTTGGGAAAAAGTCCTGTAAAAGTGGGTTTTCGATAAACAGAAGTAGAGAAGTCATCAATTCCATTAATTGAAACGTCTAAGAAAGGTAAACACCCGTTAACCTCGGACTCACTAGTAAATTTAATGTTACGGTGTTTAGAATTTAAGTAATTAAGAAAAGGTTGAACGTGGTCTTGGGATTTGAAGATAATAAAACAATCATCAACATATCGTCGGAAATGAAGAGGTTTAAATTCAGGTGGGCAATTGTCTAACCAGGTGCGTTCGTGAAAAGATAAAAAAATATTAGCAAACAGTGGACCAAGGGGGGATCCCACGGCAACACCGTCCACCTGTTCGTAAAGGTGGCCATTAAAAAGAAAATGACAATTTTTGACGGCTAATGACAATAATTCCTTAAACTGTGCACGAGTAAAACCAAGGTGGTGGGTTGAGTTGAGAAAAAGCTTAGAAATAATGATATCGATCGTTTCGTCGAGAGGGACGTTAGTAAAAAGTGAAGATATGTCAAAACTGGTCATGGAGATGTGATCAGCGTCCAGATTTCAATTACGTAACTCATCAATAAACGAAAAGGTGTCTGAAACGATAAAGGGACTAACAGTAATATCATGAAGAAGTAAAACAACACTCCTACAACCCTACAACACTCCTAAAACCTTTCTAAATATCTTGTTTCACTTCTTTACAAATCTGAACCGAGCTCATCAAACTTGTTTCTTCCTGCTTCCCTCAAATAGACCTTCGTGTCGTATTAAAAATTGGTAAACGTCTTTCTACCTTCTTCCAGTTCAAAGACCCCATTCCCAAGTTTCTGAAATCGCATGTAGTTTATCAATTTAAGTGTCAATGCTGCGCAGCGTCGTATATTGGGCAAACGCCGTCACCTACATACGCGTATTTCAGAACACATGGGAATTTCGCCTTTGACTGGCAGGAAAGTTTCACATCCTTCACGTTCTAGCATTCTTACACATTCAACCCAAACTAGCCACTCCATCTCCTTTCATGACTTCTCTATTCTTTCCTCTTGCAATTCACCCCTTGAATTACTTATCAGAGAAAGTCTCCTCATCAATAAACATAAACCTTCTCTTAATGAAAACATCACTTCCGTTCCGCTTGCCTTATTTTAATTCTCTCCTTCCTCTACTTGTCTCGTCTCATCTTTCACCGCCCTTGTTCTCATTGGCTTTAATCCTAATGTGATACCTTTTGTAATTATAAATATCTTAATATTTCCATCTGTAATTTGAAAATGTTGCGCGTCGGTAACGAAACGTCAGTGAACTTCTATTAAACTTTATTCGTGTGTTTCTGTTTATTCCTGAATGATGACATTACATCTCCGAATTTTGAGCTGGGCTCACATCTTCATTTTACGTCTAAGATTTCCGTCCGGCAAATCTTTAGTAAACCTGTTAAAGGAGTTCAGGCATATTAGATATCATTGAATCAAGCAGAGGAGTGATGACTGATAGAGGATTTACCATCCAGGACACTGGTGCTGAGAGGGGGCTGTACCAATTTGCACCACCAATGTTACAAGCTGAGCAAATGTCTGTCGCAGAATGCACCAAAACATTTGACAAAGCTAATCTTTACATACATATAGAAAGATTTATTGGAAGAATGAGAAACTGGCACATCTTGTCACAGGTCTGGCCAGTGAATCAATACAATTTACTGACTCCCAAATGGAAAGTGATTGGGTTTCTTACAAACATGTATCCATGTATTGGTTCCAAAAACAACCAGGTAGAAAAGTAAGACTACTTATTGTAAACCATGTCTCTACTGATCATAGTTATTTAACAAAACATAGTTAATGAAAAAATGTGCATTTGATTTGATTGATTTGGTATTAATGTGAGATGTTGATTACAGTTTTGTAAAACCTTTAAATTATTTTTAATTCTTTCAGATATTTATACTTTTATGAAATTGATTTGAATTGAATTTTATCAGTAACATTAAGTTACATTTTGTCAAATAAATAATCATTAAATGTTGCTTTAAAAAAGAATGAAAATTTAAAGAATTGCTGCATCTCCTTGAAAAATAACTGGAGGAATGTTATCAGCTTGTTTAGTTCTTTTGACCAATTGTCATGGTTGCATTAATGTACATGTAAAATATTTATAATTTGGGACATTTACTAGAGGTGAGAAGTGGTTCAATATGGACTTCATGCCATTTCTGAAGCTTAGATTTTGAATCTGGAAAGAAAGCTTGATAAAATTGAAAAAACAGAAAAAAATTCCAAATCAATGTCTGTGAAGACAACAAATTCTACAACATCTTTTCCTGAGAGCCCCATTTACATTTGTTCTTGCTGATAATATCCTCATGAGTTTTCTTTTTCCAAATAAATTCTTCCATTCTCATCAAGGCCATAAGAATATGACTTCAATGATTGTTTTTCTTGAACAGCTTCAATAACTTGCATGTCTCTTTGGCTTGCTAAGCCTTTTATATCCAGGAGATGGTCTAATTCAGGAATGTATCCATCTGGTGAAGCCACAAGATTCCCATCATTAAAACAACCACACTCTTCAACCTTTGCCAGTTAAATTTGAGTATCTCTGGTGGGCTTGTGCTTCATTGTCAATTCCATATAGCATAGAAGGGGGATGTTTTTATAACTTGAAACTAGTTGCACCTTCATGATCTTATTGATAAGTGCTAGCCTACCAACCTCTGTTGAGTGTAACACTTTTCTAGCCAAGGAAGAAGGTATTCCATACTGACAGTACTGATGTCACAGTGGATTGCCTCTTAGACCCAAGGTTATCTTTTTAATGTGTAGTACTTGACTTATTTCATTATCTTTAAGTTTGCTATCAGTACTACATATGACATGGATTAATTGTTCACCATGATCATAATCACCAGAGTGACAGTAATTGTGATCATGGTTAACACTTGATGCATATCTTTGGTGTAAAACCTTCCAAACAGATGATTTGGTGGTAGTTGTGGAGTTAAAACAGTGAAGAAGTTGGTGTTTTGTTTGCACATCATCAGCACTTGAAGCATACAAATAAGTATTGCTTAATGGTGATTGAACCTTCTTTGATGTTGCTTTAGTATCTCTGTGTTAAGGGTTTTTTATTTTTTTATTGGCTGATTTTACTTTGATGTTTTGGATTTCCGTAAGTTTTCTTCTCCAAGGTTTGTTTTTATGCCAAGTTTGCAATCTTGAGATGCATGTTATCTCTAGACTTTGGTTATTTGTCTTGCTATGTTCTTCTAATGCATAGTGTGGCAGAAAAATGGCAGCACAAACCAGATTTCCCAGCTGGGCATCTACAAAATGCTTCCGTTGGACAATTTTCCACAAACATAATCCACAATGGCTGTGCAGGTCTGTATGTTTTTAATCTCAGGCTCTTTATGTCACTTATCAGACTTAGAACGTCCCACAAATATGGGGGGTACAAAGGCCCCCCCTGTTCCCTATCTGGTGTGGGCCAGTTAACCTTTTTAATGCACAGCGTTTGATATATGACACCTCATAAACAAAAAAACAAATGCAGGAACAAAGTAAAAATTAAGAGAGAACAAAAAACAAGGAAAAAATCAGTTCATTAACCCATTAAGAGGCAATGGCACACTTTATAATTTTATTCTAGGTAATTTCAGATGATTTTACCCATCAGAGGGATGAGGCCTGCCCCTTAATGGGTTAAAGTGTTAACAACACTTTTTTGGGTTTTAGTCTATATGTGCGTGTGGATTGTCACTTCCTTTATTTAAGATTGGTACTCAGTGAAATGTTTAAATGTGGCCAGTTTACTTTAGTTCGAATTATATATTTATTTCTCTAAAAGGACTGTAGAATTCCCATGAGTTCATCAGAACATGACAGGGAAGGTGGTAGCATTTCTCTTGCCTTCATTATTCACCCTGAAAACCTTGTAGATTTCCTTTTCGTAACATTAGTGGTTTGCAAACTAAATCTACAGAGTCCAGACTGGCGAGAGGACTGCTGTGAAATTAACAAAAACCCCATTAGTACTAAATACAAAAAATTTAATAATTTAAATAGTAATTTAAAGTTGGATATTGTGAGGAAATTATTACAGAGGTATTTCTTTTTGGTTATGAAATAATGGAATTTTAGAGGTTGCTTGATTTTTTTCAGTTGATGAAGCGCAAAAGGGAAAGAATGACAAACTATATTTGATCTCCAATAACAAAACATTCGACATATGTTGTTGGGTGTAATCTTCATTAAGGACAATTACAATAACAAAAACTTGTTGATGTGTTTCCTTCCCAGAGTAAAAAACATCAAACTCGCGTTTTTAGCGTCAGACTCAACTTTTCGCGCTATTGCATGTAAACGTTTAATCGAAGAGTTAAAAATCTTGTAAAAAAGATAAGTTTTTTTGCAGTAACGTTATAAAGTTTATTGAAACATGACGAGTTTTCGTCTTGCAAACCTAGGACTTCCTCATACCAAGACCTCCTCATACCAACTACGTTGTAAAATCAGACCTACGTTGTAAAATGTTTACTTTATATACTCCACAATATGGTAAAAATTTCTGGTGGCAAGTTTAAGTGATTGAGGTTGCCAGCCCACCCAACTTTATGCAGTCGTTTAATATCTCATAAATGTGTATGACATCCTTAAGTTGATAAACTACCATTCCTAAAAGCTTTGACAATGGTGTTACCTTAACTATTCTTGTCAGTAAAGTATGTTGCTTTATACGAATGTGAAATGTTTTATTTCTAAAAATTCGAGTTCAGTTTTCGTCAGTGATTACAGTTTACGAAAGGTGGTTCGCAACCGCATTTGGGCTCACGTTAAAAAACCGTTGAAAGCTCTGAATTAAATTAAACCATGTTTATGCTAAGTTTAAGGGCTGAAGTGCGATTCCCATCGACATGGTGACTTCGTTTGTCAAACCTTGCATAAAAGCGCATCCTCTTACATTACATTCAAGTGTTCATTTACCAGATGTTACATTTTTACATTCATGTCCCAATCAGCAGGCATTTTACCTACTAGTGAAATGATAAATTGTGAAACATTTTGCAGAAATAGGAATTTAATTTGAGAGAGCGTATTTGCAAATTAAGGTTAAAAGATACCGTAGATATTTTGCTCGGTAAGCATTGAGAGTTACTAGTGTCAGCGCATATACAGCAAACTTGCAACAAATGCTTGATGGTCGCTATTGGGCAATATGGAAATTCCTCCAGACAGTACGTGATTTGGGTAGAGGCACGTAATTTACTAAATGAAGCGCGTTTTTCTTGTAATTTCATTGTAATGGTTAATGGCGCTGATTAACTCATTAAGGCACAGGACTCGTTCTTTTGACGAGTAAAATATTCTGGTATTAGCCAGAGTAAAATACCAATGTGTACCTTTGCCCCTTAACGGTTTAAAACATTTTTTCACCTTTCTTTTAATAATGTACAGAGCAAACCCTAAGATATTGCTGCTCTTCCATTTCCATTAAATTTGAAAATAACTATGAGCTGAGCTCAAAGTTTTCACAAAAAGAGACATTTCTAAACAAAGTTAAAATAGAGTAAACTTGTTTAAGAATATTTTGCTGACGTTTGGTCGCTAGACTTTGCGACATCTTTAGAGTAACGTATGAATACAAGGAGTAAATTAGCATGTTAAATTATATTTACAAGGTGTTGGACAATACAAATGTAATAAGGAAGGAATAAGGTGTGTGGACAGGAAACAGTGAGAGGAAGAAAGAGATAAATCAAGACAAGGGAAAGGGACAGAAAAAGGATAGTTTTGTTGAGTTCGGGCTTAGATTTAGAAATAACATGGCTTTCCCTAATTAAAAATTCCAAAGCGGAATTCAAATAGGAGACAGTGGAAAAATCGTGAAATTCCGCGTTCTCGTGTGTTGCATCTGCCTAAGAAAATGACAAATTTGAAATTGCTCGAAAAGTAAATCATCAATTTGTAAACTATGATGTGTCTATGTATAAAATGCCCATATACAGAGATTTTATAATCTCTATCAAACGTCTGGAAATTTTAACCAGCTAGTTTATAGACATTTTGTTGGATTGATCGACTGTGACAAACTTTACAGACATTTTACATATCGTTAAACAATTTGTAAACTTTATATTTCTAGATTTTGTGTAGAGATTTGTAAAATCTATAATTTGTGATCACTACTAAATGCTAAATTTACAGAGATTTTGTTTTGAAAAGAGGAAATGGCAACGACTAGTGCGATCATTATACTGCTGTGCTATAATGTAAGATATTCATTCAGAAGAAGGCGCTACGAGTAAGATTTCTTGATCAGTCATATGTGCTAAATTTATCCATAAGATAAAGGGTAGTGGTGGTTTTAGCCATTTAAATTCCTAAACAATCAGTTGTAAGTCAAAGTTATTCACTGTGTTGTGGTAGCAAAAGGCGACATTTTGCTATTGTGAATACTTTGCATTAAGTAATTTTTTTATTATTTGATCTTCAATGTCTGTAATTTTTGAATTGGAAATTATTTTTGTATGGAACTAAACTGAGCTGAACTGAAAATTAATATTGAGATTCTGACTTTGGAAAATTGTATTTCTTAATAACATTGCTCATGTTATCAATTTATTATTATTTCTAATTGTGCAAAAAGGTCGCTGAAAACTCTGCTAAGCTTGCCATGTTATATTATTGAATACTTAATTTTGTATGCCTTTAGGTGATTAAATATATTTGACTTTACTTGACTTGACCACATGGCAATACAAACCAACACCTCAGTTTAATAGGTAGAGATAAATCGACTATGTTTAGAACTCGTCAAAAATTTTGAGTTTTTAATAACATACAACTTTCTATTTTAATTTCACGATTCAGCTCCCTTTTAAACACATTACTGTTGCTGACTGTAAAACAATTTTGTGAACTCAAGGACAAGTGGGGGTGTGTGCTACCTCCCATGCCCCTCCTTTAGCTACTCCACTGCCTATAATAGGAAATTGACACTTCATGAAATTAACTCAAATTTCAGGTCGTGTTAAATTTTTTAGCATTATTTTCAGAACACAACTTCAATTAAGCATTGCTTTAATTTCCATGCCACTACCTTTAATCAAACAATAGAAAATTATTAGGCATCTTTGTCACAAAAAGAAACATGGTCTGAGCATATTTCTTTCTGTGGCAAAGGGCCTTTTCACTAAACACTGGAATTCTTTGAGATCAGTCACGGCAGTTACCAAACTTTGAACTTTTTGCAGTAAAGAATGCTCAGGATGGTCATATTCCACCACTCAACCCCTATTTTAAATCTTTCTTTTATGTTATGTATGTTGAGAATTGTTTTTGTTAATGAATTTTTTGTTGCAGTTCTCATCACAAAAATGTACTTTTTGTGGCATCCATGTTAATTTCCTGCATCTGGGTTGATAACTGCTCCTTTTTGTTGATTTCCTTCATTTTGGAAGATATTTTTCCTTTATTCACATTAATTTAAGTCACACAGATTTAATATGTGTTAATTAATATGAGCCTTAATTTGCTATAGGAAAGTAAATTTTGATCTGTTGTGTCAAATGACAAATCAACATGCATTTGTTCATCAGGTCTTACCACAACAATTTTTATATTTAATCTTCAGGTGATTCTGGTCTTGATGTGGACATTGGTCAGTTCTTAAGTGATCTGCAACTTTTTCATCTGAATGATATCTTTCAACAGGAACAGGTTTGTTGTTCTGCCATAAATTTTCCTGACCACTACTGCTGTGGCAAATGCTGTTGTGACTGCTGTTTAGATTTACAGTAGTTTGTGCTGTAATTGTGTGGATATTGTTGTGGACCGGTAGTGGTTGCATCATTTTCTGTTCTTGTTGTTGCTCTCGTTTGCAACTGGAGTTTATATTCCCTGGTTTAAATCCTGAACAGGATTCTAGGATGATCCTAATGGGATCCTTGCTGGATCCTGTTTTTCCTAAATCAGGATCTTGTGAGGTCCTATGGGATCCTTGTTTAAGATCCTGCAAAATGTTGTAATAGATCCTACAAAATGTTAAATGTTATTCCATTAAATGATCTTGTTTTCTTTTCCAAGCTGTAATTTTATGCAAACATTTTTGATTCAGGCTGATACGAATGTTACTCAGCCTTTTTCTTGGACCAACTCACCACATTTTACTGCAATACATCCTGTAAAGGCCAAGAAATTATAGTCATTAGACTACCGGTAGTTGTATCAAGATGGATGTTGGCAACAGTTGCACCATAACAGAGGGGTTGCTCTCCCCAATTATCTCTATATTTAAGTTTTTGTTCCAGATTAATTTTAGGGAATATAATGTAATAAGAAACTTCAAATCAAGGACAATTTTTTTAATAGTAAACATTTTTTGGCAAGCTTATGCCATCTTCAGTACAGGAAATGAATTAAGTATTTGACAGAGGTGTTTATCCATGTATATCTAACTATATGCTAATGAGAATAAGAAGTTTGTGAGTCATCTAATTGATATGTTGTGGGGAGAACTTAGATGAAGGATCATATAAGTTGCTAAGTGAGGACAAATTTGATGGCATACGATCTATTGATCATTGATATGGTCTAGCTATGACTTATATGACTGTTACTGCTACTGTTGTTTTATTGCTGTGATTTCAATCACTACTGACATAGTAGTTGTTCTTGCAGTTACTTTGTTCTTATCAATCTTTAGCAATAGCTTCCCCCAATATTTCTGACGAGGGCTTATACCTCCTAAGGTCATTCCATATTAATCTTTAATTTCTTGACCTGCACCCCCTATCATTTTTTTCAAGAAAGTCATTTTTTTAGGGTTTAATGTTTAATTCGTGATCTTAGTCATGAAAAGTGTTCTCAAAACTGTCAATTTTAAACTGATTTGAACTTGTATTTACATACTTTATCAATAAATGTGAACTCTGTTGTTTATATTAAAATGTTATTCTATTGTCCGTTTCTTATACTCAGTTATTACAATTATTTTAACTAGCATTCAACACCACACAACAATGCACAACTGGGACAGCAGAGTGAGATTTTGAGTGGGAAGGCTAGTTGTACAAATACAGGCTTTTGCATGTTTCCCTGGAAAATTTCACAAAAAATGTCAGAAAAGTAGTTGTTTCAATGTTACTTTGGAAAGAAAGGGGGGCTACAGCCCCATCTGCTGTGCCATCCCTGCACAGGAGATGTATATTCATGATTCCTGGCAAGTTTAAATTGGTCTTGTTCTCCTTACCAATCACCCATGCATGTCCAGCTGGAGACAGGTATATAGGATGAGAAACTAAAGATTAATTTGGAGTAGCTCAATATTTTGGGCTGCTAAGAACTTGCTTGTGACCTTGCTTAACTGATAGTGCAGGAAAGTTCTATCCTTTTTGATATCTTTAACAATGGCAGGAATAACCCAAATATGCAAAAGAACTCTTCATATTTCTTTATGTAACTGATTCAAATTTTGGTTGTGGTAGTGGAATGCACTCCACTTGTTCAACTTTTCTATAAAAATTAGCTTTCCCCCAATATTAAACATGTTCCACTCCCAATGTCTGCTGCTGCTGTATCGTTTACTATAGGTATCTTTCATTAAACCTTCTCAGCACACTTCAAATTTCATCCATATTTGTTATAGATCCCATGGAATATTCTTGTAGATATGGGACATAAAGAACTCAAACAAGTTGGCATCAGTGCTTATGGCCATCGACACAAAATCTTAAAAGCTGTGGAAGAAAGGATGACAAATTTGGGACCAGGTAAAATGTTACTGGTTTTAATTAATTTTTATACAACTATCCTCAAATGTTTTGTTGATTAACAAGGGAGAAAAAAACCCAACTAAATTTAAACATATTTAGCAATAGAATCTCACTACTTGAGATATTTGTCCTCCTCCTCTATTACAACATTTAAATTAGAGTAAACAATAACAAGAATGATAAAATAGGTATGTGAGTTTGTGATTATCATACAAATGATTGAGCAGTGAGAATAGAAAAATATTTGTGTCATCTGAGGACACTTGAAATTGAATTGGATATTAGTTTTAGGGCTCATTCCTGTGATAAGTAAAATCATGTGGGATTAGCCAGAGTAAAATACTTACCGTAAGTGTGCCTTTGCCCCTGACTGGGTTAACACTGGCCATTGGCAATCTGAAGATACAGTGCCCGGACTTGGGGACTGCAGTAAAATGAACCAATATTGCATTAGTGCTGAGGACAAAAGAGGAGGTAAGGATGGCCTTCTTGGGGATTTAAAGGGACATTTTGTGAGGAAATTATTGCAGAGGTATTTGTTTTGGTTGGAAAATAATAGGATTCTAGAGGTTGCTTGATTTTTTTCTGTTGATGGAGCACGAAAGGGAAAGAATGACAAACTTTGTTTGGTTTTCGGTAATAAAAAATACCAAATCTGTTGTTGGGCTTAAGCTTTATTGAGGACTGTTTTTAATTACAGCAACAAAAGCTTGTGCATGTGTTTCCTTCCCAGAGTGAAAAAACAGCTAACTTAGGTATTCATTTGTTGACGCTTTTAAAAATCTTGTAGTAAATTATACTCTGAAACAGACATGTTTTTTTGCAGTAGCGTTATGAAGTTTATTGAAGTTTGACGAGCTTTCGTCTTGGAAATCTAGGACTTGCTCGAAGTGTGACTGACGTTGTAAAATGTTTACTTTATACTCTAGAATGTGGTACAACTTTATTGTGACAAGTTTAAGTGATTGAGGCAGCCAGCCCACCCAACTTTATGCAGTCATTAAGGCCACTTACATGTGTATGACATCTTTGAGTTGAAAAACTACTATTTTTAAAAACTATGACAATGCTGTTACCTGTTAACTAGCCTTGTAATGTTTGCTATGTATATACTGCTTTGTAGCAACCTGGAGTGGAAGTTTATTTCTAAAAATCTGAATTCAGTTTTCCTTAGTGATTACGGTCTCCAAAAGGTGGTTCGAGACTATATTTGGGGTCACAAAAAACAAAAAAAAACAAACCCTTTGAAACCTCTAAATCAAATTTAACCATGTTTATGCTAAATTTTACAGCAGAAGTGCGATTCCCAGTCACATGGTGACTGTGGTCGTCAAATCTTGCGAAAAGGCGAATCTTGTCATGACATTTAAGTGTTCAGTTCCCGGATCCTACATTTTGACATTAATGTCCCAATCAGAATGCAGACATTTTACCTACCACTAAAATCATAAACTGTGAAACATTTTTCACAAATAGGAGATTAATTTGAGAGAGCTAATTCGCAAATTAAGGTTAAAAGATACAATAGATAATTTGCTCGTTGACCGGTCTTGAGAGTCACTAGTCTCCGCATATTTACGGGGAATTCGGCACAACAAATGCTAGATCGTCGTTATTCGAAGATATCCATATTTTTCCAGGCGCTACATCATTTGAATAGAGGCACGTAATTTACGAATTAAAGTGCATCTTTCTTGTAATTTTATTGTAATGGTTAATGGCGCTGTTTAACTCATTTAGGGCAAGACTCGTTCCTTTGACGAGTAAAATCGTCATGCATTAGCCAGAGTAAAATACGAATATGCACCCCTGCTCCATAATGGTTTAAAACATTTTCCCATCTTTCTTATAACAATGTTCTGAACAAACCCTGAGATATTGCTGCTATTCCATTTGCATTAGATTTGAAAATAACTATGAGCTGAGCTCAAAGTTTTTACAAAAAGAGACATTTCTGAACTTTAAAGTTAAAATAGAGTAAACTTGTTTGAGAATATTTTGGTGACATTTGGTCGGTAGACTTTACGACATCTTTAGAGTAACTTATGAATACAGGGAGTAAGTTAGCATGTTAAATTATATTTACAAGGTATTGGACAACACAAATGTGATGAGGAAAGAAGAGGATGTGCGGGCAGGAAACAGTGAGAGGAAGAGGGAGATAAATGAAAACAAGGGAAGGGGACAGAGAGTTGAGTTAGTTAGTTGAGTTCGTGTGTAAATTTAGAAATAACATGGCTTTCACTAATTAAAAATTCCAAAGCGGAATTCAAATAGGAGACAGTGGAAAAATGGTGAAATTCCGCCTTCTAGTTTATTGCAGCTGCCATAGATAATGAAAAATTTGAAATTGCTCAAAAAGTAGATCATCAATTTGTAAACTACGATGTGCCTATGTATAAAATGCCCATATAAAGAGATTTTACAATCTCTATCAAGGCAAATTTTAACCAGCTAGTTTACAGACAATTTGTTGGATTGATCGACTCTGGCAAACTTTGACATTTTACCTATTCTGAAACAATTTGCAAACTTTATATTTCTAGATTATGTGAACAGATTTGCAAAATATATAATTTGTGATGAATACTAAATGGTAAATTTACGGAGATTTCGTTTTGAAAAGATGAAATGGCGACGAGTAGCGCGATCATAACACTGCTGTGCTATAATGTCAGATATTGATTGAGAAGAAGGCGCTACGAGGAAGATTTCCTGATCAATCGTACGTGCTTATCGATAAGATAAATGGTAGTGGTGTTTTTAGCCATTTAAATTCTTAAACAGTCAGTTGTTAGTCACAGTTATTCACTGTGTTGTGGCACCAATAGGCGACATTCCGCTATTACGAATACTTGGCATGCAGTAATTTTTTTTACATTTAGTTTTCAATGTGTGTAATTTTTGAACTGTAAATTACTTTTGTACTTTAATTTAACATGTAGCTATGAAAAGACATGATAAACTGATTAACGTTATTGTCAGTAACCTTGCAAAATATTGTTACTGTAGTGCCATTTTTTAACGTGTAGCTTTGCTGCTAATTTAGCAAAATTCACAGCTATTGAGGATTTGATTTTGGCCGATACTCTCTCGCAAACTGGGAGGTAGTTTTTGAGATTATAATGTTTTTTTTGTTTGTATTTTTTATCTTAAATTATAAGAAATGGAGGAAATGGCTAATGTTTCCGGTCATCCTCCCCAACTCAGTATAACAATTCCCAAGCTGAAAGATCTGCAGGTAACTTGCAAACCATGGGAATGTGCTAAGCCTCCGACGGATGTTTTGTGGCTAACTGTGACAGACGATGAATTCTTGGCGTGCTTTTTTTACCTTGGCAATGCCTTCAAGTCGTACAAAAAAGAAATTGGATATGTGCACTTCGGAGAAGTTGGTGATGGTGAGAAGAAGGTAAAAGTGTCTTTAATTAGATGCTCTAGAGGTTCGACACAGGTTGGTGGTGCGCAAAATGTCGTCCAAAATGCTGTGAAAATTCTGAAACCAAAAGCCGTATTTTCTGTTGGGTTTTGTGGAGGGTTGAGGAAAGAGAAAGCAAAGCTGGGAGATGTGGTGATCTCGTCAAAGCTATCTACGTATGATGAAAAGAAAATTATCGGTGATGAGCAGCAGTGGTGTGGCAATACTATAAACGTGACGAAGAATATCGGGGACCTGACGAGAACAGCTGCCGACGGTTGGAGAGCTCCTGTGCTTGATCCAGAAGCACTTGAGGTGGAGGTCCATCGCGATGGGGAAATTCTATCTGGTCCAGAGCTGGCAAGTTGTCCGAGAGAAAGTGAAAAGCTTGTGAAACAGTTTCCTGGAGCAATTGCAATTGAAGCGGAGGGCCAAGGTAAGGTTGTGATAAATGTTTTGAAATTTGTCTGTTTGCCTAATATGTTTCGAAGGCATTCTTTAAAATTTAAAAGCTATACCTTTAAGGTTTGCTTCATTTTAAGGAGTCTACACTGCAGCATTTGATCTGGAAGTTGAATGGGTAATCATTAAAGGAATCGCGTATTATGTTGAGAGCAGTGAATGTGGAGTTAAACAGTGGGAACCTTTTGCCTCCGCTATGGCCGCGTCAGTCGCTATGCACATTTTGAAAGAGCCAGACGTCCTAAAGAATTGGCGTCACTATCAAGGAACGAACGAAAGCAATGTAAAAGGTAAAATTACAACGAATAAAAGTTATATTTCTACGTGGAGAGGCACAGTGGGTGCCAGCCCTTGTGCCCACTCAACAGGGAGCTGAACAATTGACGATTACCGTAATTTGTGTATTAAACGCCTCAGGCGTTTATTTAAAAATTGGTATTTTGGTTCCGGCTATGAATAGGGATCCGGCGTTTATTAGTGAGGTATTATTTTGTGAGATTTATTAAGGTTGATTTATTATGATCGACAGTTCAATGCATTAACACACGATTTGTAACGAAGAAGGGAAAAAACCGGGGAAATTTCAAATCGTTGCTTTCGTGACGAAGCTGAGAAATATAAAGAGCCCAGTACGGTGAAATGCTTTCCCTGATAGTGAAAAAGTACTTAAGAAACAGAAGACGTCTTTTGACCTTGAAACAGGCCAGCGAGAAGTTAAAAGAAAACGGGAGAAGCTTGTGAAACAAAAGACGATTTTGTAGTGTTTAGCACTTTTTGAGTGTTTTTTTAACTTCGTAAGCGCCTGTATCGGTCGATTGGGTGTCTCGGGCAATGTTTTGTGTCTCTTTTATAAGAAAGCCGTTACGATGTCTAGTGATGATGACTCATTGACAGACAAATTATGGGGATGGTGAAAAGAAAACGTTTGAGAATGGCTGTACCCTTTCGTGGGCAGGTTTTCAGGAGGCTTCCTCTTGGCGAGGAAAATCGTCTGGGGCTAACGAGAGAAAAATGAATGTTTCGAAATGACAACAGTGGTCATTAAAGGGTTAAAAGCTATTGTGTTTGTTTAAAATGGACATTTAAGTTAAAGAGCTGTTTTAAGTATTTGTAAATTTAGATTCAGAATGGCAATTAGATTGATTAATTTTTAATAACTTCTCGAAATATTATATAATTTTAAAACTCATATATATTTAATATCTTAGTATCAAGTCGCTTTTGTGTCCTTCCACCTAAACCATCACACTGCGTGGCGAAACGAGAAGATACTGTTTCGAGACTTGGCCAAAAGATGCAAGAACTCCGCTGCCATCATCGAAATTCTGTGACAAGCTTATATCTTTCAGGAAATCCCGGATGTGGTAAAACTCAGATGGCCAGGTTACTTGGTGAAGCAATGTATGCGGAGAAGAATTTGTCGTTTGTATTTACCTTGGGTGCTTCATCGCCAGAATCACTGTATGATTCAATGTTTCATCTTGCTTTAAGACTGGGTTATGATGAAGGTTTTCTGCAGAAAGAGATATTAAAAGGTTCAGATCATGAGAAGTTCAACAAGCTTTGCAGTTTAGTTAGCGTCAAAGCTAATTCCCATCACTGCTGGCTATTAATTGTGGACGGATTGGGCGTAAGTGGTATGAAAGAGGAAATGAAATTTTGGCGCGGAAGTCGTGGCATCCAAAACTGGGGAGCTGGTCAGCTGATCATAACCACACAGAGAGAAGATGACATCCCAGTAGGTGATAATGTGGCGGAAGAATCTTTAAAGAATGGCTTGGGTCATGATGAAGCCGTAAATTTTTTAAAAGAAATTTCATTTATCGGGCAGCAAGATGAAAGCACTGGGGAAACACTAGAACAAGTTGTCGAAGAGTTGGATTACCAGCCATTAGCATTGGCCAATGCTGCGATTTACGCCAATGAATTGTCAAAGGCGAAGAAGAAAGTGACATGGAGGGGTTACCTCGCAAAATTGCAATTGGGGAAGCGAGAACTAATGGAAAAGAGTGCAGCAAAAAAAAATGAGGCATATTCATACGGCATGGTAGTAGCTACACGTCTTGTTGTAGAGGAACTTTTGGCGTCTTCTGATATTTTCAAACATATCTTCGTAGCGTTTACCTTCTGTGCCAATGCGATAGTTCCAGCTGACCTGATAGCAGGGTATGTAGTGAGCAACATGGCGAATGTCGATGACGACGAAGTTCTTATTGTTTTAAAGAATTGTTGCCTGTTTTTGTGGAACGAAGACCCCATGGTAAATAGTTTGATGGTTCATCGAGTTGTCTACCAATGTTTTGTGACGGTACTTCACAAAAAGATAAGTTATTCCTCGAGGGTATATTTTTTCTGTGTGTGGCTGACTAATTTGGAAATTTTTGTGAAATTAAATCTCGCGGAGGAAAATCCATCGACCTATGCTACGTTGTCCCTTCTAAAAGTCCACCTGCCGAAGAATGATGATCGAAAGCAACGCTTCATCACACCAACCAGAAATTCAACCGACCCAACTACAGAAGCTAAATTCTTAGTCGGAGAATTTCTTTCAAAAGTTACAGCATTTCGTGATGTTTATCACAGGACATTCGATGTTAAAAACGATCTTACTTGCACGAACTCCATCCTAAAGATTCTGCGTTCCATTCACGGAAATAATCATCCGGACACTATCACGACTTTGGATCATCTTGGTAATGTGTATTACACTATTGGTGATCTAAAGAAAGCCAAGGAGCACATCTTGAAGGGTTTGAAAATAAAGAAAACATGCTACGGGGACAGTCATCCGGACGTTGCCGCGTCTTTGAATAATCTGGGACTTGTGTATGCCGATCTTGGTGATCTAAAGAAAGGCGAGGAGTACTACTTGGAAGCTTTGAAAATAAAGAAAACATTCTATGGAGACAGTCATCCGCACGTTGCCCTGTCTTTGAATAATATTGGGCTTGTGCATGCCAGTCTTGGTGTTCTAAATAAAGCCGAGGAGTACTACTTGGAAGCTTTGAAAATATGGAAATTGTGCTACGGGGACAGTCATCCGGACGTTGCCACGTCTTTGAATAATCTGGGACTTGTGTATGCTACTCTTGGTGATCTAAAAAAAGCCGAGGAGCACTACTTGGAAGCTTTGAAAATAACGAAAACATGCTGCGGGGACAGTCATCCGGACGTTGCCACGTCTTTGAATAATCTGGGACTTGTGTATGCCGATCTTGGTGATCTAAAGAAAGCGGAGGAGCACTATTTGGAAGCTTTGAAAATATGGAGATCGTGCTACGGGGACAGTTATCCGCACGTTGCCTTGTCTTTGAATAATCTGGGACTTGTGTATAAAAATCTTGGTGATCTAAAAAAAGCCGAGGAGCACTACTTGGAAGCTTTGAAAATAACGAAAACATGCTACGGGGACAGTCATCTGGACGTTGCGTTGTCTTTGAATAATCTGGGACTTGTGTATGCCAATCTTGGTGATCTAAAGAAAGCCGAGGAGCACTACTTGGAAGCTTTGAAAATAACGAAAACATGCTACGGGGACAGTCATCCGGACGTCGCCTTGTCTTTGGATAATCTGGGACTTGTGTATGCCAATCTTGGTGATCTAAAGAAAGGCGAGGAGCACTTGTTGGAAGCTTTGAAAATAAAGGAAACATTCTACGGGTACAGTCATCCGGACGTTGCCAGGTCTTTGAATAATCTGGGACTTGTGTATGCCAATCTTGATGTTCTAAAGAAAGCCGAGCAGCACTACTTGGAAGCTTTGAAAATATGGAAATCGTTTTACGGGGACAGTCATCCGGACGTTGCCTTGTCTTTGAATAATCTGGGACTTGTGTATACCGATCTTGGTGATCTAAAGAAAGCCGAGGAGCACTTCTTGGAAGCTTTGAAAATAAGGAAAACATTCTACGGCGACAGTCATCCGGACTTTGCCTTGTCTTTGAATAATCTGGGACTTGTGTATGCCGATCTTGGTGATCTAAAGAAAGCTGAGGAGCACTTCTTGGAAGCTTTGAAAATAAAGAAATCATGCTACGGGGACAGTCATCCGGACGTTGCCTTGTCTTTGAATAGTCTGGGACGTGTGTATGCCAATCTTGGTGATCTAAAGAAAGCCGAGGAGCACTACTTGGAAGCTTTGAAAATAACGAAAACATGCTACGGGGACAGTCATCCGGACGTTGCCGCGTCTTTGAATAATCTGGGACTTGTGTATGCCGATCTTGGTGATCTAAAAAAAGCCGAGGAGCACTATTTGGAAGCTTTGAAAATATGGAAATCGTGCTACGGGGACAGTCATCCGCACGTTGCCTTGTCTTTGAATAATCTAGGACTATTTTATAAAAATCTTGGGGATCTAAAGAAAGCCGAGGAGCACTACTTGGAAGCTTTGAAAATAAGGAAAACATGCTACGGGTACAGTCATCCGGACGTTGCCACGTCTTTGAATAATCTGGGACTTGTGTATGCCACTCTTGGTGATCTAAAGAAAGCCGAGGAGCACTACTTGGAAGCTTTGAAAATAACGAAAACATACTACGGGGACAGTCATCCTGACGTTGCCGCGTCTTTGGATAATCTGGGACTTGTGTATACCAATTTTGGTGATCTAAAAAAAGCCGAGGAGCACTACTTGGACGCTTTGAAAATATGGAAATCGTGCTACGGGGACAGTCATCCGCACGTTGCCGCGTGTTTGAATAATCTGGGACTTGTGTATGCCTCTCTTGGTGATCTAAAGAAAGCTGAGGAGCACTTATTGAAAGCTTTGAAAATATGGAAATCGTGCTACGGGGATATTCATCCGGACGTTGCCTTGTCTTTGAATAGTCTGGGACTTGTGTATGCCGATCTTGGTGATCTAAAGAAAGCCGAGGAGCACTACTTGGAAGCTTTGAAAATAACGAAAACATACTACGGGGACAGTCATCCTGACGTTGCCGCGTCTTTGGATAATCTGGGACTTGTGTATGCCAATTTTGGTGATCTAAAAAAAGCCGAGGAGCACTACTTGGACGCTTTGAAAATAAAGAAATCGTGCTACGGGGACAGTCATCCGCACGTTGCCGCGTGTATGAATAATCTGGGACTTGTGTATGCCTCTCTTGGTGATCTAAAGAAAGCCGAGGAGCACTTATTGAAAGCTTTGAAAATATGGAAATCGTGC
This sequence comes from Heliopora coerulea, assembly GCA_030142905.1. Taxonomy (NCBI): domain Eukaryota; kingdom Metazoa; phylum Cnidaria; class Anthozoa; order Scleralcyonacea; family Helioporidae; genus Heliopora; species Heliopora coerulea. Next base: position 980,206 of record JASJOG010000094.1, read on the forward strand.
TACGGGGATAGTCATCCGGACGTTGCCTTGTCTTTGAATAATCTGGGACTTGTGTATGCCGATCTTGGTGATCTAAAGAAAGCCGAGGAGCAGAGCCGTTCAGAGGGGGGGGAGCAAATTGGGCAATTTGTCCCGGACCCCATGCTCAAGGGGGGCCCCAAAATGAAGAAGGGAGAAAGAAATTAAAGATGTAAGAAAATATATATTAGGGAACTTAAGTATGCAACGTTTTTTACAACGGAAACGGTGAGTAACGTCAGAAGAAAGGATCAAGAATTCTGATTGGTCAAAAATTTATCTCCGGTCGCCCTTCCTGTTGTCAAAAACGTTGCGTTCGCTATTATTGAATGGCTACAGATACTGCAATTAATTGCATAGTTAATAGTTCTAAAACATATGTAGATCAGCGGTAGTGTTTAGTTGCGCTATATAGTTAAAGTTAAATATAGTACGTAATTAAATATAATGTGCGTAGGCATGACATAGCAAACGCTCCCTTCCGTAACGCCCCCCTTTTACGTAGTATGTATACAGTCTTGAATTGCGAATATCTCGGTACGCTACATGTAAATCAAAATGGCGTCTTCTCGTTCTTATTTATCTGGTGCAGCCAAGCGTAAACAAATTCGTGATCAAAATGAAGCAAAATCTCGTAGAACACTAGAATATTTTTATTTATTTATTTATTTAATCTTATTTAAAATACGGTAGCATTTCAGCAATGCTGATTTACAAATGGCCGTGTATCCCTGATAAAACTGTCATTAACATACTATTTTATACTTAGACGTACACAACTATTCTAATTATTTACAAAATAAAATTTATAGATTTGGAATTCTACCCGAAAACTACTAATATTGAGTGCTTAATTTACTATATCTAATTACTTACAAAAGAGTTATTAATAAAGGATTTGAATGATGTTAGTGACATATTACCTTTTATGACATTGTCGATCACTTTCTTAGGTGACTTGTTCCAAGACACAGCTCCTTGATACGAGACACTTTTCTTTAAAAAATCTGTGCGAGGTTTAGGCAAATGAAGATATCGATTGTTACTACGAAGTTCGTGACTGGTATTGCTGTTTAGATTAAATAGCTGGGTTAAGTACTCTGGGCCTAGTCCTCGTAGTGCTTTGAACGTCATTACCAATTGCCTTTCCTCTAAGATTTCTTTTATAGATTTCCAATTCAACATTTCAAAAATTTGGGATGACCTTTCGTCATAGGTAGACCTTGTTATCACACGTGCAGCTCTTTTTTGTAATTTGTGGAGTTTATTAATATGATCAGTGTTAGAATTTTGCCTCACTGTAGAACAGTAAGTAAAGTGCGGCAGAACGAGTGAGTTGTACATTGTTACCAAGACATCTTGTGTAACAAAGTCTCGAGCTCTTAATAATCAAATGCGTGAGGATATAGTTTTACATTGTTTTGCATTATGTTCATGCCATTTAAGTTTTTCATCGATAATGACTCCAAGGACTTTTTTAGTTTGAACACGTGATATTGGCTCATTCGCTAGACTGACGTTTATGTCTTCAGAGATAAGATCAAGTCTTTGCTATGAGCCAATGATCATATATCCAGTCTTTTCCTGGTTTAAAGTTTGTTTGTTGTCAGCCACATATGAACCATTTCTAAATCGTGATTTAGTTTTCCCTCAATTTCTGCCGATGACGATCCTTCACATGATAAACTGATATCGTCTGCGAACATTACAGAACTAGTTTTAGTGAGACAATTTGGGAGATCATTTATATAAAGGAGGAAGAGCGTAGGACCAATGTTTGTCCCTTGTGGTACGCCACAATGAATAGATTTAGCATCCGACATTGATTAATTTTACATATTTGTTTTCTGTCTTAAATAGGATTGAAACCATCTATGCGCTGTCCCTCGTATTCCATAGAGTTGTAGTTTAGATAATAGTATGATATGGTCAACAGTGTCAAATGCTTTTTTTAGATCTAGAAAGAGAGCGCCATTAATTAGCTTGTTATCCGTATTCACAAGCCATTGATTTTTACAATTAAGAAATGCGGTTTCAGTTTAGTGGCGAGATCAAAAGCCTGATTGGTTTGCTGAAATGATATTGTTACCTCCAAATAAACCGTTACCTGTTTGTAAACAAGTTTCTCAAATACTTTGGCGATAGCAGTAATAACAGATATAGGTCGGTAGTTACCGCGGTCTGATTTTTCGCCCGATTTGTAAATTGGAGTGACTTTGGCAAGTTTTCAATCATCTGGAAAAATCCCAGTACGCAAGGATGAGTTAAACAAATAAGTAATCGTCGGTATTATCGAATTACCAGCTCCCTTGAGTAATTTAACAGAAATATTATCGAGACGCGGTGATTTACTCATTTTCAAGTTTTGAATTACGCAGATTACTTCTTCATATGTTATATTGTGGAACTCAAAAGTAGACGATACCGGAGTCACATAACTAAGTGGATCAATGCCAGGGGAATAAATATTGTTTGTCAACTCTGGTCCAATTGAGCAGAAATAGTTATTGAACTCTTCACCGACGTTTTTGTCGCCAGTCACATCCGACCCTGTAACTTTAATTTTCTTGATCATTGTTGATTTGGATTGCCTATTTAATAGTTTGTTTATAGGTTGCCAACACTCCTTGCTATTGCTGCAAATTTTTTAACTTGGTGTTATAATACTTGGTTTTTTCATTTCTGATAAGTTTGGTGACTTGGTTTCTGCACAACGTATAGGCAATATGGTAATTGGGCGAATTAAGTCTAATTGCTTTCTTTTTAAGATAGTCTCTACGATAACCAAGCTTTTTAATATCCTCAGTTATCCAAGGAGTGTGAGTACTATTTACTTTACGAGTCCTAATGGGTGCATGGAAATGTGCAATTTTCAAGAATGTCGTCTTCCACTCTTCCCACATAATATTCGGGTCGGAGTGGAAGGTACACGTGGTAAATGCTTCACGAAGGTCGTTCTGAAAAGCGACAGAATCGAAGTGTTTAAATTGTCTCGTTTCGATAGTTTTCGGTCTCTGTTTCGGGAGGCTAATTTTGCGGCATATGTACACGAGGTCGTGATCGCTGATTCCCAGTCTAATGACTCCGCTATCGATGATTTTAGTAATTTCTAGGTCGACTAATGTGCTGGTATTTAATGTTGATCTCGTCGGGATCTTAATATGCTGTTGCATTTGATAAATATCAAGAAGGTTTAAAAGTTTCTTCGTGTGTATGTCTGGTTTTGTAGCAAGTAGATCACAATTGAAATCACCGGTGATAATTAAGTCCATATTCTCATTTTCAGCTAAATAAAGAAAATTCTCGAATTTGTCAAAGATCTCTACCGAAGAGTTGGGCGAGCGGTACCAAGTTGCTGCAATTAAAAAGGGTTTGCATTTAGATTTTTTGATTTCAAGACAAATTGCTTCTAACTCGTCTACGAGCAAATCGTCACGCCTAAGATGAGGAATGTTGTCTCGGACATGAATTACCACTCCACCTCCATTTCTGTTTCTGTCACGACGGACTATATCATAGCCAGGGATCTCAACTGTGCCAACATCAATTTCACTCTCTAGTCTAGTTTCATTAATAGTAAAGATTTCGAATTGATGTTCAGGTAGGTAAACTTTCAGTTCATCGATGTGTTTTATCAGGCTAGCAATATTTAAGTGTCCAATTCTGAAGCCCTTAAGTTTAGGATAATTATAAGTGTGTGATAACAAGGCTGCGTTCTCGTTATTTGTCATGGAGCTGTGTTCATCAGGAATTATGTCATTGGTTGGTCTATACTGATTAAAATTTTAAAAAAACTTAATAAAATTCGCAGCCATAATAGCAGACCCTGCTCTAGTGAGGTGTAAACCAAAAGAGTTTAGGTGGCTACTCTTAATGTTATCGTGAGATATTACGCCCCATTTTCTCTCGCTACACAATTTAGAGATGTTCGTGTTTACCTCCTTAATCTTCCCTGAAAAGTTAGGATCATCTGTCCTGGTGATCACTTGCGATATGGCTACTTTAGACTTAGGCAGACAGTTGAGGATTTGTTCTCCAAGGGCACAAATATCTTCTGTTATTGTTTGGGCTGACTTGTTCTTCAGGTCATTTGTTCCTGCATGGATAATGCATTCAGGTGAAGATTCTAATGTAGGATTATATAATGCTTCATATCTTTTAGGCGAACTCCAGGGAATGTTTTGACGCTAACGCTTCTCTTCAGGTTTCTACGCAATCTGTTTGGATTAAGCATTCTAAGCATAGAATCTCCAATTATGGCAATTTTGCAACGACTAGGTGAAGAAGAAAGTTGACCGTTGGAGTTTTCGACAGAATTGGTCTTGAAATTATTCGTTCAAAATCCAGAGAGGTAATGAATCTCAGTCCCAAGAAGTTGAAATTAGCTGTGAAGAAGTAGAAGGAGATGATATTACATCTACGAATGCAAATATCATTACTAATACTGACCCTGGTGAGAAAATGGCCGCTCAAGTAAGCCCTGGTGAGACAATAGCCACACAAGTAACGTCGTCCGATGCTGAAAGAACATTTGCACCTTTACTATCAAACAATCCTTCAAGTTGGATACGTCTAACTAAACAAGATACGTAGTATATTGCTAAAATTGACCCGCTTGAAAATCCGAAGTCTTTTTCCAGAGATAGTTCTGGCCGTAACTTTCCTCAAAATACTTTTTGTCAAGAAATGCCAAATGGCGAAAATGTAAAAAGAGATTAGTTGGTATGGAGTGGATCAAAACAAGGTCTCTTGCTTTCCATGTTGTCTGTTTCAAGAAATATCACAAAAAGAGAACAGCTCTGAAACATCCCTGCTGACAAGGCCGGGTGCAGGACATAAAGATAACTGGAGAAAATTGTACGAAAAAATTGATGCCCACCAACAACGAAGTTCGTCGCATTTCTTAATTTACATTACGTAGAAAGAACTTGAAAAAAACCTACATAAAACAACTGGAATTGATCATCAACTTCAATAGCAGTTACAAAGGGAAATATCAAGATGGCGTGAAATATTTCGATGCATATTGGACGTGGTATTATTTTTATCAGAGCGAAACCTTCCCTTTCGCGGATCAACCACTGAATTAGGTAATCCAAATAATGGTCTATTTCTTGGAAACTTGGAATTGCTTAGCGGTCACAATCATATTTTAAAGTCACGTCTGGATGAAGTAAAAAAACATCAAGAAAACAATAGCCGAATGCAAGCGCATTATCTATCGCCACGTTCACAAAACGAATATTATTGAAGAATTTTCTAAAGTTGTTCTCAATGCTATTGTGGAAGAAGTTAAACAAGCAATGTACTACAGCATCATTGTTGGTGGTACTCCGGACGTTTCCCACACAGAACAAATAACATTCATCTTAAGATATGTAAATTTAAATGATGAAGTTTGGGAGATATGTGAAAGATTTTTGAGAATGGAAGATTGCGATAAAAAGGAAGGAAGGGATATTGCCGAGTTAATATGCAAAGTACTCAAAGAACATGATATTGAGTTTAAAAACTGTAGAGGTCAAGGATATGACAATGGTGCAAATATGGTTTACAATGGAGCTCAAGCAGCAATTGTGGAGAAAAATCCTCAAGCGTTATTTTCTCCTTGCAGTACGCATAGTCTTAATCTATGTGGAGTGCATGTAGCAGAATCGTCAGCTACTGTAAAAAGCTTCTTTGGAAACATTCAGAAGTTATACGATTTGTTCAGCTCTCTAGTCCTTCACGTTGGAAGATTTTGCAAGAGGCTACTGGTATATCCCTACATAAATTATCTAGTACTCGTTGGAGTGCTAGAATAGAGGCAGTCAACCCCTTAGTAAAGAGGCCAAGAGAAATTTTGGATGCATTAAAAAAATTGAAAGATCATGATTTGCCTGGTGAAGTGTCTGATGATGTCGATAACCTAATCCAATGGATGCAATTACTTCAGTTTGTCTTATAACCTTTTGGTTTAAGGTATTACAGACTATAAATGATGTTAGTGTTTTGCTTCAAGCTTCTAAGATCACCATTGATGAAGAATTGCATCTGATTGAGTCACTGCAAGACGATTTAAAACGCAGAGTCTTGGAGCGTGATCTGCAAGGAATCAAAGGTTGTTGCTTCTTCTCTTGGTTTAAGTGAGCATTTTAAAGAAACAAGGCGGAGAGTTCCCAGACGATTTCACGATGAACCCAGAGATAGTGAACAACGATGAAAGGGAATTCGAAATCAATGTGTTTAATGTTCTTTTGGATAGAGTAATTTGCGAAATAGCATGCAGATTTGAAAAAACTAAACAAGTAAACGACATGTTTTCCTTTTTATGGAATTGCTCTGAAGTCCCCAGCACAGTCGGCGAAGCAGCAGGAAAAACAATGGAAATTCGTTGCAAAGATCTTTCAAATTTTTATCTATGTGATTTAAATGAAAAAGAACTTCTGGAAGAGATGCGCATTGTGAATAGGTTGAAGCAAAGCAATATTTTAGGTGGAAAACTATCGTCTATTGCGTTATTGAATAAGATATATGAGAAAGGTCTTCAGACAATTCTTCCCCAAATTTGTGTTGCTCTACGGTTATTTGTAAGCATACCTGTATCTGTTTCATCAGGAGAAAGATCTTTTAGTAAATTTGGTATAGTTAAGAACTGTCGAAGATCCACAATGGGGCAAGAACGCATGTCAAGTCTATTCATGCTGTCGTGAGCGTAACGTAGCAAGAAAAATTAACTATGATGACGTTATTGACTCGTTTGCATTCAAATGCGCACGTAAAGTACACTTTTAACTTGTTTAAATTTAATTTTTAAATTTAAACTTTTAAATAATTTTTACACATTTGTACGGTAGATAAAGACGGGAGTAAAACTGTGCCCATGGAGGGTGGGCCCCCAAATCGATTTTTTCCCCGGGCCCCCAAATTTCTCTGAACGGCCCTGGTCTCAGCCGTCATAAGTTAAGATGGCTCTCTTGGGTAACTTTTTTACCAGCGGTTGGTAACTAAATTTACCTCAGTACACATGCGCAGATCGTGATCTTGTCGAATTGTTATTCTGTAACGAGGGCAACCGTTCGAGTCAATGCAAGACTTGCAAATACTAAATTTTTGGATGATTGCTTCCAGAACTTTCTTCCAAACAGCGTCATTAAAGTACACAGAATAAATGTCAGAACACATCCAATATTTAAAATATTCTATCAAGCAAAATGTTTGTGTCTATTGTTGCCTGGCAGCAGCTGCACGCAATGTCATAGACAAAGGAGTATTTATGCATGATGCAAAGAAACAATGACATTTTGTGGCGTAATACGACGAATTCTTGACTTGAAATGATGCGGAAGCAGTGATGAGTCTAACTGTCGGAGACTGGGCTAATAGTAGTCGTGAGTGAGATGGTTTTAGTTTACTTTATCCGTAGAGCCATCGAAGCATTGTTAACTTAGGCGACGATTGATTGGGGGGAACACGCGCCCTCATGAACTGGTTAACTGAATTAATTAGATTGTAGCATATAGCCAATCGGATAAAAGAAAGGCGGAGTGTGGTATGTGGACTGTGAACAAGTTGAGGTGTAGTTTTTCTGTGCGACGGTGAGTGGGAGTGTGAGATATATGTTCAGAAAGTGAAATAAATCTTTAAAACCTCCAAACTCTGTGATCTGGCGCGAAGTACAGCTTAGCGGAGGCAAGCATTTGCGACATAACGCCTTTTGAGTGACTTCGATAAAATTTGTTATACTGTTCTGTTAACTCGGCGACTGTGACAGAAGGAAGACGTATGAAATACTATCTGAGTCGGAATATCTTAATTCTCATAAAACGCAAGTATTGCGGCTGGTGTTACAGTTTTCAGAGCTAGGCGTCTTCCCTGGAAGCTACACAAACCGTTGGCACTACAGGTCACGGATCTCAACTCTGAAGGATTATGTCGATGATAATCGGATTGATGTTTGGATTTAAATCGCGCGTTTTTTTCGGATTTGAAGACGAACGATAAGATGATAAAAAGTCAAGTCCTAAGTTAACCAGCGGAAAGCAAATCGTTTGTCGATTTAACGTGATTTCCATTTCGCAAATGACATGAAACCATACGTGTCGGACTTAGCTAAAGTTCCAGATAGTAGAAAATTGAAGAAATTCCTCGGTACCAGGTAATTCAATCTCGTACATTCACTTGTTCGTTATCACACGATCTGGATATTCTTACACACTATGACAGTGTGACGGTTTTAAGTTCGGGATGTCGCAGCTATTTGCCTATTCTACCGACCACCCTACCGTGTATGCCGAGGAAAATAATAGTTTTTCAGGCTATTTTGCCGTCAAGTTCGGATTTTCCGTTCGGGTAACATTTAACAAAGCGGGAAGGGGGGGGAGAGAAGTGGCAAGGGGTGTGGCATTTGTCCACAACTTCCCCTTATTGTGAAACCATAACAACAGGGTCTGAAAAGAAACGCAATCGTTAGGCTCAGGAAAACTTTTTTTTTTTCACTTTCGCCACAGATAACCAGCTGCACATGGACATTTCCTCGAACTCGAAAATAGGGATAATGGATTTTTTCAATTCCACAGCCACAACGCTTAATGAGTCAAATTCGACTCCTTGCGCCTCACTAACCCCCTACCATGCCTATGATGGCGAAAAAGTTGTCTTCGCCATATTCTCCTCGTTTCTTGGATCTATCATACTCATTGGTAACGGTATGGTAATAGTTGCTTATTATGTGAACCCCAAATTGCGTAATGTAACCAACAAGTGTTTTGTAAGCTTAGCTGTTTGTGGCTCGCTTGTTGGCCTGATATCGATGCCGCTATGGACTTATCACACGTTTAACACGTATAACCCGAAGAGAAGCAACGCCAGCCTTTACCTGTTCTACATCTCGTTCGACATCTTCAACGGCGCAGCGTCTATTTTCCAGCTCACGGCCATTAGCCTTGAACGGTGCTTTTCGATCGTTGCGCCAATGCGACATCGCTAGATGCCTGTGTACTTCCACCATTTCGGGTTGATCTTCGTGTGGTTTCTGGCCTTGTTCAGCTCGCTGCTTCGCTTGCTACCGTACAACAATATCGCAAGCATTAAATGGTACAATATCTATATCATACTGGCACTGGCGTAGCTACGAATTTCTTCAGGGGGGCGAAACTATAAATTTTCCGATAACTGGGCGTGGTCAAGTGGGCGTGGTCGAAGGGACGTGGTTAAAAGGTGTGGCTTTTAAAAACTGTGTACAGATGAGACATCATCAAGGAATGAACAAGAATAATATCTTTATTATATTTAATATTTACATCAGATGGCGATATATGTTCGCTATGAAAAGCCGGCTGCCATTTTCAAATCAACTAAGTGTGAAGAAATGGTAATATGCTAGTATATAAACATACAATTTTAGGTATTATCGAATAGGTAGATCGAGGTAGATCAAATGTTTCCATCGCTATTTCTCTTCAAATGTAATGTACTCAGACAGGCAACACACTGAACACAGAGTTTTAACTTTTAACGTTGAAAAACGTTTTATAATGTCACGTCCATGTGAATTAACACATTTAAAAATTCTTGTTTTGTCGTTCAGGAACGGCATTTGAAGTTCTCGAATCGAAATATTCGAAACAATTTCACGATTGATAGAAATACAAGCGAGATTCGACAGGCGTTTTTCCGTCATGGTACTGCGCAAGTATGTCTAAAGTACAAATATATTATACGTGTGAATAATTAATTACTTTGCCAATTCGCTTCAGAATTTCCGACAAGCTTCCAAATTTTCCGACAAACGGCACCCAAAACGTCGAGTGGGGGGCGGTTGCCCCCCCTGCCCCTCTGTAGCTACGCCACTGCATACTGGTGTGTTTTGTCCTGCCCGTTCTCATCATGACGACTTCATATGCGCTGCTGTTCAGGGCAGCGATGAAGCGTTCACAACTTAAAGTACGTCCAAACTGGAACCTTCAGGCCAGCTGGTCAAGTCAACTAAAAACCATCCTGACTTTACTTATCGTCACATGCATCTTCGTCACAGCTTGGTCTCCATTTTTTGTGTACATCATCTTAGCTCGCTACCTGCCCGAACACGTGCCCTCCTCCATTGAAGGCAGGACACACATGTGGCACTTTGTCAAATGGATGCACTACGGGAACAGCTCGGTTAACCCGTTCGTCTACGCGTTCCGCAAAAAGGAATTCAGCTGCACCTTCAAGTTGATTTTCCGCGCTTGCATCAAGCGCAAACGCTTCGAGGAGGTTTACAGACAGTTCAAAAGGTCAAACCTGCGTTGACACACCAATGAAGAGATGTCGTTCTCTCAGTCGTTCTGCCCTCAATCCTCGAGAAGCGAGAGCTGGAAAGAAGAATCCAACAGGTCGTCCAGAAAAACCGAAAGTATCCCACTGAACATGGTTGCTCCGAATGAAGTCCGCTTGAATATTACCAAAGAACATTGAGCAGGACACATTGCCAATCCCCTGAGCATGGGTCATAGCATTGGCGGGCTCACGATTTTCATGAGGGGAAGAGGTTGTGAGAAATGGAGGTTGTTGGGGGGCATGCGTCGTTAAGAAAATTGGAAATTTCGAGCACTAGGAAGGCCATTTTTTGTCATCTGGTGATACCGAATTATGGTCCTCCTTAGAGTTGACATATCCAGGGAAAAAAAACAAGAAAACTTTTGTCGTATGATTTATTTACTCGTGTGTTGTTGACGTCTGGCCGGGTAGGCTTTTAAAACATTGTAGGTTTACAACGTTTGAAATGGCCGCATTACTTATGATGGTTAAATTTAATTGACTGACTTGAAAACCAGGTCCTCAACTTTCACAATGTTGGTCAAATGTTATTTATTTCTATGGATAATATACTATAGTGTGCTTATTTTATCTTCAAATATGTGTGATGTAATTTAGGAAAGATTTTGGCCATGGTAACTCAGCCTAGTTCCCTGTGCGCATTGCCTTCACTTCTTCGTCAACCTTCCACGTAGAGAAAAAATGTCCTGGGAAAGAGGTTGAACGACCTATTGTTTCTATTTTCACCACCTCATAGCACTTTCCACCATTTCATTTTTGTTTATTATTTCGTTAGTTGGTTTCTTTATTTTATTTATATTTTATCCACTTGAACGTCTACCAATCTGTCCCCCCATCCAACCAGTCCGTCCGTCCATCCATCCACCCATCCATCCACTCATCCATCCATCCATCTATTCATCCCATCCATCTGTCCATCCCATCCATCCATCCGTCTGTCCATCCATTCATCCTTTCTTTCTTTCTTTCTTTCTTTCTGTCCTTTCCTTCCTTCCTTCCTTTATTCCTTTCTTCCTTCCTGCTTCGCTCCTTCCCATTTATCCAAGGTATTTAACCGTGCTAATATTTAACTGGTATTTAATCTAAAACTATTTGGATAAAACAAGATAACGACATTGAAATAATAGTTAATTCTGCAATTCCTGTTAAGTTCAAGTCGAAAATGTGTAGCCGCTTGTATAATCTAACCCAGCAAGTTTGCATGAACAATCATTCTTCTAAGTTCTAACTTTTCCACGACGCTGTAAATATATTCTCACTAGTCGTTTCGTTTTTCCTCTCCATATACGACGCCGTGCTTTTCGATGACATAATTTTTTGGCTTCAGCAAAAAAGAAAACGCACTGAAACGAAATGAATAATCAGAAACACTAGTCAGTTTCAATCTAAATATCTCCAATGCAGTGAATCACCAAGACCAGTTTAATTTGCGACCACAAATTATCTCCAGTACAAATTCACATGACTTTACCTCTTTCAAACTTCCAGTGTCTTTGGTGATTCTAAAGACAACATACTCTGGTATGCAGATCATTGGTAACCCAGCTACAAACCAACTAAGAACTTCAGCCTACACAGGATATTTATACTTCTTATAAGTGATTCCTTAACGGGATATTTGATCAGGCTGAATATAAAGACAACCTGAAGAAATATGAGCAGAAAAAGCCATTAAAATTACATAGAATTACAACAATGCAATGTCTTGGAAGAAATGAGGGAAGGATTGACCTCCCTTTGACAGATCACGGTACCGATTAAAGTGGACAAAGTTGCCACGAAACAAAAAAAAAAGGGTTTAAAATCAACCGTTGAACGCAAATTTCGAATGACGTAGATCATAACTTGGAAGATTATTAAATATAAATACATCTCCTAATTTTTTTAAAATATGTTTAATCTGTATAGATAATGTAATTGATCAATCGAAGCGAAGTTCTGTACCTTCGCAATACGGGTAAAGATGAACTCGTGCATAGGTCTGTTTGAACACTTATTCCAACGTCAAGCATCACCAAACAATTGTTAAGAATTGTGAGCCTTTCACGTGACCAACATGGAAAAAAACTTCGATATTTAGGGAGAAAATGGCCGTGGCAAAGACTGAGCAGGAATGAGCCATAATTTGCTCATTTCTGAACTTAAATTTAGCCTTTTATTTACCATTAACAAAAAGAAAAATGACCAATTCTCACTCGCTTTACGATCGCAATTTTTTCGACAAGTTTGGTCTGCGTGAAACAAGGCAAAAACAAAACTTTTTAGCCTTTCACGATGAAAGCGTTATGCAAGGGACTTACAAAAACCAAGATTAAGGAAAAGCATTTCTAACAAATTATCCACACCAAAAATGTATTTGTATACCCGTCAAATTCTTTATGGCCTTGACAAAATTCGTGGCTCCTAAATTACGACAAAAAATATGCCAGAAAGCCAGAGTTAATAATTGCACCAGTTTCCGTAATGTCAGAGAAATCATTCAACTCTCGCAACCTTAAATTTAAACAGGAGAATATCCACGGTAAGTACGGGGATGGTTTAACCCCAGGAATAAATAACTTTGGTCGCGTGGCTTCGAAGATAGATAACCCGAGCTACTTATCACCAGGGGTGAATGATGCATTAGGTAAGTGAACAACGTCCGAGCTTTAATCAAACTCAATTCTAAGCTCTAATACTGACTCAAATCTCTAACCCCACTGGGGATCACTAATTCTGGGGATCACTAATTCTGGGGTCACTTATTCCGGGGTCACTTATTCCTGGGTCACTTATTCTAGGGTCACTGATTTCGGGGTCACTCATTCGTCTGTCATTCATTCTGGGGTTACTCATTCCTGGTGTCACTCATTGCCATAACAATGGCATGACAATCCGTTTGTGATTCCATTCCTTTAGTTTACTCACCGTAACCCAGGCAATGACTAAGAGCTCAAGTATAACGCCGAACAGCAAGCATGCTCCAGCTGAAAAAGAATCCAACAAATTGAAGACATACGCACCACCCTGAATGAAAAATGAAAAAATGTTTTTGATGTATCGAAGCGAATTGAGATTGAAGTTTATAAATTCGTGATGAAAACTATACCAGGAGTATAAAGTTAAAGCAAATGATTTGAACCCGGGAGAATCAGTACATGATGATGATGGTAGATCGTTCAGGTTAGTGTAGTCTTGAGAAAGAATGTTGGTGAGTGACGTTTCGACGGCCTCAGCGGCAGTTATCTTCAGAGTAGAAGGAAGAAGGAAGAAGCCGTCGAAACGCCAGTCACCAACCGTCTTTCTCAAGACTACACTAACCTGGACGATCTAACATCACCAAAATGTAAGAATTAGTTAGCTTAACACTTGCTCCGTGATGTGTCGTCACTCAAAGCAAAGGCAAAGTTTGGTTGAACAGAAAGATGTTGGTCTGTAGACCTGGGGGTTAACATTTACCACAGAGCAGCAGCTGTTCCTTATGGTCGTGACAGAATATTGACCAAAATATGCCCAAGGCTATTCTTACTTACCTGAGACACACATGAAACTCCCAGAAGAAAGAAAACCAAGCAAACTACAAGGACGACGAGCTCTTTGTAAGGACGGAGTTTTTCTGGATATTGCTCGAGAATTGCGGCGGCTATCACTTTGACTTGCCCAAACTAAAACTTTCACAAAACTGTTATTTTAGTTGAAACAATGGTAAAAGTAGTTTCTATTTTCGAAACTCGAGCGGTAAGGTTTGCACAGCATTATGTTGAACCACCTTGAAAGTTGAATACCATGACATTTCTACCTGGTCGATAACTCCATTTACACTGCAAAAAATTAAAATCTTGGGTATATGTTTCTTCTAGTTTTAAGATTAATTTCCTGGCTTTTGAGAAATGAATTATTAATAAGAAGAGCCATGTGAATTTTTTTCTTCTTTCAAGAAATTTAAGAAAATATATCTTGATTAAAGAATATTTTTCCTGTCTAGTCTACATATATTTTCTTAATTCAAGAAAACGTGTTCTTTTAAGAAATTTTTTCTCATAAAGATAGCTTATTAAGAAAGATCATCTTGTCAACGGAGCAAGATAACATTTCTTAATTTAAGTAATATGGTCTTAAAACAAGATTTTTTTTTTAAATTATAATTTTTTTTTTGCACTATAAGCTTACCATTTTCTAATAAATCACTAGTTGCTCTGGCCAACGCCGGACGATTTTACTTGGGCTGTCGCTGCACAGTTTTACTTTTCAGTAGGAGACATCTTGCTGGGAAAGTGTTGCAATTCGGTTGAAAAACCCTGTGGTCCATACCAACACCAAACTAAACCGTCAGATGGCCCTGGATAACTAAAGCAGTCCAGACTTTTTAGATGGTTGAATTTTGTCGTTCGTGATTTTCGGTGGATTCTAGATGAATTACCACACAGTTGCCGCTAGTATCAACACATTGAAACACGGCGGGCGTTTTGAATGAATGATTTTACAGACTTCAAAAAGAATTTATTTCAGGAATCTGGTAGACCACCAGATTCCTGTAATTCATGTGTCTGGTTCCATTTGACGAGCCCTCGAACCGATCACCATTAAATTTCAACTGAAACTGAGTGATCACGTTTTCATGAGACGTGTTTTATGGCCAAGATAGTTTGCCTGCTGGCACGGTAAATGACATATGGCGGCTGGTTGCGACGCCAATCATTCCGTTTTCATCAGAGACGTCAGGTTGGGCGGGGAAATTTTGAGCTGAGGCCAGTTCAAATAAACCAGCGCTACAGTTCTTTCCACACAAGAACGTCTCCACAGACAAGTGATGGACATGCAAAGCGAAGATGGTGCATACGAACCTGGTTGACTAATGGAAGCGTGACCAACATTAAGAAAAGAACGGACCAGAATTGAGGAAACGGCAACTTTGAAAGAGCCTAAGGATAGACAATAAACACCAAACCTGGACCTAGGGAAAAGGACAATTTAGAGTAGCTAAGTACATTTAAAATAATTTGACCAACGTCAGGTAATCAAACTGTCAGATCCATATGAGCCAAAATACAATTCCGGGACCTACTGTTTGCCGGACCCGTAGAGATGATCTAGCTACGGAGACTCATACAGTAAATTGGTGATCGAAAGTTAATAACTGTACTTGTTCGTTATAGTACATAATTCTTTACTCTTCCATTCCTATTTCAACAATTGATTAGGACATGACTTAAGCTATATTGTTTGGCGTGATATTGTAACGATCCGTGGATCAATAAAAAGCAGAATTTAGTAGGAAGTCGATGCAAGCTTTCCATTGAAGTCTTGCCGTACTCTGTACGATTAAGTTCGGTGTTTCCGCCTGCAGTCTTCAGTGGCGTAGCAACACCCGGGCCTACTCGGGCCTGTGCCCGGGTGAAATATTGCTGACAAATCTTGCTCATATTTGGCAAAGTATAGCGTATACTCACTACAATGATTAGATATAATTATTCTGTTTGCCTAAAGTCCCAGTAATTGTTTAATTTCCACATAAATGTTAAATATTTCATAAAAATATATCCTTGCAAGATGAAATACAAAATAATGTTTTTGACTGTTGTTGTGTTCTTACCAATTAAAGAAGGTGCCACTTCTAGATTTCAATAATTCAGCTTTTAATGGCGGACAACAACAACACAACTGAAAGACTCTAAGAGCATGCGTACACCTACCGGAACCATGCAGCCGGTACACTAGACCGGAAGTGTCGATTACTTCCGGTTATAAACATTACAATTTTCCCCCTTTAAAAAAAAATATCATAATCATGTGGCTCATAATATCAATGGTTTGTCCATTAACTTAAATTTTAACATGTTCTCAGGTTTGTTTCTGCAACCGTTCAAGATAAGTTCACTTTAAGTATACCTTGAGACACTGATTGTCAATTAGTCGGCACGGCTTTCTTCTTTCACGACTTGGGTAACGTGGTTCAATATCAATATTGGCCATCGGACTGTAACTTTGGGAATCGTTAGGCTCTTCGTGAATAGCTGAGCTTATGGTGGTAGACGGCTCCAAAGGTTGAATCTCACTTATGCCATTTGGTTTGGCTGTTGGGATAGTGATGATAGAGCTGTTGAACACTTCTGGTGTCTGTTCTTGGTCTCTTGATACTTTGCAGCTGGGATCATAGAAGCGAATTTGGTCGATATGTCGCTTCCACTGCATATTGTTAACTTGGACTGTATAGGTCACGGGTCCTAGTTTCTTTAAAACAACTGCTCGAATCCACGATCGTTTCTTAGGATTTCCACGATGGTTTCTTAGGATTTCCACGATAATCTCTAACCACGACTATATCACCAACCTCGAATGTCCGAGGCGTCTTCTCTTTTGGCATTGATCTTTGTAGTACGGACTGCGCCAGAGCGGGTCGACACATGTCTAGTCTTGTCCTCACTTTCCTCCCAAGAAACAACTCACTCGGTGTAGTTTCCGTCATGCTGTGCGGTGTGGTTCGGTATGACAGTAGGAAAGTGGCTAGTTTCTGGTTCAGGGTACCACCTTCCAATTCCATGGTCTTCATTGCTTGCTTAAAAGTACGGACTGCCCGTTCCGCTTCTCCATTCGAGCTTGGGTGATATGGTGCTGACTTGATGTGAGCTATGCCGTTTTCGTTTCAAAAATGTTTCGAACTCCTCTGCAACAAACTGCGGGCCATTGTCTGAAACGACTTCGGGAGCCCATATGATGAAAACATATGACGTAAGGCGTTTATGGTACTCGCTGCTGATGTTGATGACATCCTCACAATCTCTAACCACTTCGAGTGAGCGTCCACCACAACCAAGGACATTTCATTCCAAAACGGTCCGGCAAAATCCACATGAATACGTTGCCAGGGTGTTTGGGGCCAAATCTACGGGATGGCTTGTGCTTTCGGAAAGTTTGGCCACTGCTTTGTACACGATTCACACTTTGCCACTTTGTTCTCAATGTCACTGTCTATGTTAGGCCACCACACGTGTAACCGAGCCAATGCCTTCATGCGCACCATTCCAGGATGATTTGCATGTAATTCAGTTAGGATTTCTTCACGATAGTTTTCAGGAATTATCACTCGTACCCCTCTAAGTAAACAATCTTCTTCTAAGGTAATCTCTTCCCGTATACGGTGATACAACTTCAATTCATTGTCGAGCTCACCCTGTGGCCAGCGACTTCTAGTAAATTCAGCCACTCTAGATAGCCACTTGTCATTTCTGGTTGATGATGCGACTCGCGTAGCTGTGATTGGTAACCCATTAACTTGCATCTTGTTTACAAGTTCAGCCTCCTTAAAGAAAACACCGTCACAAACCTGCTCAGATGTCTCCAATGGGAATCGGGACAACGTGTCAGCGTTTCCATTCTGGTCAGTTGAACGATACTTGATGTCAAACTGGTAAGCAGAAAGTTGGATAGCCCATATCTGAATTCGCGAAGCTGCCAGTACTGGAATGCCTTTCTTAGGACCAAGTATTAGTGTCAGTGGTTTGTGATCCGTGAGCAGAGTAAAACGTCGACCATATAGGTACTGATGGAACCTTTTTATGCCAAACACAATTGCGAGAGCTTCTTTCTCAATCATCGAGTAGTTAGGTTCTGCAGAGGTCAGAGTTCTTGAGGCTTAGGCAATCGGTCGTTCCTCAGAATTGTCGATTTGATGGGAAATGACAGCTCCTAATCCGTGTCATGAGGCATCTACCGCCAATATTACAGGTTTACTTGGATCGTAATGGGCTAACACTTCAGATGATGCTAACAGCTTCTTTACCTTTTGGCAAGCTTGTACACACTCATTGGTCCACTCCCACTCTATATCATTAGCCAGCAGGTGAGTCAAAGGTCGAACTATGGTGGACATGCTTGGCAGAAACTTCCTGTAGTAGTTCACAATGCCTAACCACGACTGAAGCTCCTTCTTGTTATGCGGGTCTTCAAGTTGTAGAATGGCTTCTACCTTCTTTGGTGACGGATAAATGCCATCTTTATTCACCTTGAATGCAAAATATTCAACTTCATCCTGCATAAATGAACATTTCGATTCTTTAAGCTTGATACCGAAATCATCCAACTGCTGTAGAGTTGACTGCAGATTCCTCATGTGATCCTCATCGTCCTTTCCTGTGACTAAGATATCATCGAGAATGTATCCCACTCCACCAACTCCTTTCAGAATCGGATCCATACTTCGTTGAAAGATAGCAGGAGCAGCTGCTACCCCGAAAGGAAGTCTAGTGTATCTATATAATCCCAGGTGAGTATTGATGGTTACATACTTGCGTGATTCTTTATCCAGCAAAATCTGCTGATATGCATGTGATAAATCCAGTTATGAAAACTTCTGGCCACCACTCAATTTACTAAAAACTTCTTCAGCTGTAGGTAGTGGGTATTCTGGAACATCAAGGACTGGATTGATAGTAATCTTATAATCTCCACAAATGCGTACCGTATTATCAGGCTTTAACACTGGCACAATTGGCGTAGCCCATTCTGCGCTCTCCACCTTTTCTATGATTCCCTCTTTCTCTAGGCAGGGCAGTTCACTTGCTATTTTGTCCCATAGTGCAATTGGTACTGGCCTCGGTTTAAAGAATTTGGGTTGGGAAACTTCCTTGACCTTGAGTGTCGCTGTGATCCCTTTCACGGTTCCAAGCTTACCATTGAAAACTGAGTATGACCTGGACAGCTCTTTCACGTTTGGAGCATTTCCTTTGATAGTATAATGGATATCTCTCCAATTTATCCGCAGCTCATGCAACCAATTCCTACCAAATAATGCTGGTCCCTCACTTCCCACAACTAACAAGGGCAGTTTCATTCTTTGCGACTCATTTTGCACTTCTGCAGTAAATTAACCAAGTACTGGCACTGTTTGTCCGGTATAAGTTCTCAGCACAATGGAGGAACTTTTTAAAGGAGCAGACTTCTTAAATTTGCTATTGTAAAGTGACTGCGATATTAACGAAACTGAGGACCCCGTGTCAAGTTCCATGTTTATTGGACAGTTATTAATATTTACCTTGACCTTGATTTCCTTTTTGTCCTCCGATTTCGCGAACATTGTGTAAACTGGCCATTCTTCAAAATTCTCATCATCAGAGCATTTACTTCCTCCAGTCACGTCCTCTCCTGCAAGCTTATTAAGTTTCGAAGTTTTCTTTTTAATCTTTCCTCTTTGTTCGGTGGGTGTTTCACCAATTGGAGCTCGGGCTTTGCCTTTCTTCTGGCACATTCTCCCCAGGTGACCAATTTCCTGGCAATTTCGGCACTTACTCTTCTTATGAAAACACACAGTTGCTATGTGATTCGACTTTCCACACCGAAAACACTGAGTTGACATCTTATTACAGCTTCCGTTTTTATCTGCAACATCACCAGACAGCTTTTCCGCCTCTTTCGCAGCCATTTCCATGCTAAGCGCAATATCCAATGCTTTCTGCTGTGTCAAATCGGCTTCCGACAGCAACTTTCGTTGGATTGCTACAGACGACAACCCACAAACAAATCGATCACGAAGGGCATCACTTAGAAACCCCTGGAATTGACAATGCTCGCTCAACTTCCTTAATTCTGTTAAGTACTGACTCACTGTTTCCGAGTCCTTCTGTTTTCGTTGATGAAACTTAAAACGTTCGGCGATGACAAGTGGTTTCGGCTTCAAGTAGTTATGAATCAGTGTTTTAAGTTGCTGGTAGGTTTTATCACCTGGCTTATCAGGACTAGACAAATTACGAATCAACCCGTATGTTTTGTGACCACATACCGTCAATAATATTGACCTTTTTTTTTCTGCATCCTCGACATCGTTAGCGACGAAATAATGTTCCAATCGTTCGATATATTCGTCCCAGTTCTGGTCAGAGTCAGCGTCGAATTCGTTAATAGTGCCGAATATAGCAGCCATATTTAGCAATATCCCTGTAATCTAGAATGCCAGGTACCAAAATATCCCTATCTCGTCGCCACTGTTGTGTTCTTACCAATCAAAGAAGGTACCACTTCTAGATTTCAATATTTCAGCTTTTAATGGCGGACAACAACAACACAACTGAAAGACTCTAAGGGCATGCGTACACCTACCGGAACCATGCGACCGGTACACTAGACCGGAAGTGTCGATTACTTCCGGTTATAAACATTACAACTGTCACCCCTAAGCCATGTGTCAGTGGACGTTGATGAGTAAAATGTTCAAGTGTAAATATGACGGCAAGGCAATTGTCGTTGTTCGATTGTTGTGAAATGAATCCGAATAAAATGAGAAGGACAGAAAGTCGTAACACCGAGGCCGAGTCAAGCAAGCTAGGGATGATGTTGAGAAGCCAGAGGAAACACAGTACTAGTAGCAGTTAGTACAGAAGTGTTATTGGGCTCAAATACTGGAAAATGTCTTGAGGGGCGTGCCTGCATGCCTTTACCTAGCAGTGTAATAACTAAAAAACTATCAGGAAATGTTGACACCTGTGCCTATGTTGTGCCCACGTACATTTTGCTTTCTGGTTACGCCACTGACAGTCTTTATGATTACAATTAATGATACGATCAACAATGTACTTGCATTCTACACTGCTACTGTTCAAATCTTGTGCACAAACTTTAATAAACGACATGTGGGATTATAAGTCACTGACAAACCTTTCGATGCAACTTCAGATACCAACTTCCCTAGAGATGCGGCCGTATGCCCAACCACTGCAAAAATTACAAACCCAGCGAAGATGCTCGTTCCACAATTTACGAGAGATACAATGAGTGAATCCTTATAAAGTGCAAGAAAAACTCCGTGGGAGCCATGCAGTTTTGTCCACGAAAATACTGATCGCAGCGAAATTTTGGTTATTTCCGGAAATTGGAGACTTTCCGGAAATTGTAGACTGCGAACAATCGACCTCGACTTCATGTTCTACGTCATTATATCGTCGCGTCGCTGCCATTTTTAAACATGAAAACATTTTCATGATTCATTTTGGTCCAACGTTTCTTGGTGCATTGATACTCAATGGAATGCAGCAACATCCCCTACATCGATTGGTTTAACTCAATTCGTTTACTTTGAGATATCAGTATAATGTTGTAAGGTTTTGGTGTCACAGCGATGACTGATCCTCGGAGTTTGTGGCCCACCTTATCCCGGAGATAAATTACCACGGCTATCTTATCCCCAGGTATAAATGACCCCAGAGTTAGAATAATTCATAATCACAAAATATAACCAACCCGACCACCAATCCAAACCGAGGATACTCCCTCCGGTGTCACTTTCTCCGGTAGTCAGTAGCTTTGGGAGTTCCTTGTTCCCATGACACTGGAAGCTTCCCCCTTATTACAGTCCTCAATTAACACACTGTTACCTGTGCAACGTAGGATTTCTCTTTTCGTTGTAACTTGAAAATCCGAACAGCACACCGAGTCCAATTGCTAACGAATACACCATCTGTGAGGCGGCGTCTACCCATACCTGGTGAAGTCGAAGAAGAACTGTTGCAACCCTAGTTTGCTTTCGAACATATCATTTCGATCATATCATTTGTAAACAAAACAGTTCTTATTCTATTCACGATTACATCCTACCCACGTTAAACAGCTTTAAATGAATGAAAGAAGTAATAACAAGACCAAGCCAGAATTATGTTGTAATAGACAGACACCATAAAAGAAATAACCATGTTAGCGTAACCGATCCCTGTCAAGAAAATGGCATAGGAACATTAGAAAGCCACATCTGGTACCACCCACCTATGCACCAAAGCATTTTTTATTCAACCGTCACTACCTGCCTCGGCGGAAGAAACGTTTTTAGAACAAAATGGAGTAGCTGATAGAACAGAGCCAGTCACGAAAGAACAAGAGTCAATAAAGATAATTAATCTATCCAGCATTGACTTCAGCCTACATCAAATTAATCTGTTATCCAAGGAACTGAAATTCACACCTACACCTCGAAGAAATATACAAGAACTGAAATTGGACATTAAGCAATTCTTAAGGAAGTTTAAACTACAAGAATGTTTTCAGGGAATAACTCGAGACAAATACGAAAGTATCGTGAGAAATAAGGGCAGTTTCAATCTTCCGAGAAACAGAGACATGGCTCTGGATGTGTTCGATGATTTCCTCACAAAATTTCCGATTGAAGAACTTAAAAGGCCCTTAAATTAAAGTAACATATCACGAAATGAATGGAAAGCTATCCATGGACTAAGACGGAACAAAAACATCATCATAAAACAAGCTGATAAAAGGGGAGCAGTTGTAATTACGGACAGACAATACTATTCGGAAAAGATTACAGGAATGCTAAAGAATGAAAAGATATATTTTCCGCTCACAGAGAACATTGATGACGAGGTGATACAAAAAATGAAAAACCTGACACAATTGCAAGAAACAAACTTGAGCGAAGAAGAAATACGCTACCTTACAGATGCTGATTACCGAACGAGAAATTTTTAAGGATTACCCAGGGTGCATAGGAGTCGATCAATCATAACTAAAACACTCTCTGCAAAATACAAGTCCACAGAAGTAAATCGACCCAACGATTTGACATTCAGACCAATTGTTGATGGGCCCATATACCCAACAAGTCACCTCAGTAGCTTTATTGACATTCTAATTAAACGTTTGGTAATCCACGA
The DNA here is from genome assembly GCA_030142905.1 of Heliopora coerulea. Lineage (NCBI taxonomy): Eukaryota > Metazoa > Cnidaria > Anthozoa > Scleralcyonacea > Helioporidae > Heliopora > Heliopora coerulea. The sequence continues at coordinate 1,003,152 of JASJOG010000094.1, forward strand.
GAAAAGCAACTTAAGAGATGGTATCGAATGAAATCATGACAAGTTTCGATATAGTAAGCCTATATACCAACATTCCTATTAAGGCGTAGAGGCTATTGACTATTGGATAAAAGAATATCCAGAAAGAATCTCTGCAAGGTTCGCCCGTTCGTTCATCATTGAAGGAATCAAAATTATACTAAACAATAACAAATTCTTTTTCAATGAAAATATCTTTCTCCCAAAGAAAGATACAGCTATGGGTAGCAAGATGGCACCATCCTACGCTACACTAGTTCTGGGATACCTTGAAAGAAGAATGTACCAGGACGCAAGAAACAGATTCTGAAGAAATTGGAACTTATATCGAAAATAACTGGATGAGATATTTGGACAGTTGCTACATAAACTGGACATTCGGAGAACAACGTCTTAAAGTCTTTAATGAATTAGTCAACCCCTTGAATATCAACATAAGATTCACAGTTGAATATAGCAAGGAACAAATAGCATTTCTGGATGTACGCATAAAAAAGACAAGCATTAGAGTCGAGAGGGGGGATAGGGGGAGTACTTGCCCCGGGGTCCGGGCCCGAAAGGGGGCTCGGACCCAGAAAGTTGGTCCCCAAAATTTTTAATACGCTTCACCTTGATTTTTTTCAAGTAAATATGAGTGCATATCTAAAATAATATTTCTCTGTCACGAACTGACGATGAAGTATTTTCTGCCACGTAAATAGCGGTTTTAAGTTTCTCAAGCCAACTTGTCAATCAACATTGCTATTTTGTGGGGGAATATGCGATCTAGCCGCAAGAGAACACTTGGTTTGTTTATAAAGGTTCAATTTTCAAGGTTGCGTCCCCATCCAACAGACAAAGAAGTCAAAATTAAATCAGGAAGACATAAACGGCTTTATGAGCCTTTATGAGCCTTTTTTACTTTATCAGTGTTGTTTTGTTTTGAATTTATGATATTTTTTAGATTGTTGTTTATTTAAATATACTAAATAGAAACAAAACAAATGTAGTGAAAACCGACTGTGTAGTGTGTAGTCTAAATTAAATTAGACAGAACTTGGCGCAATCTGTCGCCCTGTCTGGATAATATATTTCATTTGTTCCTACAAGTCACAACCGGCCTCAGAGCTTTCATACAACAATGTGATCGATGTGATCAGTGATTATTGTGTGATGTCCTCTTACAAACATAAATCCGGTGCCCAAAAAAGGCGAGGGAAGCAACAACGCGCGAATGAAAAAAGAGAGGCTCTCGTACATTATCAGAGGCTATATTATTTGCTTTTTGTACTTTTAGTACTTCACTTTTTGTAGAACGTTACATACAAACGTATTTTAGGTGAATAAATTCATAAATATTAGGAGAAGAGACTTTTTTACGTCTTTAATGTAATGAAAATGCGATGGCTTCCGTTTAGTTATTTACTTCATGATAACGCCATTAGAACTAAAAATATTGGAGGGTTGGAGCGTCCCGCATCCAAATTTTGACCCGGGGCCCGCTTTGGCTCTCGACGGCGTTGAAGACAAGGATAGACTCACAACGGACATAAATTACAAGATTACAGACACGGAGCAACACCTCCACAACCAGTCAAACCATCCGAGACATATCAAGAGAAATATCCCCCACAACTTAGCCCGTAGAATATTACTAGAGTAGATGCAGATGGCCATAAGGAGAGAAGATTAGATAAACTCAGTGAACTATTAGCAAAAATAGGCTATCCAAAGGATCTCATAAACTTTGGGATAAACAAAGCCAAAACATCAAAACTAGTAAACCTAAGGGGTAGCAGAGCTCCAGCGAACACTGATAACATTCAATCCCAACAATCCGCCCATTCACTCTTTACTAAAAACAGGAATGGAACTCCTGAAAGGCAATTCTGGGATGAAAACAATTTTACAACGACTCAAGTTCATCCATAGCAGGAGACAAGCACCCAATTTACAACAACGACTAGTCAGATCCAAATTTAGCGACAACCAAAATATAACAATGTCAAAATGTGGAAGAAAAAATGCACAACATGCAAACAAATAATCGTGGGGAACTCGTTCAACTTCAAGGAAAACGGGCGACCTTTTACCGTGAAACACAGCTGGTCAATGACTGGTTCCCCTCATACATCTGCTGAATACAACTACCAGAATGCTTTTGAAATCTTGTTTGTAATGTTAATTGGAACAATGGTCTTTCCATTTGCTTTGTGCTTGCATGAAAATAAAAAAATCTCAAAATATTCTGCTAGTTATATTCAGTAGAGTTAATAATGACAATCGGCTACTGCAGTCATTGAATGATTGGTTCGTCATCTTAAGTGTTGAAGCACATTTCCAACAGCTCAACTAATCCCTTCCGCCAATGCAAGTGCACATTTAAGTATGAAAGACAAGAGCGTAAAGTTGAAATTTTAATATTTCGAATTAAGCATCGCAGTTGCTAATTTAGTTCTGCCCTTGGCTTTAAAATCCATGCCCACTAAATGCTTCTTTCATAGCGTGCCTGATTAGATGTGGAAGAATGATAGTCCTTTAAGGTGGTCATTTACAAAAAAAAGGAAATTTCTGATTTTTTTACAAAGAGGAAATTTATGTGCATCTAGTGAGAGGGAGGGTTAGCCAGACCAAAAATACACTATTCACAGTAGAGTAGTTGTCATGGTTACCAAGCTACGTTACCCCCCATGGTGAAAATTCGGGCTAAATTTCAAACACGATAACTAAATAACTAATGGTGGTATGAGTCTGGAATAACTTTTAATTAATCACTTATTATATTACCTAGGAGATGAACCAAAATCATTAATCTGCTATTTAAAAGGTAGCTATAATCAACGATTAACCTTTTCAATGTGGCCAGTATGATGAGCTGTTTGACTTAAGAGTAAATTATTTCATGATTATGCAGCAGAATTAGATTCTTTTAGTTCATCTCCTAGGTACATGCATATTTTATAATTCCTGAAAGTTTCATAGTAATTGCTTACATATTCTTTGAGAGACCTTGCATGAAATATTGGTAATCGGCCGACTTTGTTAAGTTGAGAAAAACAGCTTTAAAGTAAAACATCCTGTTTATTACTAGGATAATAGCAATGAAATGTCTCAGACAGTAATGTATGGACTTATAGTAGTCTATAAGGCTCCAGCCTCATATGTTTTCCCTTCCTGCTCTACTGACTTGTCGTTGAAATTTTTTCTTCTGCCACGGATAACTTTTCTTCTCTGTTTTGCTGAGTCCTGGTTCTTATAATATGCTTTCAGAACTCGTCTCTTGTCAGCTTTTTCCATTCCATCTAAAAAGTACTTTCCTGGCTCCATCCCTAATTTCTTTATGACATTTACTGCAGCCGTATCATGTTACCAATCATGTAAACAATCGCACTGATTCGCTTATTGTGGAGGTGTGCATGATAGCAGGCAGTGATCACGCATAACACGCCCTTGTGTACATGGATGGCATAGCCTTATCACGCTATAGCCATGTTATGCCTATATTGCATTATGGGTAATTCTGTATATCTTCGACAGCACCCACCTTCCCCCCTTTCATATAATATATCTTATACTATATATAATATATCGGGCTCGAAACCACAAAGCCAAACATATCCTAGGCGAGAGACCTACATACATATCTAAAAGATATACCATTCTAAATTTTTCAAAAAATTTTTTCACACACCTTCAGCCCTAAACCTATTACGACTCTCAGTCGTGCCTCTGCCTCGAACGCCCACGTCGGGAGCAAATTCTCGACGAATAAAGGCACCTCTTGATTCTTTGAAAGGCTTCTGGCAGATCGGCCATCCTCGGACTGTACATGATGTCCCTTAGGCCAGCTGCGACGGTTATGCAGGAGCCGAATTTCATGCTTGACGAACCAGCCACAAATCCTGCGACTGACCGCCATTACCAACGTCTCTCGCAAAGAAAACAATCAAATGCGCGCCAAAATCACGATAACAATTCGTTGCTATGGCAGTTGCTAAGGGACAATTAAAAGGATGGGCAATTTCTTTTCAATATTTAATCCTTTTGCGTTGTCGAAATCCAGAAAATAGCAAAGAGGAATTAAAAAGTAATGTTTAATAATGCTAAATTTCATAATTCCAAAAAATCGACTTTTTGAAATATTAAATGTTTTGGACCACCTTAACGTTATAATTATATGCTACTGAAGGATTTCATAGATTATTTGTATCGTTCTTGTTTCCACGCCTGATTTATCTTACCAGCTTTCTCGTAAATGAGCTGCGGATAAGGACTCCCAAAAAATCCTCTCAAGGTAGAGTTATTCTCCTCGAAGAATTAAATCGTATTGAGTTAGCCAGAATAAAGAGCAGTAATATCAGGAGAGTAATCCTTCTGAGAAAGAGTTAATTATGATTGGTAATAAAGCTGTGATCTGGATTTCTCAACTAAATTCGTAATTATAAGATTTTCCCACTATGTGTGTCTTAACAATTAGTAATTAATTCATAAATTGCAAGAGCATAGGTGTGATTTAGTAACCCAGAACTAGTCAAGCTCTGAACCCCTTTGGATTCCTTGATTGTAAAAATTCCTTACACGTTCTTTCCAGCTAATTCTCAAACTCAAAAATAATTCATGAGTATATGAGACAACATTTGAACAACATGGTGGTTGGAGGCGCTTTATTAGCTCTCCAACTATATTACATTTTATGCTCTGTTGCTGTGCCGTCGTGCCTTGGTACCGTTTCTATTTTATTTCTAGAAACTTATGAACTCTCCAATGGGTTTGTCTGGCAACCAAATATACTAACGCGGCAAGAAGTTCTGATGAAGCTTGTTCGCATTGATTATTTGGTGAAACAACGCTGCAATTCAAAGGCTTCATTAATTCATCATGGCATTTCTTTGAACAAGTATCTGACAACTTCAATTCTTTTGCTATCAAACGATATTCAAGTAAACCCTGGTCCTTCTACACCTTGTACAACCAGAAATGGAAAAGTGATGGATGGAAATTTAAATTCTGCCGCCATTGGCAGCCCATTGAAGCGTGTAAAAGGCCTTAAAATGGTTCATTTAAATGTCAGAAGTCTCCTGAAAAACATCGATGAACTTCGCTCTTTCGTTTGTGCGAACAAGCCTGATATCCTAACTTTATCCGAGTCTTGGCTAGATTGATTGATTTCAAACGATGAAATTACCATTGAGAATTATAATTTGGAACGTCATGACAGAAACAGAAATAGAGGTGGAACAGCAATTTACATACATGAGCGCTTTTCATACAATCGTACTTCATTGAACAACAATGATCTTGACATGGTTTTTTTGTACTCTGAAATTACAACGTTCCCGTCCTCTTATTATTGGTAGTATTTATCTTCCACCAAGTGACTCCAACTTCTATTCCAATTTCATGAATCTCGTGGATGAAATGGACTTAGTGAACTCAGAATTGTATCTGCCGGGAGACTTCAACTGTCGAATTAAATCAGCCAAGGGAAAGGAATTTATCAAATTCATGAGCGATATTGGTTTCAATCAACTGATCAAAGAAGATATTAGGGTCACATCAACATCTTCTAGCCTGATTGATATGATTTTCACCAATTCACATCGTGTTACAGAGTCTGGTCTAATTAAATTGTCTCTTAGTGACCATTACATGATATATTGTAATAGGTCCTGTAAACTGCCAAGATCTAAACCGAAGGTCCTAAACGTACGCAGTTTTAAAAATTTTGACCCTCTGGCGTTTGTTTCTGACCTCCGCAATTTACCCTGGGACATAATTTATTTGTTTGATTCACCGGAGGATGCTTGGTTTGCAATGCAAGATTTGTTAAAGGACATTGGTAATAAACATGCTCCTTTGCGTTCTATCCGTGTACGTGGTTCGCAACCTCCTTAGATGACTGATGAAATACGCCACACGATGAAATCGCGCGATGCAATGAAACGCAAAGCCATCAAGGCGAAATCAGATAACGTTTGGAACGCTTTTAAACGTTTAAGAAACACTGTTACAAGATTAATCGAGATATCCAAGCGTGAGTATTTTAACAACTTATTAACTGATAAAACTAAGGATACTTCAAACATATGGACTACTATAAAGAAATTGTTACCGAAGAAAAAGAAAGTGTCACTTCAAGAAATCATTCTTGATAACATCAGTTACACAAGTAATCAGGGGATAGAGGCTATCTTTAACAAGTTTTTCACTACAGTGATTGAACGTCTCAAGTCTACGCAACCCAATCAAGTTGGTCTAAGTAATGTTTCCAATGTACCAAATTTGGTTTCAGTAAAGAATTTTGAATTTAAGGACATTTCAGTTGATTTTGTGCGTAAGGAATTATCTTCTTTGAAAGTTAACAAGTCTTCAGGCCTCAAAGACATTCATATTCGTTTTCTAGAAACTGGAGCTGACGTCATTGCCGCACCTTTAACTTATATCTTGAATTTGTCGCTGTGTACTACTATCATACCCAGGTCATGAAAATCTGCCACTGTGACACCTCTTCATAAAGATGGTTCTATCTCTGATCCTAATAATTTCAGACCCATATCCATCTTACTAGTGGTAATGAAGATTTTCGAGCGAGCAGTTCACAGTCAAATCTATCATCATTTATCATCAAACAAGCTACTATCCTCCCATCAATCAGGCTTTAGACCAGGCCACTCTACGACCACTTGCCTCTTAGATGTATCTGATTTCATATTGAAGAATATGGATCAAGGCTGCCTTACTGGTGGTGTGTTCTTGGACCTGAGCTAGGCGTTTGATTTGATTAATCATTCCATCTTGAAAACTAAACTTGCTCATGTTGGTATAATAGGACACGCTTTACACTGGTTTGATAATTATCTGTCTGGTAGAACTCAGTCTGTCTGCGTTAATGGAACCACCTCTGAGCCCATGGATTTGAACTCTGGAGTACCACAAGGGTCTGTTCTAGGACCCTTGTTATTCCTCATCTTTATCAACGATCTTCCAAACTGTATTAAGCAAAACAAGGTTGTTTTATATGCGGACGACACAGCATTGTTCTTCGCCAATAAGGATGTAAAAACCATCGAACGTGTCCTTCAAGAAGAGCTTAATTCCTTAAGCAATTGGTTCCGTGAAAATGGTCTGATAGTTAACTGCTCTAAGACAAATATCATGGTGTTTGGCACAAGTCAGCGTCTGGCTAAAGCTAGTAGGCCCGCTCTAAAGATATCAGAATCATTTCTTCCGGTAAAAAACTCTTCTAAATACTTAGGAGTCATTTTTGATTCAAATTTGAACTGGCATGGACACATTGATACTATAGCATCTAAAGTTTCTCATAGACTTGGACTCTTGGGTAGAATTAGAAAATATATTAGCATTGATGTATGTAAGCAATTGCATAATTCAATTGTTCAACCTTTATATGAGTATTGCGATATTGTATGGTCCAATTCAGATAAAACATATTTGGATAGGCTATTAAGATTACAAAAACGAGGTGCTCATATTATTCTTAAGCGTAAGATTAGGGAAGTAAGCTCTGAACAGTTCTTTAAGGAGTTAGGTTGGTTACCACTAACTGAGAGATGGACTTTCCACAAATGTCTTCAAGTTTTCCGCTGCATAAATGGTTTTTGTCTATCCTACTTATTAAATTTGTTTTCTCGTAATTTGGATGTACATAATTATAATACTAGGGGACGTAGTAATATTCATATGTATAGGATTACATCAAAATCAGGAAGTAGACCATTTTCTTATGCAGCCGCTGATCTTTTTAACGATTTACCAAATCATGTAAAGAATTCTGAATCGATAAGGAGTTTTACTTCAAACTATTGGTTTGAGAAATGAATGTATATGATTTTAGTTAGAAATATATTTTGCCATTATATTTATTTATTTATTAAATTTATTTATTAATTTATATGTATTTTATAATTATTCTGTACACAGCTTCAATGTAAATAAGTGTCAACTTTTTGAATTCTGTGTATAATAAAGTTATTGATTGATTGATTGATTGATTGATCATTCAATCAGATGCACTGAATGGCACCACATGAGCGAACTTGAAAAATCACAAATATACTGGGCAGAGGACTTGAACTGTGTTTTCCATTCCTTGAATTGGAAATGATAGTTCAAATTTTTGAACTTAAAATATAATTTCATACAATCGGTTTATTTATCGATACACTCATTACTAATACACTAATTCATTGTGCCAATACACTAGTTGATTCTGTGGAGTCATTCAAAGCCCTCCACTTCTGACTAGATCGGGTTTTCAAGTATTAATCGGAATTCGTTCCAATCCACGGCTTCGCCTCGGACTAAAACGAATTCCTCGTACTTGAAAACCCGGTCTGGTCCTCATTGCCAGCCTTTAAATATTACTTGAAAACTGCCCGGTTTCGCAGAGCACTTTATTTCACAATAAAATCCCAAGTAGGTTGAGAGTTTGAGCTCTGTTTTCAGTTTAAGCCTTCTTGGGCCTAGGAAGTCTCAAAAACTTCTGGGGGATGATATCGAATAATTTTTTTGACATTATTGTTGATAAACAAGCAAGTGACCGTAACTAATAAGCATCTTCAAATGTATCAAAAGCTATCAAATAGAGGAATAAGGCTGCTTTATCCAAGTAAATATTTTATGAGATATCATGCTTTAAAGAAGACAAAAACGTTATTTTTAAAACCATCGCGCAGATAAAAATTTGGATACGAACAGCCATGACTTCATAAGCAGAGGCGCGAAAGTAACCCAGGGCAGCGGGGGCAGAACCTCGAAAAAAGGGCACCTTCACCTTACTTTGCAAGCAAGCAAAACAAATTTCTTTTAATTCAGTAGGGAAGCCGTATAGCTAGCTTTATTAAATTAATATCTACTACTGGATAATGCACTCAAACTCACAGTAAACGTTTGGCAATAACAATTTTTAATAATTAGTGCTTATATATGTAGATTTATTGATATCTTCCGAAGTAACCCCGTCGTTGTTCATTTACTGTTAAACGATTTTGCTACGCTCGCGGTACAAACTTTATCAATGCGCTCCTTATGGATAGCAGGAAACATTTTACTGTTTAGGCCGTTCTCAGACATGGTAGACCTTAGCCATGACTTAATACCATGTATGACACTAAAACGTCTTTCTGCGGTAGCACAACTAATTGGAACAGACATATAAAGTGTCAACACTTTGTGTACTTCTGGAAGACATTGCTTGATGCTCTTTTTTTCCATTGAATGTTGCGCAAAGTGAAGAAAGTGTCGTGACCTTCTTAATGGGTAATGAACGTTCCACGTTATACAATTTTAGCACAACTGGTAGTTCTGCTTGCTGTTCCACCAAAGAGTCTGTATGAATAATTGAAGGTAGACCCTTTAACTTTGGACGAATTTCATCCAAGGGGACATCTTCGTTCACTGCTGCAAGAAGACGTGACTCTGCTACTTCACGCATTTACGAAAATGTAAATAGGAAACAAAGCATGGCTTCGTTTCGATTGAAAAACAAGGTATAAATGTTGTTCCAAAGAAATAATCTCAAAATGCCGGAAAAGACATTTCATAAACATTAGATTTTAAAAAAAAAAGACTTTCCGGGGCAATGCCTCCACATCACTTGGCCGGCTCCGTTCTCCCCACTTTTAGGAAACGACTGTCGCCCTTGCTGCTGACCGCAGCTCTTGCATATGCACTCGAATTTTCTTGATGCTGTAAACTGCCTGTTCTGCAGTGAGTGTTGCGGACTGCAATTACTTGGAACTATGCATAACTACCAGTTGGAACATCTGTCGAAGCGATTAAATTTTCGTGAACAAACCACGTGATTTTGCGCGACACTCGGGACTGACTCTGGTGTCTTCTGATAAGTTTTTCTACGTCGCTTGCAATTCAGGGTTTTTCTTGATCAGCACTTCAGCTGCTCGTCCTCTTGTGGTCCATCTTGTTTGAGATTGATTTTTTAATCTGAGAACGTCTGGTCACCTTTCTGAACTTCCAGCGAGTTCTTTCTGTATATTCTGAAAAAGCAGGACACGTTTAGGACTAACACCAACAAGAACATACAAATCTTCACACAGATCTTGTGTATCAACAACCAACCAAGACAGTGCTGTGGCATCTTTAAACACAAGCTCGTTGAAATGTGCAAAACAGTGGATACGAATGACGTTTTCATCCTAAGTTTGTTTTAGGAGTTTAGCAAGGCGAACCATGGATGATGGTCCGTCGAAAGCTGTGCCAACCAACTTCTGTATCCATACTGCATCGCAACAGTATGTCCTGTATATACTTCAGCAAAGCGTCTGATGTTAACCCTTCGTCGCATGGCAATATACCAAGGAAATCTTCCGAAGTTTTATAACTGTCGTTGCAAGTACGTACAGTAAACGACAATTGGTCCAGTTTCAAAATATCACTTGCTTCATCACATGTAATTGAATAGAAATTATTTACATTAATTTCTTCAAACAGTCTTCGCCTGGCATTCAACACAATCAGTCTCTCTTGCTCATTCAGGATCTCATGCGAAAAATACATCTATTCTCTCAGCAATAGCAAAGCGGTATTACTATTGTTTTGTCCTTATTAATTTAAAAAATATTTGATTCTTCATCTTTATGGTCTCGAATTGGAAGTCGTTGTCGTAAGAGAACTTTCATGGTGTTCAAATGGGCTACCAAACCAATTCGTGTCAGGTATTGGTGCTTCTGGCGTTGATCACCTACCAGGCAAGCTATGTCAGGTTGTACTTTTCTTGCATCTTTTGAAGCACGTCGATGGTTCTCGCGACGTTCGTGATCTTCGAGTCTCTCTTTGCTCTCTTTCCAGTTTCTAAAGCCAGCTGACGTACCAGAAAAGACTAACTGTGAGGCATCGTTTTGTTGTTTATTCAAAGTACATACTCCAGAAAATGCAGCCCTTTTACCACTGTGGTACCATAGCCAATTATGGTCTTGAAACCATTCTTTTTGGAAATACAGTCGAACCTGTATATAACGGCCCTGTATTAAGCGGCCACCCTCTATTAAGCGGCCAATTTTCAAAGTCCCGATTTTTTTTCTATAGAAATACTATATTTGTCACCTGTATTAAGCGGCCACCTGTATTAAGCGGCCGCGGCCACAGTTTGCCTCTCCCATGTCTTTCTTTTGTTATTATTTTTACCTGTATTAAGCGGCCACCCTCGAAATGAAACCCGAGAATATTTAGGTAAACACGCATATCACATTTTATATGGACTTTATTCTGTTCAAGTGATCTGTTAACATTGTGATTTAACAAAACATTTCCTATATAACTACACTGTATAACATTTATTGATTGTTAGCATGCAGTTCAGTGTCGCTATTCTCTACTCTAAACTTCTCTTTAGCTAGGTTGTTCTTCAGCCATTTGATTGAAAATAGATCGCCTTCAAACGTATACTTGCAGGGATTTCCAGGCCGTGACTTCCACCTCTGTTAACGCACTTGCCCTTTACAACAACTTTTCCGCTGTTTGTTGGCCGTTTCAAAAATTTGGTTAGCCATGCCATCAACTTAGGGAAAGGACCAATCACTTCGTAATTGTCCGTCATTGCGTTAGGGTGAAAATATGGTTTCGAGGCAGTCTTATGGGCAAACAGATCTTGTTGATCTTGATTTACGTTTTTGGCGAGCAACTGCCACAGCATTCGTTTCTTTTTTATTTTGCGGCTCTCGTTTCAGTTCAAACAACTCATCGACTTTCGGCTCCCAAATACCCATGCATGCATGGTACCCGCGAATATAAGAATCTACGTGAAAAAGTTCCATAGACATCTTAATTTCAGACAGAATTGTAACAGTGCAGCGACAACAGAGTGTCATTCAAAGCTTCCGCTTGTGATGTAGCTGTCAAAAAGGCGATAAATGTGTTCTAATATTTAGCTGAACCCAAACAATACTGCTCAAGGCGCAGCCTGCGATTACTTTCGGACTTCATCCACGATGTCTAATAAGAAGCGGAAATGTCTTTCTCTCAGCGAGAGAATTGTTTTCCCTTTAGACATTAGGTTTATATATTCTATCGTTATTAGTACCTTTCATTTAAATGTTTTATTTATCATACAAATTGTTTGAAATAGTACTGCTTGTCTTATTCTTTTCTTGAATGAGGTGTTGGTGAAATTTGGCCACAACCAAGTAGCCCCTCATGGAGTATTTTCGGTCATCCTGTATTAAGCGGCCACCTGTATTAAGCGGCCACTTTTCAAAGTCCCGAGGGTGGCCGTTATATACAGGTTCAACTGTATCTACCTTTGTTTTCACTCATCTGCTTTACGTTAGGCGAAAAATGCAAGCCACAGTCTGTGGCTTTAACCAATGATTGTCAGCTTCATCACCTGAGTGGGGTGAGTATTGGCAGAGGCTTCACTTTGAATAGCGTCATCGCATCCGTCCTCGATTGTGGTAGACATACCGAAACAACGGATTGCGTGGAAAAAGAAAGTTTAGTTTGCCCGTTTGTTTCAGAAGCTTCCAGAAGCTGTCTTTTAGCCTCGCTTTGTATTTGACTAGCTATCGAGATTTCATCACAATGACAGGAAAAAAAAAGTCCTGTCAGGAAGCAAGAGTGTTGGAGTGGGAGGAGGCTATATCCCGGCATTATAGCGCCTCAATATTGTTGAAAATTGGAATAAAAATTCACTAAAAAATTCCGAATAGGATCAAGATGTAGAACTACATCTTACTGTTGGCCCTCCTCAATATGAACCATCTTCCACCACATGGACCTCGTACTCAGGGTCTTACCTCGGCTCCCAACAGGGGTACCGGAGGTAAGACCCTGGGTACGAGGTTGCCACCACATCTGGCTGGAAGGTAAATGATGCCACTGAAAACACCAACACGGTGGCATTAGTCCAGTCTCTTAGGTCCTGAAATTGTCAAAATCGTTGCACACCGGATAATAGCTCGAAATTTTATTTTTTCCTTTTAGGGTAATCAGAAGGAGTGACAGTGAATCTTATCTTATCGTAGGGTTGGCCAGATATTAACTTTGTTAGATCAAGTGTGATCTTGTAAATATATTATCAAACGTTAAAATGAATTTAAATACAGTTTTTAAATATGTGGGTAGAACTAATCAGAGACTTGGTGATAGGATCAAACAACATGTTCCTAGCGTCATTAGAAATAAAACTCAGCCATCACGTCAACAACCAGGACGACTATGCCGTTCCAGTCAATTCATCAGCTGCGACTCAGCTGTTGGCAAACATCTTTTGTCCAACAAGTCTTGCGCCGAAAACTACTCAGACGATAATTTTAGAATTCTTTACAAATACCGTTCCGCCTTTCAATTGAAGGTGATGGAAGCCATTTACATAAAACTTAATGATCCTGATCTGTGCCGGCAAAAGGAATTTGTTTTCCAACTATCCCTATTTTGACCCTCCCACATACCGTTGGATCGATGTCATCAGTTTTCTTTAGACTATATAAGCAGATGATATGTTTCTTTAGTTAGCAGACGTATAGCACTTGATAAGTGGTCTGCCGAAATGCATCGTGCTTTTTTCTAATCCTTTAGGCTTATTCTTTACATAGAATTTTACCTCTTTAAGTTTCATATAGTTCTTTTAAGAACTAAACTATCTAACAGTCTTTGGTAACTATGTATACCTCTTTAAAGCGTATATTACTCTTCATCTTCTCCTACTTTATCTTACATTACCAATCACCATGGTATCTACGTATTTAAAAACTGTGTTTAAATTTGTTACCACGACAAAATCGCTCTTTTGTTAATATGAATCATTGTATCAATAATTTTAACATGAATGATTACAAGAGGTTTTGTTAACTTCATGCCATGGATCCAATAATTGATATATGTTGATCATATTTTCTAAAACATGTGAATCAATGGGTAAGTTATATGACCTATTAATGCTCCACCCTGCAGGTGCTACTCCCTAAACTCAGATCTTGGAGCATCCCTACATACATAGGCGTACGGGCCCTAATCATTGGGGGGGGGGGGGGGCAGAGACAATCTGCCCGAATCGCTCTGCTCAAATGTTTAGTTAGAAAAAACCTAGGAATAAGAATTACATACTGTGCACGGCATATATATGGCAACCTGAATGCATGCTAATATCCAAACTCTTGTTCATCGTTACCAATTTTTGAAAATTTTTCTGTTTTAGTCACGCTTAAAAATTTATTTTTCCCAATTCTACCCGAGCTATTTGCCCGAATCTGGTCTTCTTCAATTTTTTTGGAGGGGGGCAGTTGCTCCCCCTACTCCACTGGCCCTTCCACCTATGCGTACATAAAATACTTCGCCAGTCTAAATGGAAACTCTATACCAAATTTCATACTTTTATCCGACCTAGTAACAACTTTTTCCTCAACAAGCCGGACCATAAGAATTTTTGGTCGGCGAGGAGAGACACAAGACACAAGTTTCTTTATAAAGAACTCTTAACAAGTCGTAACAAGTTTAGGTTTTTTGCATTTTAATAATTTTATGTTATAATTATACAATATATTAAAACGTGATAGTTCTGAAGACTTTCGTTGTAGCCTGTAGGTTATTTTGATCCTCGAGATTGAAAACAATAGCAAAAACGCAAAACACCAAACATGAGCAGCTCTATAGTTGAGTATACCCATATTCACCACGACCGTAAATGATATTGAGCAGAGTTAAAACCAGACGGTAACGATCAAGACAGATTCAACGTTTTGACGTTTGTACTTCATAATGACATGTGGTAATACTAACGTTCTTATCGCTAATATTACAGTGATACTTTTATAATCTGCGTTTCTCTGTACCTAAGGAACTCTCAATAGTTATATCTTAATAATATATCACAATTTATTGAATAACTCATCACATATTCGCGTGCACAATCGACTTCGTCAATCGTCGACCACGACGACAATTCTCGACCATCCACGATTGGTTCGGGTCATTTCTCTTCATTACGCATCTCGTTCGCAAATTTTAAATGCCGTTTTTGTTTTCTAAATTTCGGCAGTTTAAATTTTAAATTAGGGAGATAAAATCAATTGAAAAGTAAGTATAACAAATTTTAATGATATTAGGTCTCTTTTAATAATACATAGGGCACACGGCTGCCCCCGTGGCTCCGATGTCCTTGCATGTATAAGAAAATAAGTATGGAAACGAAAGTGCTTGACGAAGCACTTTTTTGGGCTTTTATATATATATATATATATATATATATATATATATATATATATGTTCCATTTATCTGACGACAGGGTTCACATCGATCGAAATTGGCAAGGCGTGAAGCTAGTAACGTCGAACATGTGAAAATGTTGGTCATGTCAGCGCTGACGAGAGCGAATTGAGGTACGTATATCGCGTTTTGTATTCTGTGTGATTTGATTTTTGATGGAAGCGGAGCGCAGTTCACATCAAAGAAAGGGCAAACGCAAGGAAGAAACGATACCAACGTAGAGCAGGCTTTGCTGTCTTTACTTCGGCGATCGAAGTTGGAAGAATCAGAAAAGTCGCTGAGTTCAAGAAAGCCTGATGTAATGAAGTTAGTCAATAGTTTGCTCTGCGTTTACATTCAAATATATGAGGACCCAAATTAGAAAATGTTTCTTTCCTTGCTTCTATCCAATTCATGTTTTCCCTTTCTCTGAGCTAGTATTAAATTCGTTAATTCCTTTATTTATTTGTTTGTCAGTTTTTTGTTCATTTGTGGAATCATTTATTCATGGATACGCCCCATTCACTCATTCAGGTTGATGGTGTGGAAGCAAATAAAAAGTTAAAAAATATCATGCAGCACGGTAATGAGACAGTGAATACCTCGGAACAAGCATGTGGTACATCACAATTAGTGTCAACAGCTGACTCAACCTTATTGGCTAGTAATATTACAGGCACTGGAGATGATGCTTCTAGTGGGAGACCTATTATGGAGCAACCGTCAGGTAAAGTGTTTGGTGAATTTTGTTAAAGCTAAGCCATGAATATTTGCTGATTGACCATGGAAAGCAAGGAAAAAATTACCTTATTATCAGGGGTGTAGGTCTGTGGTGGTGGTGCTGGTGGTTGTAGATAAGTATAGTTGTGCCAGCAAGTGATTTGGTGTAGTTTTGCTGAGTGACTAGGTGCAGTTTTGGCAAGAATCTTGATATAGTTAGTACAAATTTTGTGACAATATTAGTGATCTCACATCAGCAAGTCAAAACACTATCATTTATAGATGTATTTTTTGTGTCGTCATGTAATAAAAAGTAATCATGACATGAGAGGTGATTCGTGATTTTATAAGTCACTGTTCATAAATGACATAAATGAAGGTTGATATCAAAGCAAACCCATGGGAAAATGTTTCATGTTGGGAGGACTGAAAATTTCTAGGGGGCTCTGCAGATATGCTCCTCCAGACATTTTAAAATTAGGAGTCAGTGAACTAGAATTTCCTGTGTAATGGGGTGGGAATATACAGAATTCTGAAGGTTGCAAACCATTATATAAAATGGTCATTCTGGGACATGGATGGATGTTGGGGATTGACAGTAGCATTGATATCAAATACTTAAAGGAGTCAGCCCCTTGTTTCAAAATTTTTGGAGGTGCTAGCCTTCCTGCCATCATGAGAGGTTTGTATACACTTTGTATATATGAGGTTGCCAGGGCTGTGGAGTCTTTATCGCTTGTCAACACTATGCAGTTATCGGATTTATACCATTCTTTGACCTGGTAGGAACTATGATATGTGAGTGCCGTGCCATGTAGAGCAGGTTCTTGGAAGTTTTTGATTGCCTCTTGTAAGTAAAATAAAAAAAATAACTTTTTTAAGTGTTTATTTTAAAGAATAAGCTAAAACGACTTACCTTTCTTACACATGATTGAGCCACTCACAAGCCACCATGATTTAGCAAGTTCATAACTACATGTCTACAACACTTGAAATTCTAATCTCTATTATCTCCCTCTTTTTAAAAACAAAAATTAGACAATTTTCATTCAGCTACCAAGGTCCAAAACTTTTCAAAACACCTAGCGATGAATTTGACAATGCCCAAGCTGTTGGTTCTTTTCAATCTAAATTGAAGATTTAGCTTAATTTTTGTACTTGAACACTCCTTGTTAAATTTTGTGAACTGAAAATTAATATTGAAATTCTGACTTTGGAAAATTGTATTTCTTAATAACGTTGCTCATGTTATCAATTTACAGGCCTCTCACATTCGAAATTTGGTGCGAGCGATCGATCACGCGGGCAGATTATGTTGCGTGCGTGATTAAATAACAACAAATTGGGGGGGGGGGATTGTCAAAAAAATAGAAAATTTTTCAATTTTCTTGTAATTACATCAAATTAATTCCAATATGAATACAATGTCATATCAATGTTTTTTATAACAAAAGAAGGAACAGAAACATTGAGATATTACTTCAGTCCGAGTCGCTTTCGAATTCCTCTTGGAAAAGTTCAAATTCACTGTCCTCACTACTGCTTTCGTGTTGGTCAAGTGTTGCGTGGACCTCGTCAACAATGTTAATGGTATTTCTCACTGATGTAATTTGATTTGGTTGAGAGACCTTTTTCCTTCAGTTTGATGTCATATATTTCAACAGCACGCTCTATTATGGCCTCTTTCTCTTCTCTGTTCCGAAGTGGGTTGTTTCTGTCGACGATAAGGCTTTCATTCAAAGCGTTGTGAGCCATTAACAAGCGCCTACCCGAGAGGATGCTTGTGATGGTACTGAATGTTCTCTATACTTGAGAATTTGAGCCAGATGAATGGGAGTGTTTTGAAAACAAAACAGTTTGACAGGCGAGCTGAAATTAACATTTGTGTGCGTGATCATTCATGTGCGTAACAAGCAGGGCGTGTGACTGCGCGATTGTGCTCGTCCCATTGAGAGGCCTGAATTTATTATTATTTCTAATTGTGTAAAAAGGTAGCCGAAATCTCTGCTAAGCTTGCCATGTTATATTATTGAATACTTGATTTTGTATGCCTTTAGGTGATTAAATAAATTTGACTTTACTTGACTTGACCACATGGCAATACAAGAACACCTCAGTTTAATTGGTAGAGATGAATTGACTATGTTTAGAGCTCATCAAAAATTTTGAGTTTTTAATAACATACAACTTTCTATTTTAATTTCACAATTCAACTCACTTTTAAACACATTGCTGTTGCTGACTGTAAACCAATTTTGTGAACTCAAGGACAAGTGGGAGTGTGTGCTACCTCCCATGCCCCTCCTTTAGCTACTTGACTGCCTATTATAGGAAATTGACACTTCATGAAATTAACTGAAATTTCAGGTTGTGTTAATTTTTTTTGAGCATTATTTTCAGAACACAACTTCAATTAAGCACTACTTTAGTTTCCATGCCACTATCTTTAATCAAACAATAGAAAAGTTTTAGGTATCTTCGTCACAAAAAGAAACATGATCTGAGCATATTTTTTTCTGTGGCAAGGGGCCTTTTAACTAAACATTGGAATTCTTTGAGATCAGTCACAGCGGTTTCCAAACTTTGAACTTTTTGCAGTTAAGAATGCTCAGGATGGTCATATTCCACAACTGAACCCTTATTTTAAATCTTTCTTTTTAAATCTTTTTTTTTTCTATTTTAAATCTTATTTATGATGACAATTGTTTTTGTTAATAAATTTTTTGTTGCAGTTCTTATCACAAAATGTACTCTTTGTGGCATCCATGTTAATTTCCTGCATCTGGAAATATAACTGCTCCTTTACGTTAATTTCCTTTCTTTTGGAAGATTCACATTAATTTAAGTTGCACAGATTTAATACATGTTAATTAACATGAGCATTAATTTGCTATAGTAAAGTAAATTTTGATCTGTTGTGTCAAATGACAAATCAACATGCATTTGTTCATCAGGTCTTACCACAACAATTTTTATATTTAATCTTCAGGTGATTCTGGTCTTGATGTGGACATTGGTCAGTTCTTAAGTGATCTGCAACTTTTTCATCTGAATGATATTTTTCAACAGGAACAGGTTTGTTGTTCTGCCATAAATTTTCCTGACCACTACTGCTGTGGCAAATACTGTACTGTTGTGACTGCTGTTTAGATTTACAGTAGTTTGTGTTGTAATTGTGTGGATATTGTTGTGGACCAGAGGTGGTTGCATCATTTTCTGTTCTTGTTGTTGCTCTTGTTTGCAACTGGAGTTTATGTTCCCTGGTTTAAATCCTGAACAGGATCCTAGGAGGATCCTAACAGGATCCTTGATGGATCCTGTTTTTCATAAATCAGGATCTTGTAAGATCCTATAGGATACTTTTTTAAGATCCTGCAAGATGTTGTAATAGTTCCTACAGAATCCTACAGGATCCTGTAAGATCCTAATTTCTTAAGTAGGATACAGTGGAACCCCGCCTTACGACCACCCCGTTAATACGACCACTTTTTTTTTCCCCAAATGAGAGCTAACTTTTTTCTTATCTGAAAACCTCGTTAATACGACCACCTCGTTAATACGACCAATGACCATATTTTGATGTCCCCTACTGTTTAATACGACCACTCAATGTGTTGAGTAATGCCTTTTTGATATCAAATTCTGATATGCGGTGTATAATTATCTTAATCAATTACACATATGGCAAATAATTAACAAGTAAACATTTTTCAATATTCATTTTAATTTTTATTTAACAGACAGAACGTGATTAAATATGTTTTTGGGTCATTTTGTCTTTTTCTTGCCTTCTTTTTTCTGCCACTTTCCTCTGCTGTTCTCTTTTGGCCACATTCCATTTCGACTCTAACGGATAGGTTATTCGGGATGTTCAGCAGTTTGCTTAGCAAGTCAATGTTCTTTTCCTGCCCCATAAACTTGTAAATGCATGGAATCTCCATTCCATATCCACTGCCCCGATTGACATCTGTTCCAATAACTTTAGCCTCTGCTTTACTTTTCGAACAGAAAGGAAATTCAAAAATTGCAAATGAACTTGTCGGAGTATTCTGCCAAGCTCAAACCGATTAGCTTGAGTGCCAGAAAAACCAATGGAAGCTTACTGATATTTTTAAACCTAAAAAAATTTAAATAACTAATATAGGGGTTTATTATCAAGGTTATTCATCTCATTTGGTTAATTTTGTTGAGTTGTGTTCAGTTAATAAAATTTATTTGTGGATTATTTTGTGGTTTTAGCATTATGCTAATTGAAATCTGACTCCTTTTGCCATGACATCATTTAAAAAAACATTTGTTATGGATCTGATCCACCCCCCTTAATACGACTACCCTGTTAATATGACCACCCTGTTAATATGACCAAATTTTTTCATCCCAAAGGTGGTCATATTAATGGGGTTCCACTGTACTTTCAAGATTCTGCAGGATCCTAGGATGAATATCTAGGGTCTTAATGAGATTCTAAAAGGTGCTGCCTTTAAACTAAGATCCTACATCTTCTAAACCAGGATCCTATACATAGTTAATGACAATTTGTGTAGGATCCTGGATTTTTGTATGGGATTCCAGTAAAAATTCTTATAAATCCCCTTAGGATCCTAATCAAGGTGATCTAGGACCCTAACAGGATCAAAGTAGACCCAAGTTTTAAAATTATTTAATTAAACTAGGACCAGGAACAATCTCCTTGAATTTTTGCATAAAGGGTATAAGAATTGATCATGAAATTCCCATAAAACACTATATCAAATCTTGTTTTGGTTGAAATGTATCCTTAGAAATCTTTTATATACCCAGTAGATTAGACAGAATCTTCTAGCAGGATAATACAACAGTACAACAAGCAGACACAGTTTAAGAAAAAATACTTTATTCCTCATCATTGAGTTACAGTATCAACATTACCATCCATAAATTGCAACATAAAGTTTTAAGATGTAAAACAAGAAATTGTGGTCTGAAATCATGGATATAATGACTAGCACATGATGTGGGCTTATTTAATTTATATATCAGCTTTCAAATTTAGCTTTCACTATTTTCATATTGGTCATGGTGATTACAGAATTGAACATCCTCATTGTCAATTTATTTAATGCTTTGAAGTTTGTACTCATTAACATTGGTTAAATAACTGAGTCACAGATTATGAATGAATTTACAGCTCTTTGATGTTATTCTGCAGTATATAAACTGCAGACTGCATACTGTATTTATTAAATATAGAAAGAAATTAACAGTTTTGATGGTGATTGTTTGGAAATTAGCAGAAGGGTGAGTTATAATTGACCCAGTGCAACTGTAGAACAGGTATATTTCACCAGTAATTGGTTTTGATCAATTCCATTCAATTCACCATTTGTTTTGATATCAAAGTTTAAAGCCTGATATGTGTAAGTACTAAATATACCAACTTGAGTTTGCTGTTTTGTCTTTTAATTTGTTTTCAAACATTTAATTATCTTGTTTTGTTTTCCAAGCTGTAATTTTATGCAAGCATTTTTCATTCAGACTGATAGGAATGTCACTCCAGCCTTTTTCTAGGACCTTCTCACCACAGTTTACTGCAATACATCCTGTAAAGCCCAAAAAATTATAGTCATTGGATTAGTCATAGTTGTATCAAAATGGATGTTGGCAACAGTTGCACCATAACAGAGGGGTTGCTCTCCCCAATTATCTCTATATTTAAGTTTTTGTTCCAGATTAATTTTAGGGAATATAATGTAATAAGAAACTTCAAATCAAGGACAATTTTTTTAAAGTAAATGGTTTGAACCTGGGAGAATCGTGACATGTTTGAGGAAGTTGATCGTCCAGGTTAGTGTAGTCTTGAGAAAGACTGTTGGTTGAAGTGACTGACGTTTCGACAGCCTTAGCGGCGGTCATCTTCAGAGTCAAAAGGAGAGTAAAGGTCAGGTTCGCCTGTATTTGTATCTGGCTCGTCCGTGATAAGCGGGCGGTCGTATTAGTCATGGAGGTGTGATATTTGGCGAGAAGCAATGGGTGTGGTTGTGTAGGCGTTAATTATCAGTTTGTGTTATCAGTTAATTATCAGCTAAACAGCAGTCACAACAGTACAGTATTTGCCACAGCAGTAGTGGTCAGGAAAATTTATGGCAGAACAACAAACCTGTTCCTGTTGAAACGTCAGTCACTTCAACCAACAGTCTTTCTCAAGACTACACTAACCTGGACGATCAACTTCCTCAAACATGTGACAATTTTTTTAATAGTAAACATGTTTTGGCAAACTTATACTATCTTCAGTACAGGAAATGAATTAAGTATTTGACAGAAGCTTGTGAGTCATCTAATTGATATGTTGTGGGGAGAACTTAGGTGAAGGATTATATAGGTTTCTAAGTGAGGACAAATTTGATGGCATACGATCTATTGATCATTGATATGATCTATCTATGACCTATATGATTGTTACTGCTACTGTTGTTTTATTGCTGTGATTTTAATCACTACTGACATAGTTGTTCTTGCAGTTACTTTGTTCTTATCAATCTTTAGCAATAGCTCCCCCCAATATTTTTGATGAGGGCTTAAACCCCCTAAGGTCATTCCATATTAATGTTTAATTTCTGGTCCTTTACCCCCTATCATTTTTTTCAAGAAAGTCATTTTTTAGGGCCTAATGTTTAATTCGTGATCTTAGTCATGTAAAGTGTTCTCAAAACTGTCAATTTTAAACTGATTTGAACTTGTGTTTGCATACTTTATCAATAAATGTGAACTCTGTTGTTTATATTAAAGTGTTATTCTATTGTCTGTTTCTTATACTCACTTGTACAATTACTTTAACTAGCATTCAACACTACACAACAGTGCACAGCTGGGAGAGCAGAGTGATATTTTGAGTGGGAAGGCTAGTTTTACAAATACAGCCTTTTGCATGTTTCCCTGGAAAATTTCACAAAAAATGTCAGAAAAGTAGTTGTTTCAATGTTACTTCAAAAAGAAAGCGGGGCTACAGCCCCATTGGCTGTGCCATCCCTGCACAGGGGATGTATATTCATGATTCCTGGCAAGTTTAAATTGGTCCTGTTGTCCTTACCAATCACCTATGCATGTCCAGCTGCAGACAGGCATATAGGATGAGAAACTAAAGATTAATTTGGAGTGGCTCAATATTTTGGGCTGCTAAGAATTTGCTTGTGATCTTGCTTAACTGATAGTGCAGGAAAGTTCTATCCTTTTTGATATCTTTAACAATGTGAGGAATAACACAAAGATGCAAAAGAACTCTTCATATTTCTTTATGTAACTTATTCAAATTTTGGTTGTGGTAGTGGAATGCACTCCACTTGTTCAACTTTTCTATAAAAATTAGCTTTCCCCCAATATTAAACATGTTCCACTCCCAATGTCTGCTGCTGCTGTGTCATGTACTCTAGGTATCTTTTATTAAACCTCAGCACACTTCAAATTTCATCCATATTTGTGTTATAGATCACATGGAATATTCTTGTAGATATGGGACATGACGAACTCAAACAAGTTGGCATCAGTGCTTATGGCCATCGACACAGAATCCTAAAAGCTGTGGAAGAAAGGGTGACAAATTTGGTACCAGGTAAAATGTTACTGGTTGTAACTAATATTTACACAATGATCCTCTAATGTTTTGTTGATTAACATGGGAGAAAAAACCCCTACTAAATTTAAACATATTTGGCAATAGAATCTCACTACTTGAGATATTTGTCATCCTCCTCTATTACAACATTTGATTTAGAGTAAACAATAACAAGAATGATAAAATAGGTAGGTGTGTTTGTGATTATCATACAAATGATTGAGCACTGAGAAATGAAAAATATTTGTGTCATCTGAGGACACTTGAAATTGAATTGGATATTGGTTTTAGGGCTCATTTGTGTGATAAGTAAAATCATGTGGCATTACTCAGAGTAAAATACTTAAGTGTGCCCTTGCCCCTGACCGGGTTTACACTGGCCATTGGCAATCTGAAGATACAGTGCCCGGACTTGCGGACTGCAGTGAAATAAACCAAAATTTCATTAGTGCTGAGGACAAAAGAGGAGGTAAGGATGCCCTTCTTGGGGATTAAAAGGTGGCATTTTGTGAGGAAACTATTACAGAGGTATTTGTTTTGGTTAGAAAATAATAGGATTCTAGAGGTTACTTGATTTTTTCAGTTGATGGAGCACGAAAGGGAAAGAATGACAAACTTTATTTGGTTTTCGGTAACAAAAAATTCCAAATCTGTTGTTGGGTTTAAGCTTTATTGAGGACTGTTTTTAATTACGGCAACAAAAGCTTGTGCATGTGTTTCTTTCCCAGAGTGAAAAAACATCTAACTTAGGTATTCATTTGTTGACGCTTTTAAAAATCTTGTAGTAAATTATACTCTAAAAAAGACATGTTTCTTTGCAGTAGCGTTATGAAATTTATTGAAGTTTGACGAGCTTTCGTCTTGGAAATCTAGGACTTCCTCGAAGTGTGACTGACATTGTAAAATGTTTACTTTATACTCTAGAATGTGGTACAACTTTATGGTGACAAGTTTAAGTTACTGAGGTAGCCAGCCCACCCAACTTTATGCAGTCTTTAAGGCCACTTACATGTGTATGACATCTTTGAGTTGAAAAACTACCATTTTTAAAAACTATGACAATGCTGTTACCTGTTAACTAGCCTTGTAATGTTTGCTAAGTATTTACGGTTTTGTAGTAACCTGGAGAGGAAGTTTATTTCTAAAAATTTGAGTTCAGTTTTCCTTAGTGATTACGGTCTCCAAAAGGTGGTTCGCGACTATATTTGGGGTCACATTAAAAAAAAAAAGCCCTTTGAAACCTCTAAATCAAATTTAACCATGTTTATGCTAATTTTCGCAGCTGAAGTGCGATTCCCAGTCACATGGTGACTGCGGTTGTTAAGTCTTGCGAAAGGCGAATCTTCTCATGACATTTAAGCCTTCAGTTCCCGGATCCTACATTTTGACATTAATGTCGCAATCAGCATGCAGACATTTTACCTACCACTGAAATCATAAATTGTGAAACATTTTTCATAAATAGCAGTTTAATTTGAGCGAGCTAATGTGCAAATTAAGGTTGAAAGATACGATAGATATTGTGCTCGGTAACCGGTATTGAGAGTCACTAGTCTTCGCTCATTCACGGCAAATTTGCCACAACAAATGCTTGATCGTCGTTATTGGACAATATCTAAATTTTTCCAGGCGCTACATCATTTGGATAGAGGCACGTAATTTACGAATTAAAGTGGATCTTTCTTGTAATTTCATTGTAATGGTTAATGACGCTGTTTAACTCATTAAGGGCGGGACTCGTTCCTTTGACGAGTAAAATCGTCGTGCATTAGCCAGAGTAAAATACCAATGTGCACCCCTGCTCCTTAATGGGTTAAAACATTTTCCCATCTTTCTTGTAATAATGTTCAGAACAAACCCTAAGATATTGCTGCTCATCCATTTGCATTAAATTTTAAAATAAATATGAACTGAGCTCAAAATGTTTACAAAAAGAGACATTTCTGAACTGTAAAGTTAAAATAGAGTAAACGTGTTTGAGAATATTTTGGTGACATTTGGTCGGTAGACTTTACGACATCTTTAGAGTAACGTATGAATACAGGGAGTAAGTTAGCACGTTGAATTATATTTACAAGGTATTGGACAACACAAATGTAATGAAGAAAGAAGAAGATGTGTGAACACGAAACAGTGCGAGGAAGAGAGAGATAAATGAAAACAAGGGAAGGGGACAGAGGGTTGAGTTAGTCAGTTGAGTTCGGGTATAAATTTAGAAACAACATGGCTTTCCCTAATTAAAAATTCCAAAGCGGAATTCAAATAGGAGACGATGAAAAAATGGTGAAATTCCGCGTTCTAGTTTATTGCAGCTGCCTTAGATAATGACAAATTTGAAATTGGTGGAAAAGTAGATCATCAATTTGTAAAGTACGATGTGTCTATGTATAAAATGCCCATATACAGAGATTTTACAATCTCTATTAACGCAAATTTTAACCAGCTAGTTTACAGACAAGTTGTTGGATTGATCGACTCTGGCAAACTTTGACATTTTACCTATTCTGAAACAATTTGCAAACTTTATATTTCTAGATTATGTGAACAGATTTGTAAAATATATAATTTGTGATCAATAGTAAATGGAAAATTTACAGAGATTTCGGTTTGAAAAGATGAAATGGCGCGATCATAACACTGCTGTGCTATAATGTCAGATATTGATTGAGAAGAAGGCGCTACGAGGAAGATTTCCTCATCAATCGTACGTGCTTATCGATAAGATAAATGGTAGTGGTGTTTTTAACCATTTAAATTCTTAAACAGTCAGTTGTTAGTCACAGTTATTCACTGTGTTGTGGCAGCAATAGGCGACATTTCGCTATTACTAATACTTGGCATGCAGTAATTGTTTTTACATTAAGTTTTCTATGTGTGTAATTTTTGAACAGTAGATTACTTTTGTATTTTAATTTGACATGTAGCTGTGAAGACATGATAAACTGATTAACGTTAATGTCAGTAATCTTGCAAAATATTGTTACTGTAGTGCCCTTTTTTAACGTGTAGCTTTGCTGCTAATTTAGCAAAATTCACAGCTATTGAGCATTTGATTTTGGCCGATACTCTCGCGCAAACTGGGAGGTAGTTTTTGAGATTATAATGGTTTTTTTGTTTGTTTTTTTATGCTAAATTATAAGAAATGGAGAAAATGACTAACGTTTTTGGTCATCCTCCCCAACTCAGTATAACAATTCCCAAGCTGAAGGATCTGCAGGTAACTTGCAAACCATGGGAATGCGCTCAGCTTCCGACGGATGTTTTGTGGCTGACTGTGACAGACGATGAATTCTTGGCGTGCTTTTTTTACCTTGGCAATGCCTTCAAGTCGTATGAAAAAGAACTTGGATATGTGCACTTCGGAGACGTTGGTGATGGTGAGAAGAAGGTAAAAGTGTCTTTAATTAGGTGCTCTAGAGGTGCCAGACAGGTTGGTGGTGCGCAAAATGTCGTCCAAAATGCTGTGAAAATTCTGAAATCAAAAGCCGTATTTTCTGTTGGGTTTTGTGGAGGGTTGAGGAAAGAGAAAGCAAAGCTGGGAGATGTGGTGATCTCGTCAAAGCTATCGACGTATGATGAAAAGAAAATTATCGGTGATGAGCAGCAGTGGTGTGGCAATACTATAAACGTGAGCAGACATATCGGGGACCTGATGAGAACAGCTGCCGACGGTTGGAGAGCTCCTCTGCTTGATCCAGAAGCACTTAAGGTGGAGGTCCATCGCGATGGGGAAATTCTATCTGGTCCAGAGCTGGCAAATTGCCCGAGAGGAAGTGAAAAGCTTGTGAAACAGTTTCCTGGAGCAATTGCAATTGAAGCGGAGGGCCAAGGTAAGATTGTGATAAATGTTTTGAAATTTGTCTGTTAGCTTAATATGTTTCGAAGGCATTCTTTAAAATTTAAAAGCAGTACCTTTAAGGTTTGCTTCATTTTAAGGAGTCTACACTGCAGCATTTGATCTGGAAGTTGAATGGGTAATCATTAAAGGAATCTCGCATTATGTTGAGAGCAGTGAATGTGGAGTTAAACAGTGGGAACCTTTTGCCTCCGCTATGGCCGCGTCAGTGGCTATGCACATTTTGAAAGAGCCAGACGTCCTAAAGAATTGGCGTCACTATCAAGGAACGAACGAAAGCAATGTAAAAGGTAAAATTACAATGAATAAAAGTTATATTTCTAAGTGGAGAGGCACAGTGGGTGGCAGCCCTTGTGCCCACTCAACAGGGAGCTGAACAATTGACGATTACCGTAATTTGTGTATTAAACGCCTCAGGCGTTTATTTAAAAATTGGTATTTTGGTTCCGGCTATGAATAGGGATCCGGCGTTTATTAGTGAGGTATTATTTTGTGAGATTTATTAAGGTTGATTTATTATGATCGACAGTTCAATGCATTAACACACGATTTGTAACGAAGAAGGGAAAAAACCGGGGAAATTTCAAATCGTTGCTTTCGTGACGAAGCTGAGAAATATAAAGAGCCCAGTACGGTGAAATGCTTTCCCTGATAGTGAAAAAGTACTTAAGAAACAGAAGACGTCTTTTGACCTTGAAACAGGCCGGCGAGAAGTTAAAAGAAAACGGGAGAAGCTTGTGAAACAAAAGACGATTTTGTAGTGTTTAGCACTTTTTGAGTGTATTTTTAACTTCGTAAGCGCCTCTATCGGTCGATTGGGTGTCTCGGGCAATGTTTTGTGTCTCTTTTATAACAAAGCCGTTACGATGCCTGGTGACGATGACTCATTGACAGACTAATTATGGGGGTAGTGAATAGAAAACGGTTGAGAATGTCTGTACCCTTTCCTGACCAGGTTTTCAGGAGGTCTCCTCTTGGCGAGGAAAATCGTCTGGGGTTAACGAAAGAAAAATGAATAAGTTTCGAAATGACAACAGTGCTCATTAAAGGGTTAAAAGCTATTGTGTTTGTTCAAAATGGACATTTAAGTTAAAAAGCTGTTTTAAGTATTTGTAAATTTAGATTCAGAATAGCAATTAAGTTGACTAATTTTCAATAATTTATCGAAACATTATTATATAATTTTAAAACGCATATATATTTAATATCTTAGAACCAAGTCGTTTTTGTGTCCTTCCACCTAAACCATCACACTGCGTGGCGAAACGAGAAGAGACTGTTTGGAGACTTGGCCAAAAGATGCAAGAACTCCGCTGCCATCATCGAAATTCTGTGACAAGCTTATATCTTTCAGGAAATCCCGGATGTGGTAAAACTCAGATGGCCAGGTTACTTGGTGAAGCAATGTATGCGGAGAAGAATTTGTCGTTTGTATTTACCTTGGGTGCTTCATCGCCAGAACCACTGTATGATTCAATGTTTCATCTTGCTTTAAGACTGGGTTATAATGAAGATTTTCTGCAGAAAGAGATATCAGAAGGTTCATATCACGAGAAGTTCAACAAGCTTTGCAGTTTAGTTAGCGTCAAAGCTAATTCCCATCACAGCTGGCTATTAATTGTGGACGGACTGGGCGTAAGTGGTATGAAAGAAGAAATGAAGTTCTGGCGCGGAAGTCGTGGCATCCAAAACTGGGGAGCTGGTCAGCTGATCATAACCACACAGAGAGAAGATGACATCCCAGTAGGTGATAATGTGATGGAAGAATCTTTAAAGAATGGCTTGGGTCATGATGAAGCCGTAAATTTTTTAAAAGAAATTTCATTTATCGGGCAGCAAGATGAAAGCATTGGTGAAACACTAGAACAAGTTGTCGAAGAGTTAGATTACCAGCCATTAGCATTGGCCAATGCTGCGATTTACGCAAATGAATTGTCAAAGGCGAAGAAGAAAGTGACATGGAGGGATTACCTTGCAAAATTGCAGTTGGGGAAGCGAGAACTAATGGAAAACAGTGCAGCAAAAAAAAATGAGGCATATTCATACGGCATGGTAGTAGCTACACGTCTTGTTGTAGAGGAACTTTTGGCGTCTTCTGATATTTTCAAACATATCTTCGTAGCGTTTACCCTCTGTGCCAATGCAATAGTTCCAGCTGACCTGATAGCAAAGTATGTAGCGAGCAACATGGCGAATGTCGATGACGACGAAGTTCTTATTGTTTTAAAGAATTGTTGCCTGTTTTTGTGGAACGAAGACCCCATGGTAAATAGTTTGATGGTTCATCGAGTTGTCTACCAATGTTTTGTGACGGTACTTCACAGAAATATAAATTATTCTTCGAGGGTAGATTTTTTCTACAAGTGGTTAACTCAATTAGAAAGTTGCGTGAAAGTTAATCTCGCGGAAGAAAATCCATCGACCTATGCTACCTTATCCCTTCTAAAACCCCACCTGCCGAAAGGTGATCATAAAAAGCAATGCTTCATCCCACCAACCAGTAATTCAAGCGACCCAACTACACAAGCTGAATTCTTACTAGGAGAATTTCTTTTAAAAATTACAGCATTTCGTGATGTTTATCACAGGACATTCGATCTTGAAAAGGATGTTAATTACACGAACTACATCCTAAAGATTCTGCGTTCCATTCATGGAAATAATCATCCGGCCACTATCAGGACTTTGAATGATCTTGGTAATGTGTATTACACTCTTGGTGATCTAAAGAAAGCCGAGGAACACATCTTGGAAGCTTTGAAAATAGAGAAAACATGGTACGGGGACAGTCATCCGGACGTTGCCGCGTCTTTGAATAATATTGGACGTGTGTATGCCAATCTTGGTGATCTAAGGAAAGACGAGGAGCACTTCTTGGAAGCTCGGAAAATATGGAAATCATGCTACGGGGACAGTCATCCGCACGTTGCCGCGTCTTTGAATAATCTGGGACTTGTGTATGCCACTCTTGGTGATCTAAAGAAAGCCGAGGAGCACTTCTTGGAAGCTTTGAAAATAAGGAAAACATGCTACGGGGACAATCATCCGCACGTTGCCGGGTCTTTGAATAATCTGGGACTTGTGTATGATAATCTTGGTGATCTAAAGAAAGCCGAGGAGCACTACTTAGAAGCTTTGAAAATAAAGAAATCGTGCTACGGGGATAGTCATCCGGACGTTGTCTTGTCTTTGAATAATCTGGGACTTGTGTATGCCAGTCTTGGTGATCTAAAGAAAGCCGAGGAGCACTACTTGGAAGCTTTGAAAATATGGAAATCATGCTACGGGGACAGTCATCCGCACGTTGCCTTGTGTTTGAATAGCCTGGGACTTGTTTATAGAAGTTTTGGTGATCCAAAGAAAGCCGAGGAGCACTTCCTGGAAGCTTTGAAAATAAGGGAAACATGCTACGGGGATAGTCATCCGGACGTTGCCTTGTCTTTGAATAATCTGGGACTTGTGTATGCCACTCTTGGTGATCTAAAGAAAGCCGAGGAGCACTACTTGAAAGGTTTGAAAATATGGAAATCGTGCTACGGGGACAGTCATCCGGACATTGCCTTGTCTTTGAATGGTCTGGGACTTGTGTATGCCGGTCTTGGTGATCTAAAGAAAGCCGAAAAGCACTACTTGAAAGCTTTGAAAATATGGAAATCGTGCTACGGGGACAGTCATCCGGACATTGCCTTGTCTTTGAATAATCTGGGACTTGTGTATGCCAATCTTGGTGATCTAAAGAAAGCCGAGGAGCACTACTTGGAAGCTTTTAAAATATCGAAATCATGCTACGGGGACAGTCATCCGGACGTTGCCTTGTCTTTGAATAGTCTGGGACTTGTGTATACCGATCTTGGTGATCTAAAGAAAGCCGAGGAGCACTACTTGAAAGGTTTGAAAATATGGAAATCGTGCTACGGGGACAGTCATCCGAACATTGCCGCATCTTCGAATAATCTGGGACTTGTGTATGCCGATCTTGGTGATCTAAAGAAAGCCGAGGAGCACTACTTGGAAGCTTTGAAAATATCGAAATCGTGCTACGGGGACAGTCATCCGGACATTGCCGCATCTTTGAATAATCTGGGACTTGTTTATAGAAATCTTGGTGATCTAAAGAAAGCAGAGGAGCACTTGTTGGAAGGTTTGAAAATAAGGGAAACATGCTACGGGGACAGTCATCCGGACGTTGCCTTGTCTTTGAATAATCTGGGATTTGTGCATGCCACTCTTGGTGATCTGAAGAAAGCCGAGGAGCACTACTTGGAAGGTTTGAAAATAAGGAAAACATGCTACGGGGACAGTCATCCGGACGTTGCCTTGTCTTTGAATAATCTGGGACTTGTGCATGCCACTCTTGGTGATCTGAAGAAAGCCGAGGAGCACTACTTGGAAGGTTTGAAAATAAAGAAATCATGCTACGGGGACAGCCATCCGGACGTTGCCTTGTCGTTGAATAGTCTGGGACGTGTGTATGCCGGTCTTGGTGATCTAAAGAAAGCCGAGGAGCACTACTTGGAAGCTTTGAAAATATGGAAATCATGCCACGGGGACATTCATCCGCACGTTGCGTTGTGTTTGAATAATCTGGGACTTGTGTATGCCGATCTTGGTGATCTAAAGAAAGCCGAGGAGCACTACTTGGAAGCTTTGAAAATAAAGAAATCATGCTACGGAACAGTCGTCAGGACGTTGCCTTGTTATTGAATAATCTGGGACTTGTGTATGACAATCTTAGTGATCTAAAGAAAGCCGAGGAGCACTACTTTAGTGCTTCGAAAATAACAAAATGAACATAAATCATAATAAAATCATACTTAACATTACAAACGATTTTGTTTTTTTAAATTACGAAGTTGTAGATAAGGTAATAATTAGTTTTAGAAAAAGTTCAATGAAATGAATGCACCGATTAAGACCGTGCATGCATATTTGACTTTTTGAGATTCACCAGACGACAAAGGTTGTTGAATTATTTAAGAAATACCAAATGGGTTCCTTTGCTTCGATATTGTGATCGAAGCATGTGGGATTTTGCAAGACTTGAGAAAAGCATAAAAAGTCATGAGCCGCTGGGCGAGTTTTTTTGAGCTTTTCGACATTCAATGACAGTATGCAAACACAGGAATCCATTTGGCATTTCTTTTATAAAATAAGGACAGATAAAAGATTGTTAACTTCATTAAAACTTTGATGAAGTGAACAAATCTGGTGGAATCCTGAACGTCAAATTAGAGACAAGCTGAAGAAGATGGAACTGTTGCTGTCAACAAAGGTAAACCAGTTCAACGTGAAGAAGAGACAAAAAACAAGTGAGTCTTTTATAGCTATTCAAAAGTCAACCTACCTACCAAGTGTGTGAAACACTTCACAGTATTCGAACACATAAAAACCATTACTAATTTCTTTTAAAAAAAAATGACGCCGAACGTGCAAGACAAACTTGGTCACACTTTTGGCGAGAAATTTCCCATGTTTGGACACTCTGATTCTGTTTCTGATCGAAACATGGGCATTAACCAATAATAGATAGCGTACGGTGCAAGTTATTTTAAAAATTATGTCATAAAATGAAGCGTATTATTGGGTAGTCGTAGAGCATTTTGTCCTTTATATACAGGGCTGTGAGCTGCTTGAGGTTCCCCCTGGCCCAGGGGGTTTGCACATCCATGGGTTCCATCCTGGATAATGGGTGAAGAGACAACTGATGAAATCAGGAACCGAGTCCCTTATGCGGTTCTGTTTTCCTACTCGACAGCAATTCCAACAGCTTACCTAAAAGGGAGTGCGATGAGAACCCTTTGACGGAGTTATGGTGCAAGCTAAAGAACGGCAAAATGGGTGCAGTGAGAAGATCTGCAGCGGAGGCCAGTGGCAGCTTTTGCAGCAAGATGGTTTCTCCGGCTGTCGCAGCTGCTCTTTGCAGTCGAACTACAGAAAATCTTGCCAAGGGACACGACAGTGTACTGGATGGTGTCCGCTTCATTAGTGCAGCATTACTGAATCTACATGACGTCAGAATGTAACGAATTTGCAAGTAATGTTATGCCGCATACAGGGTAACCGATTAGACAGTTACTGTTTTCGGTCCGATTACGGATTTTTATCGTTTTACTGTGGCTAACATTTTACAGCTAGTCTGTTGTTTACCGGACACCAGTGTGTCACTGTCCTGCGCCGCGGGTTCAGTGGAAGTTTGTGTGCGAAATTATACGACAACATCAAACGCATGAAAACGTTTTAAAAGATGACGTACAGAGTGAGGAGAACAATTTACAAATGAAGTTTTTTGCAGTAAGCGTGAGGGTAAGGGTTATTATTAGCGTTAGAGTTTGTGTTAGGGATTAGTGTTATGTTTAGGGTGTAGGATTAGTGTTAGTGTATGAATTTTGCATTGCTACAGGAAGTTTCCCTTTGGTCACTTTTGGAAAACACCACTGAAATGTCCAAGTAATTGGTTCTCGGCTAAAAATTCGCCTCATGTGTTTGTCCTTAACATAGTTCGATGACAAAGCAATGAGAATATTGCTTTAAAATTATGTTGGCAAATGAAATATCTGATTTTCGTGCCAAAACTTCTTCAGTGAGCCCACGGTATAGGTCAGTAAAATAAAATTAACATACTGGTGTCCACTAAACTGCATTTGTACCTATTTTACTTGTGACCAAAACCAGACCATTTTACTGGTAAAAAGAAGACTTCCTGGACTGGAAAGAGTAAAAGCTCCCAGCCGCGCTTGGTTCAGCTTGTTTTTTTGTTCTCCGAAGTCATACATTGAATAAACATTGTAGTAAAGTTTGAGAATGTCCGTTGGATGATCGATATGTTAATATTGTCCTCATTATATGGGGTGTTTATCGCCCACTAGTGATAACACTGAAAATCAGTTTTAACCACAGAAGAAAATGCTCAAAGTCACACTTAAACAAGGGCGTGGAAAAATGAGGGGCTTAGTGGGCTATAGCTTGCCCAATGACCCTAACGAGGGGCTTAAGCCCCGGTCGTACTGCGCAACAATAACAATACGATAGCGATACGATAACGATAAAAAATATCATTTCCCTATAAAGTGTCTGTTAGCGGTCATACTGTAACAAGGAAATAATTATCGTTGAGCGATAACGATAATGATATTAAAATTGCCCAGCAGGACGATAACGATAGATTTTTCAGCCTATCAAAACTCTCATTTGCTAGGCCGCCTAAACTGTATCCGTTGTTTCTGTACATCAGTTTCCAAGAGGCTTAATAGGTCATGAAATTGACGCCGCTACATTCTAAAATACTCATGGTTTTATCTTCATATGTAGTTAGTTCTCTTAACAATGTGTGAAATTCGTGCAACAGAAGCTGCTGTTTGTTTAAATTATGAACGCAAATGTGTTTGGTTTTCTTCTTTCTCTGCTGCCTTCTCTTTAACAGCTACGAAAGCAGCAGCTCAGCTTCTAATTGTAAATCGCTCATGTTGGCGGGATTTTTCCTTCGCGGGCGTTAGCTCATAATTGCTTATTTTTAGCACAATGGGAGTGTGGGAACGTGTTCTTCTGTTGCCACGTGGACGATGGAATTGATTTTATCGTTGAACTGTGACCGCGGGGATAATAGGTAACTGATGGGATATTAAAGTTCTATCCTTTATAATATCTTAATCAATAAAATGAATGTCCGAAAATGCTTCAGTGCATATTTCTTTAACTATGAGAAATTTTAGAGTTAGTCCAGCGGAATCCACCCTCCCTTGTGCTACATTTTTAAGAATTGTCACCTCCCAATAAAACACGTGCAGGTGCCATCGCGCCCAAAATTTTATTGGTTACGTGTTGGTGGAGTAGGTCGTCTAGGCTCGTGAGCCGCCTAATCGGCGTTCATCTCGGGGGTAGCACCAGGAATTCTCCGATGCAGGGGATAACGTCTACGACAGGGGGGCTAAGGGAGAAAAGGGAAGACCGCGCCAACTTTATAATTTCTGTATTTTAAGTTCAAAAACATGGGGTTTTTTGCAAGAATAATCGCATACTGACTAGAAACAGTTTACTTTCAGATTCCGCATGCCAAGACAAGACTCTATTATGTTTATCGGCTGAATCAAGAACAAGTACCCATAGTTTGTACAATATGTAAATGTGTTTGGTAGACCTTTCTCTTTTCATTACTAGAAAATATTCTATCATTAACGTTAACCTGAAACTCACTAACGCAAAAATACATTCATTTTATTCAATCGATGTTCACTAGCGTAGATACGTAACTATTTGCATCAAAGGTATTCCACGGCTCCAACAGGCGACCATTAACACTGTTCTACTTTACATTAGGGACAGTAAAATTTCAATTACGCAACAGAAATATCTTGCCTGATCGAAATTTTATTATCCCTGATGGATAGTAGAATGGTATTAATGGTCGTCTGTTGGTGCTATAGAATGTCCTTTGTGCAAATAGTTGCGTATCTACGCTAGTAAATGTCGATTGAATAAAATGAATGTATTTGTGTGTTAATGAGTTTGAGGTTGGCGTTAATGATGATATATTTTTTGGTAATGAACAGCAAAAGGTGTAATATTTAAAACACGAGTAGGAGCGTTTTATCAGATTGAAAACAGGAGCGCGAAGTGTGAATGTTTTAGATTTGATAAAACGCGCACTACGAGTGTTTTGAATAGCTTCAAGGACGGCCACAATAGATTGACGTAAATAGAAGAATTCTACCATTTTTGATTCCTTTTTACCATTGTTGATAGAGCACGGTGGAGTTCACTGCCGAACAGAAGGAATTAATGCTGAATTAACATAAATTGGCTAATTATTATTCAAAATGCAAAAACATGATCTTGCAATAGATGTATGCAATTATAGCCACAAACACAGGCCTTTGGCAACCCTTTGACAAGACAAAGCGGTTTGGGGTTTGGATTGCAAAATGCAGCCGTCAAAAAGGGCTTTTCGGCCAACTAAAACTGCAGACGAGGAGAGAAGATAATTGGAAGATTCTTTTCCAAAATCGACACGAGAATCGACAAAATGGGTTGATCAAATATTCAATGAATGGCAAATGGGCAAGGCAAACAAAGATCCGAGTTTAGAGAGTGATTCTTTCAGCTTTGACATGTCAAAGATACGTGTGGATACAAATATTGTTAACATATCCGCTGAGTCACAGAATTCATGGCTTACGAAGTTCATACAAGAGGTTTGCAAAGAAAACGGGCAAGGGTATCCGGGAAGAACACTTTACATTATGGTATGCGGTATCCAACAGCAATTGAAGAAGGAAAATGGCAGTTAAGCGGTTTCTCTACTAGCTAAAAACAAAATGAGGTATGGCTTCTGTAATGTTTAAACAAGTTTTTGTTATGCCTCTCAGTTAAAAATCCGCATTTTGTTATTTAAACAAACATTTACATTCTGTTTTTGGTTTGCTTTTCGGATTGATGGTGTTTTGTCAAGCACTGGATGCCGAAACGAGAATGGCTTCGAGTGACGGAGTAGGCAAGAAGACATAAATGGCGAAATGAACTGAAATAACAGAAGAGTACGAGAACATTTTACTGGAGAAGGGACTGCTCAGTGAACATACAGCTAAGTCTTTACTGAGTACAATTTATTTCTGTAACGGAACGTTGTTTGGATTGAGATCTAAAGAGCATCGAGACTTGAAGTTATGCATCTTTCGTATTGATTCAAAGTCAGTAACGTATGACGAGAGTGTTTCAAAGAATTACCATGGCGGTCTCAAAGATTTTAAATACAATCCGCGAGTTGTAAGGCATGTCTACTGTACAAGAAATAACGTTAATCACGCACGATGTATTGTGAAGTGTTATGCTAAGTATATGGAAAAGACAAAAGTTGACAGAGAAACGAGAGGCTTTTTATCTCAAGCCAAATCTAAATCCAGAAATTTTGCAGTTTTGCGATGTGGTAATGAGTATGAATACACTAAATCAAATCCTCCCGAACTTGTGTAAGAGTGCTGGTTTGAGTAGGGAAACATGTCATTGCTTAAGAGTTACTTGCCCTACGAGGCTGTTTCACTCCAATGTAGCCGAAAAGTTGATCCGAAGACGAGCAGGTCATCGGGTCTAATGCATTACTGACGTATGAGAACAAAAAGTGAGGAGCAAGATTTGAAAGCGAGCAACCTTTTAGGCCAACCGAATCTAGAAGCCGGTAGAGAAAAAAAAATCAAGAGAAAAGTGACGTAGATTTTACGTTTGGTTTTGATGTTCCTGACGAGTTGCTATGTAACATTCTTTTGCCAGAGTCAGAGGTCCAGAAAGCAGAGTAAGCGGGGAGTTGTGTGTTATCTGATTGTGTCTTTAATAATTGCACTATTAATTTTGGAAGCTTAAGCTCTAGTTGAATGTATTATTTGTCCATTATCTGGTTGTGAAAATAGAGTAAATTTTTTGTTTAGTGTAAATTTAAGAGGTTGATTACTATTGCTAGATAAAGATAAGTTTGCTTGTTCTATGAATTGCTAATCATAAATTTCACGTTCATTAGTATTCTTTATATAAAATTTCATGCTAGTTAGCATTCATAGTCGTTTTATCAGGTATAAAAGCTTTGCACATGATCAAATACGCACATATGATTGGACAATCCGCTAATGAATATTAATGAGTTTTTGGAAATCAGTTAAATACTCCCCAATGGATTGTTTATTTTTCCCTGACATGGGGACAGCACAACGTGTTTATTTTTCAGTTACAGTTCAGTTATAGTGTTACAGAGACTTCTTTAAGGTACTGTGAAGTTTCTGCGATGAATGGGTGTTGTTTTGAGTGATGGCTCCAATGTAAGTAGAAAGTCTGAACTTCCCCAATACCCTCTTCGGTTGCTTGTCTCAAATTATGGAGTTTTCAAATCTCAAGCAAGATGGTTTTCTTTGGTATAAAGTAGAAGGTTAAGGCATCAAAAGCTGACTTGTCGTTGCTTTCTCCACGGTTAGGAAATGTCTCCAAAATATTGTTTACTCTATTAGTATTCCGAAATTAGTGAAGTAACAAGGCCCTTTTCCTGCAGTTGTTGCATGGATTGATGGCAGTAACAAGATTGTCGATGAGGTTCAAATGCTTTTACCATCTTGCGGGTAAGTTAGATTGATTGTGAATATCCAGTTCAGGAAAAGGCATGGTGGTCGATTAGTGAGGGACATTGGGGGACAATTGATCAATTGTTCCCTTTCGACATTTGGGTGGGCCATTAAATTGTACATCGTAACTTGAAATGAAATGGAGAAAATTGTACGGCCCTGTGTCGTTGGGGCCTTGACGTGGCCCCACAAGGGGCCTTCACAGACCTTATATTCTTAAACGAGCTCCGGATACCCCCAAGGTGGCTAACATTTGTTCCTTGGCAGGTCACTAATGATTGCTTGCGTCCCCCACTTCTGTGTAGGAATTTACGCGCATGGGAAAAGATGGAATCGCAGCAATCCTGAATTATCGTATAGTTGCCAATATAATATTGATCTTCATTTAGTTTTTCTTCTCCACTGTTGCTATATATGAAAGTGTACAGGTACCCTGGACGCTACAGTTCCTATGCCAGTGGTGTAGACAGTCTTGGCCTTTCCTGAGGCAAAAACGTATTCGTGTTTCGATAATTCTTGGATCATCGTTGGAATCCATTATTAGATTGAATGGACATTTAGCTTCCCTTTTTGAAAGGGCGAAAAATATTTAGCCAACTAAGTCATATCAGGCCCGAGAATCAGCCCGTTTATCGACGGGATTACGGTGGTACCGGAAGAAGAGGGAATGTTTTGAGCTGAGATTCCTTATCTAATGTTGGCATCCTATGTCCAATGTGGTGGAGACCAAATTTAGTATTCCTGTGAATGCAATGCTTCAAATCTTTGCCCAACATTTCACCGTTTACATCTTCGAATTCACTCTGACTCTCTTTTTTACTTCCCTGCACCTTTCCTCGACGATCCCCTTTTCGTTCTATACCTTCTCATTTTTGTCCTGATTTTCTCCGTTTTCATTCTTTCGGGTGGCAAGCTGCCCTCCCTTTGTCCCTCCCCCACTGGCTAAGCCACTGTCCTAAAGATAACAACGATCTGTATTTCTCATTTTAGCGCTTGTTCACCTAAGTATCAATTTGGGTATAAGTTAAGGTCTAGTGTGATCCCTTTTCTCCAATGAGTGTGTAATAATGGTGACGATGATTGTAATGATAGTGGTGGTAATGATCATGATATTGTTGATGATATGATAATGGTGATTAAGGTGTTGATCACAGTGCTAAGGACGATAATGTCGATTTGCTAATGAAGATGGATGGATGAATGAATGAATGAATGAATGAATGATCGAACAAACAAACAAACGAATGATTGAAACAAAATTCTAACAACTGTAAAGTTGATTTCCATATAAGCCGTGTATTTACAAAAGTCAGTAAGTTAAAAATGTTAAACCTACTGGTATAATGATAATTCTTAAGATGATAGATCAACTTTCGTCAAGCTCTGTCCTCAGAAAAGCGATTTCTGAGTCCCAGGCGGAGATCGAACCCACATCCTTCTGATGACAGGTGACACGGTCTAACCATTGAGCTACCAAAACTCAGACGGTGAACTACGGTGCAAGTTCGAGATATGTTCGACCTAAGCGGAAGCCACTATATGTTAATAATGACATAGTAAAATGTCAGTCATAGCACGCCTCAAGACTACTCAAACCTGGACGATTACTTTCACTGGCACTTACTGATTCTCCTGGGCCCAAACCGTTCACTCAACTTATACTAGCCTAAGACGTACTGATTTCTTGTTACTTTTTTGTTCTTTATTGGAAAAAGTAGATTCACTAAGGATTAGTTTGTGATTAAATCCACTAGTTGCATTGTGAAATAACACGTAATTGATGTATAAGTTAAATTTTAAGACATGAATTAAATCATACGAACACTTATGTACCTAGTCTTATTATTTCTAATTGTTAGACTACGCAAATACACTTAGAATAGTAGTGGTTTTCCGAAGTGCATTGGGCATATCTTCTGCATTCTCATCGAAAAACTGGGTGAGAACTTAATGAAAGAAAACATAAATAATTAATTAAAATTGTATCGGACATGCGTAAAACTGAATTCTAGACCCACAAGGGGAATATAGTCAGTCCCAGTATAAATATTACTAAATTTGATCAGTTAATTAATACTAGGGGTTTCCACAAGTTGCTCGGCAACTTTTTGGCAACTCTTCGTTTTATGAGCAACTTTTCTTTTAACCGGCAATTTCGGCAACTTTTGTAACACCGAGCAACTTTTCCTAAATTTGACCTTTGTTTAGCGATTTTGAGTTTTTCAGTAACGTTTACTGTCAATTTGTGTTAAAATATGATAGACCATCTCAGGATAATATTAATAAATAAGTATAGCTCTTCAAGATGGGAAGACCCATGCAAGTCCAGTCAATCTCTGCATCCCTTTATCGGTATTTATTACTCGGTAATTTTAGCCGCCAGGG
Organism: Heliopora coerulea; assembly: GCA_030142905.1. Lineage (NCBI taxonomy): Eukaryota > Metazoa > Cnidaria > Anthozoa > Scleralcyonacea > Helioporidae > Heliopora > Heliopora coerulea. The sequence goes on from JASJOG010000094.1 coordinate 1,044,014, forward strand.
GAATTAATATCGGGGTTATTTGTCCTTTTGGCTTCTCAAAATTCAAAATGGCCGACAGCACATGTTCAGGAAATGAAAGTGAATCTGAGGATAGTGCAAGAGAAGATGATGAAAACTTTGGTCCACTTGAAGAAGCAGCTCAAGCAGGGGCAGATCTGCGGATTCCTCGGATGGCTGAGATTTCAAGGAAACGTAAAATTCAAACAAACCCTGGAAATGTAGAACGTAGTAAACGAGGCTCGAAAGATCGAAAACTTGTCAGTGCTTGGGAGAGAGTTAAACAATACAAGAACGGACATTTGACTGTTGTTAACGGGAAACTCCGCTGTGATGCTTGCAGAGAGATTATTTCAAAGAAGAATAGTTCGATAAAAAAGCATATTCTCACCAAGAAACATTTAACGGGTAAGAAAACCATCGAAGCAAGTAAAATCAGACAGCAGTCTATTGTTGATGTATTACGACGAAATGATGCGAGGGTTCACCCGAAAGGAGAAACTCTTCCTAATGAAATGCGTTTGTTTCGGTATGATCTTGTCAAAATGTGTTTGAAAGCAGGAATACCACTTGCCAAAATTGATTGTATGAGGCCATTTCTGGAAAAATATGGCCATCGTTTGACATCAAGTAATCATCTTTCAGAAACCATCCCACTCGTGTTGGAAAAAGAAAAGGAGACTCTGAAAACTGACATTTCAGATGGTGATGAATTCTCTGTGATTTTTGATGGTAGCAACAGGCTTGGAGAGGTCCTTGCTATTGTTCTACGATATATTGACACTCAATGGAATATTCAGCAGAGACTGTTAAAGCTGGAAACCCTAGCGAAGAGCTTAAAATCCCAAGAACTAGCTCAACGTTTGATTCAATGTTTAGCAGTTGAATACTCAATTCGTCCCGAAATGATATTATCTGCAACGAAGGATGGTGCTGCAGTAAATGAAGCTGCACTTAATCAAGTCAAGTTTTATTTTCCATACATCTTCAGTATTACTTGCTTTAGTCATATTATTGACAATGCTGGGAAGAAATTTCAATTCAGAATCTTAGATACATTTCTCAGGTACTGGAATGGCATGTTTTCTCAAAGTCCTGCTGTTCGACTAGCGTGGAAGACCAAAACTGGTAAAGCCATGCGTACTGCTTCAGCAACAAGGTGGTGGAGCAAATGGGAAGTCGTGAATCAAGTTTGTGACTATTTCGGGTTTGTGGAGCCTTTTCTCAGAGAAATTGAAATTGAAGATCTTGCTCCTGCATTACGTGCTCATTTGCTGGAAATTTTCGACAGTCCTGAAGATGTTGCAGATTTAAAGCTTGAAATTGCAGCTCTAATTGATGGCGGAAGAAGCTTTGTCACAACAACGTATAATCTTGAAGGGGATGGTCCTTTGATATTTACCTGCTATCAGCACTTGACGGCTTTGACTCAAGCAGTGCAATTGGGTGCTTATCCCAATTGTACTGCCCTATCACGTGAAAGAGCAAATGGAGACCAGGTTATTTTCAACCAACTGCTTGAAAGAGCGAAATCTTGCATCAAACCTGGCTTCCAATACTACTTGGAGAAAGTCAACATTCAGTTCTACGATATTGTCCGAGCATTTCGAGGTGCACGCCTGTGCTGCCCAGTACAGGTTCAAGGACTCCAACCTACCTTAGAGTCCTTAGAATTACTTCTTAACTTTCCATTTTTGGATGATGATGCACTTATTAATGGACTTGCTGAAGAACTTCCAAATTACCTATCCCTATCAGATGGTGTTCAAGTACAAACAGAAGATGACAAAGTAAAGTGGTGGGCAAGGAATGCAAACACACTTCCTAAATGGGCAGCTGTTGTTAGAAAGATCTTGCTTGTTCAACCAAGTTCTGGTGCTGCTGAGAGAGTTTTTAGTCTTTTGAACAGTAACTTTTCAAAAGGACAGGAAGCTGCTTTGGAAGAAACAGTTGAAGCGTCAATCATGCTGAAGTACAATTCTACTCAAAGGGAAAAAACTGAGTAACGTTTTAAATTGTGCAAACAACATCCTATCTACGCAAAACTTAGTATTTGACATTATCATTATTGACATTACGCGGAGTCTTATATTCGCTTACATAGAACTATATACTATTTTATGTGAAGTAATATATAAAAAAAAGTTTCATCAAGACACGTTATATTATGAATTTGTCTGTGCATTGCATTTTTTTATAAAGACACCAATTTATATGATTACTCTAAACATCATCACAGAGTATTTATCGAATCTAGCTCAAAATAGCAGCACTTAGCAGTGAAAAGTAGCAACTTTTTAGCAACTTTCTTGAAAACTAGCAACTTTTCGGGGAAAATGGGCAACTTTTACGCAACTTTTCTTCTTTTTTTGAGCAACTATTATCGGAATTTCGAGCAACTTGTGGAAACCTTTAATTAATACTTAACGAACTCATTTACATACATATGCCTGATTGTAATAAATCGTAATAAATTTGCATCATATAAGGTTGCTTGCACTAGGTGTATGGATTAGTTGACATAAATTAACGACGTCGACATTTTTTTGCATATTTAATAATACAAAAAAACTGCATATTCAGATGTATTATACATATTAAACATATTTGTGTTTCTTTTGTCAATTGAGACTTTCTTTGTACTCCCTCGGTGAAGGAGCTTCGCCCAGCGTGCCCTTCTGTGATTTGACAGATGTGGTCCAACGTTGCCCAAGTCGGGCATTGAACGCAACAAAGTTCCTCCTCGGACTTGCCGCAATCTTCCAGGCAGGAGCCCTCGGGGTTCTTTATAGAAAGGAGTGGCCGTCGACCTTCCAGAGACTGAAGCCGTCGCTTGACATATCTGGGCAAGTTGACTCCTGCTCTACAGTTCAGGCCTTGCTCAAAGGATTCACATGCGGAAGACTCAGTGCGGAATGTTTTCCACAAAAAGGGCTAACCCCTTTACTCTTTGTTGAAATTTTCGACTTTAAACATCGAGGTCAATTCTGGCCTAAAATGACTGAAATTCAGCGAAAATTAAATGATTTGAGCTAAACATTTATTTTAACCTTATTTTGAAGGTTTGCAAGATGTCGAAAGATCGTCAAAAATCATAGGTTAACTCATTTGACCGTTGGTAAAATTTTCGACCTTTGAAATTCATCTTAATTCTTTCTTAAAGTGACTAAATTAGAGCCAAAATCAATTGATTTGGAATAAAGAATCATATTTTTACCTTATTTTGAACGTTTTGAGATTGGTCCAAAAATCGTCAAAACCCATACGTTAACCCCCATACTTTTTGATGAAATTTTCAATTTTTAAAATTCACTTCAATTCTAGTTTACGAATACAAAAATAGAGATAAAATCTATTGATTTTGGCTAATGAACCATATTTTTACATTATTTCGAAGGTTTGAGTTAGGATATAATATATTGACCAAGGATTTACCAGGCGGGAATCGTAGTCGTAGGATAAATATTAATGCCCAGCTCAAAATTCGAATGTGAATAGCCATAACAGGATAAAACACGATAAATAACAAAACATGTTAGTTTAGACAAGCTTTACTGACGTTTCGTTGCTAACGCGCAACATTTTCAAAGTAACATAGATGATGGATAAGGTAAGGTTATAAATACGATATTTACAAGGTGTGAAAATTAATTAGCCAATGAGAGGAGAAAAGGTGTGAGAAAAGTAGAAGAGGAAGAGCGGAAGGAGAGAAGACTAATTAAAATAAGGCAAGCGGAACAGACCTGATGTTTTCATTAAGGACAGGCTTAAATTTATCAATGAGTAAACTCTCCCGAATGAGTAACTCAAGGGGCGAGTTACCGGACGAAATCCTACTCCCTTCTTTGACCTTTGCCTTGGTAAATTTCTCGATAAAGTTTTTTCAATTTCCACTAAAAATTACGATGTCTCTAAACGTATCATTTATTTTTCTATGCCATTTACGGGGAAACATTGCCTCCAAATCCGTTCACAGTTAACAAAACTTCTCTCCTGTTTTCCTCAAGTTGAGCTACGGGTTATCTTTAAGCCTAACAAACGTCTGTCTAGTTTCTTCCGGTTCAAGGATATTATTCCGAAATTAATGAGATCGCATGTTGTTTATCAATACACGTGTCGATGCTGCGGAGCATCGTATATAGGGCAAACTCGACGCCTTCTACACACACGCATCTCTGAACACCTAGGAATCTCGCCTTTAACGGGGAAGAAAAGATCTTACACTAGCCTGTCTAGCATCCTTTCTCACACCAAAGCTTCTCATCACACCATCTCCGCCGATGACTTTTCTATTATTTCGTCCGGTAACTCGCCCCTTGAGTTACTCATTCGGGAGAGTTTACTCATTGATAAATTTAAGCCTGTCCTTAATGAAAACATCAGGTCTGTTCCGCTTGCCTTATTTTAATTAGTCTTCTCTCCTTCCGCTCTTCCTCTTCTACTTTTCTCACACCTTTTCTCCTCTCATTGGCTAATTAATTTTCACACCTTGTAAATATCGTATTTATAACCTTACCTTATCCATCATCTATGTTACTTTGAAAATGTTGCGCGTTAGCAACGAAACGTCAGTAAAGCTTGTCTAAACTAACATGTTTTGTTATTTATCGTGTTTTATCCTGTTATGGCTATTCACATTCGAATTTTGAGCTGGGCATTAATATTTATCCTACGACTAGGATATAATATCATCAAAAACCTTGGGTTAACCCATTTACTTTTTAATGAAATTTTGGACCTTCAAAATTCACCAAAATTTTCCTCTAAATTGGCTCAAATTCAGCCAAAACTCAATGATTTGGGCTAAACAACCATATTCTTAAGTTATTTCGAGAGTTTGAGATTGGTCGAGAAATCGTCAAAAACCTTGGGTAAACCCCTTTAATTTTTCGTCAAATTTTCGAATTTCAAATTTCAGCTCAATTTTGTCATAAAATGACTGAAATCAGTACAAAACATCATTATATGGTCCAAAACTTCTAGTTTTGAGGTTATTTCGGTATTTCGAAATTGGTCGAAAAATCATCAAAAACCACGGGTTAACCTCTATTTTTGGTGAAATTTTCCTCCTACAGCTTTCAAATAAGTTTTGTTCTTAAATGACGTAAATGATTAGAAAAAATCCGTATATAGTCCAAACTTTCTTGTTTTGAGGTTATTTCGATACTTTGAGATTGGACTAAAACTCGTCAAAACTATGGGTTAACCCCTTTAACATTTGGCAAAATTTTCGACCTTCAAGCTTCCAATCAATATTGCCCTAAAATGAGTGCAATTAGTGGAAAACGTCAGTATTATAGTCCCAAACCTTCTTGTTTTGAGGTTATTTCGATAGTTTGAAATTGGTCGGAAAATCGTGAAAAGCCCTTTACTTTTTGGTGAAATTTCCGACTTTCAAATTTCCAATCAATTTTGCCTTAAAATGACTGAAATCAATGGAAAACGTCAGCATATGGTTCAAGCCTTCTTCTTTTGAGGTTATTTCGGTAGTTTGAAATTGTTCGAAAAATCATCAAAGACCATGTTTTAACACTTTCATTTTTTGTGCAACTTTCGGCCTTCAAATTTGCGATCAACTTTGCCCTAAAGTGACTGAAATCAATAAAAAACGTCAGTATATAAGGTGCGAACCTTTTTGTTTTGAGGTTATTTCGATAGTTTGAAATTGATCAAAGAATCGTGAAAAAGAATGGGTTAACCGTTCATTTTTTGGTGAAATTTTCGCCCATCAAATTTCTAATCAATTTTGCTTTGAAATGACTGAAATTAGTGGAAAACTTCAGTATATGGCTAAACTTTCTTGTCTTGAGGTTATTTCGATAGTTTGAAATTGGTAGAAAAATCATCAAAAACCATGGGTTAACCCGTTTACTTTTTGGTGAAATTTTCGGCCTACAAATTTCGAATCAATTTCGCCCTAAAATGGAAGAAAGCAGTAGGAAACGTCAGTATATGGTCTAAACCTTCTTGTTTTGAGGTTATCTTGATAGTTTGAAATTGATCGAAATATCGTGAAAAAGAATAGGTTCACCCCTTTACTTTATGGTGAAATTTTCGGCCTTTAAATTTCCTATCAATTTTGCTCTAAAATGATTGAAATGAGGGCAAAACGTCAGTACATGGCTAAACCATTCCTTTTTTGAGGTTATTTCAATAGTTTGAAATTGGTCGAAAAATCGTGAAAAGCTATCGGTTAACCCCTTTACTTTCTGGTGAAATTTTGAACCTTGGAAATACACCTCAATTTTCCTCTAAATCGATTTAAATAAAGCCAAAAGAAAATGATTTGGGCTAAACAATCATATTCTTAAATTATTTCGAGACTTTGAGATTGGTCAAACAACCATGAGAAACCATGGGTTAACCCCTTTACTTTTTGGTGAAATTTCCGACATTCAAATTTCCAATCAAGTTTGCCCTAAAATGACTGAAATCAATGGAAAACGTCACCATATGGTCCAAACCTTCTTGCTTTTAGGTTATTTCGATAGCTTGAAATTACTGGGAAGGTCATCATAAACCATGAGTTAGTGAAATTTTGGACCTTGAAAATTTACCTCAATTTTGCTCCAAATCGAATTAAATTAAGGGAAAACTAAATGATTTAAAGAAAACAATGATATTCTTAAGTTATTTCGACACTTTGAGATTGGTTGAGAAACCGTCAAAAACCATGGGTTAAGTCCTTTACGTTTTTGTGAAATTTTGGACCTTCAAAATTCATCTCAATTTTCCTTTATTCGACTCAAATTAAGCTAAAACTCAATGATTTGGGCGAAACAATCATATTTTAAAGTTATTTGCAGAGTTAGAGAAATCGTCAAAAATTCTTTGTTAACCCCTTTATTTTTTGCTGAAATTTTGGAATTTAAAATTTCAGCTCAATTTTGTCATAAAATGACTGAAATTAGTGCAAAACGTTAGTACATGGTCCAAGTCTTCTTGTCTTGAGGTCATTTCGATAGTTTTAAATTGGTAACTAAATCGTGAAAAGCCATGGATGAACCCCTTTACTTTTTGGTGAAATTTTACGCCTTAAAAATTCACGTCAAATTTGGTCTAAATCGACTTAAATTAAGCCAAAACTAAATGACTTGGGAAAACAATCATATTCCTAAATTATTTCGAGACTTTAAGATTGGTTGAGAAATCGTCAAAAACCTTGGCTTAACCCCTTTACTTTATGGTGAAATTTTCGTCCTTCAAATTTCAAATCAATTTTGCCGTAAAATGATTGACGTTAGTGGAAAACTGGAAAACGTAAGTATATGGTTGAAGCATTTTTGTTTTGAGCTTATTTCGATAGTTGGTCGAAAAGTCATCAAAAACCATGAGTTAACCGTTTTTCTTTTTAATGAAATTTTCAAACTGGATATTTCCAATCAATTTTGTTCTAAAATAACTGGAATGAGTTCAAAGCGTCAGTACATGGTCCAAACCTTCCGATTTTGAGGTTATTTCGTTAGTTTGAAATTGGTCGAAAAATCGTGAAAGATCATTGGTTAACCCCTTTACTTTTTAGTGAAATTTTCGACCGTCAAATTTCCAATCAATTTTTCCTTAAAATGAGTGAAATCGGTGTAAAACGTCAGCATATCGTCTAAACGTTCTTGTTTCGAGGGTATTTCGATAGTTTGAAATTGGTCGAAAAATAATCAAAAACCTGATTTCGATAGTTATTTGGATGGTTATAGGTTACTTCGATTTACTTTTTATTGAAATTTTTGAAGTTCAGATTTCGAATGAATTTTGCCTTAAAATGACTGAAATTGGTGCAAAACGTCAGTATATGGTCCGAACTTTCTTGTTTTGAGGTTATTTCGATTGTTTGAAATTGGTCGAGATAACCATTTTACTTTTTAGTGAAATTTTCGATCAAAACCCTTCAGCTCAATTTTGTTCTAAAATGAGTGAAATCAGTTCAAAACGTCAGTATATGGTCCAAACCTTTTTTTGAAGTTATTTCGATAGTTTGAAATTGGTCGAAAAATCGCGAAAGATCTTTGGTTAACCCCTTTACTTTTTGGTGAAATTTTCGACCTTCAAATTTCCGATCTATTTTTCCTTAAAATGACTGAAATCAGTACAAGACGTCAGTATATGGTTGAAAAGTTTTTGTTTTGAGGATATTTCGATGGTTTAAAATTGGTCGAAAAATCGTTAAAAACCATGGGTTAACCCATTTAATACCAAAAATGAAAGGTAATTCTTTGGTGAAAATTTTTAGTTTGAAATTTCAAATCGATCTTGTCCTAAAATGACTGAAATCAGTGCAAAACGTCAGTATATTGTCGAAACCTTCTTCTTTTGACGTTATTTTGATAGTTTGAAATTGTTCGAAAAATCATCAAAAACCATGGGTTAACCCCTTTAGTTTTTGGTGAAATTTTTGACCTTCATATTTCCAAATTTCCAATCAATCAATTTCAATCCTTATGCTTAAGCTTAAGCCTGGTTTCCATATAGCTGTTATAGTTATAATTCGGTGGACGATTTTCACCGACCATTATTTTCCCGTGTGAACCAGGCCTTTAAGGTTGAATTCCATTTCTTTTTTTCATTGTTCTTTCACCGTTTATTCTTTCACTTTAACCATATTTAACCTTAAAGATTTAAAGAACTCCTCATGTTTGCCTGATTGGTACCAATTACCACATTGACGTGGACAAAATTCAAATAGTCAAACATGATAGCTCATGATTATTTGTAACCATCAACTGCAACATATAACTGTTATGACTATCAGTGGGAAGATGACTTGGTTAAAGTAAAAAATTTTCAACTTTTCAGTTAAGAAGGGAGGTTTTAGATTTGTTTTTTTTTAAATGTCTTAAAGGGCACATTGATTTTGATGTTCTATCGTATGTTAGCTTCAAATCTTATAAGTACTATATGAGAAATACAGAAGCCATACTTCCTAAGGGACGTTTTAGAACCAATGTTTTTAAATTCTCATTTTTTAATCGCATTGTGGATTTATGGAATGGCCTGCCTGTAGCCATTAGGACAATCGAACAATTATCATTGTTTAGTAAGAAGGTGAATCAGTTATATATTACCGTAATAAGTTTAACCTAAATAAGGAGAAATTTTTATAGTTTTTCTGATCATTTAATTATATCTTATTTCAGGCAGTTTATTTATAATAAGGAATCTAGAATTCTGTATAAACTAGCCTAATTACTCAGATTTTCACCTTTTTATATTTGTAATAATATTTTATTTTTTTTATTTTTATAATTTTTTTTTATTTTACTTTATTTTTGATCATCTGTGTAATTGAATTTGAGTAAATAAATAAATAAGTCAGAATTACACTAATACTGTTGTTACTGAAGAAGATAAACATACTTACTGGCAGAGGATAAGCTTACTTATAAGGCCACTCACATGTCATGTGCTTGACCCAAAAATGAAGTGAGGGAAAATTTTTTTACTTTTGTTGTGAACTTCTCCAAATGGAGACTCTAGAGTCCTAACAATAGCAGTACACTTTGTGTTTATCCCGAGTATATCTTACATTTGTGCATGTGAACCAGCCCTTAGAACTTGGAACACTTCAAAAAATAATAATTTAAAGATAATTATTTACATCATGTGAAATACAATGATTAAACAACATCAGCCTTGTTACAAACATATTCAATATCCACTTTGAAATATTGGTCACATAATAATATTATAGTTTTGTCTTTCAGAATTATTGCACAAGGAAATCAATAACATAAATTCCTCAAAAAAACTTGATTTATCCATTGCTAATAACATTATTTGCCATCATCATAAAAATTTTCAACTACTTCTATCATAAATGGAAAAGGCTCTTCTGGTTGGTGGAAGACAGTGTATGTGATTAGCTCCTAAACAAGAAAATAAAAAGAAAAATTAATTTAAAACTTTAACATATGCATCATTTATTGATAATTCCATTATGTCTATATTTCTTACAGCCAAGGATTATTTATGTAAAAAGCTTGCTAAAAAGGCAGCCCTAAAGCTGTACAATATCAAAGAAAAAGATCAGTTTTTTAACTCTTTTCTGTCTGGAAAATCCATATATCATATTAATCCAGTCAACACAGTGCAATTTTGCATGAAAAATGGAGACATGCAGACAGTAATGAGCAGTGGCAAAGCTAAGCATAGCAGCCAGTCATCATCCTCAATACCCTGAGGATGATTCTGAAATAAAATCACAATTAGTCATGTTATGCAAATTTCACATTACCTGAGCAGAGCAACAAGTTATGCCATGGAAATTTAAAATTATTGATGATATTCAGATATCAAGCCATGTACATCCACCAATGCAATGTTTAATAATATAAAAATGCAACAATCAGTGGTCATTGTAGTGGTTATGTACATTATCTTATATTTCCATAGCATGAACCTGTTGCTATGCACAGGTAATCTTAAATGTGCACAGCATGACTTGTTGCCATGTTTAGCTTTGCCACTGGTAATGAGTTAAATACATCTCAATTAGCTCAATTCTCAAATGGATACATTTGTCATTTATCCTGGCTAATGTGAGATTTTACTCATCAAAGAAGTGAGATGCCTGGGACAAAGAAGTCAAGGCTTGAGCCAAGTGCACTTACACAGAGGGATTGCCAGAATGCCAAAATGATCTTCAAACAACTTTAAAATTTTCAAAATTTCCAGTGGGATATGGCTCTTGGTCCTCCTTCAGGTCTGCTTTGCTCTGCTATTCAAACCCCCCTTAAATAAATCCTGGATGGACATGTACCATCTCAGGTGTGGGAATGGAAGGCATAAGAAGCCCCCTCCTGCATAAAATATGACATCTCTCATGAAATAAATAAAACATTTACTTCTGTTGTTAACTAAATTATTATATTAAATAATATATTTTGTACATCATTGGCTAAATGTACAAAACACTACTCCACTTATTAACTTGAATGGCTAAAACATAATGCATTTCGTTATCTGATGAATGAAACATTCCTGTCTTCATTCATGCATGTGAATGAAACATCACCAACTTTATTATTAAAAATTTATCAAGTAAAAGAGTACTTCCTTAACTAACTGCTATGAATAAAACATCATTTCTCAAATTGATCTATATATTCAATGAATAAATACAACTTTCTTCGTCAACTTTTTAACGATTGTTACGCCCATCATTAACTTTAATGTATAAAACGTCACCTCTTTCACCATTGAAAGAATCAAACATTTTTTTCCTTAATTTGAACAGACGCCAAAAAAAAGTTCCTAAATCCCAACTTTCATGAATAAAACAGTACTATTTCTCACCAATCATTAAAATAATGTATTGAAAAGGATCAGATACCGTTTTCAGATACCGAGCTGCCACTTTCTTCTGTTTTTCTCATCGGATTTGATGATTGCAACATCACCAACGTCGACAGTGGGATCTTTCTTGTGATTGTGTTTCAGGTTGTGGCTTTCACGAAGTGCTTTCAGGTATTCACTACTCCACCTCTTCCAAAGCGCGTCCTTGCATCTTTTGATATACTTAGCTCTTTTCCGAAGGTCAGGCATCTCAATTGCGACCTCATCTTGCTCTGGTAGGAGGTTAGGTTGCCTGAAGCCCATCGTGTTTGGAGTGAGTATGGGAAGCTGTATGTCTTCTTCCACGTAGCTCAGCGGCCGGTTATTCAACGCGATTTCCACGTCCAGTAACACGTCCTCCAACTCGTTCCACGCAAGAAAGCCATTTGCAATTATTGACTTGTGAAGAGCTCTCTTCACCAACCCAACCATTCTTTCAAGTTGGCCACCATACCAGGGCGCGCGGCTGAGGTTGAACGGCCACGTGATCTCATATTTGGCCAAGAAGTCGTGAAGACGTTCATCGCGTGCTATTTTCTTCAGCCAGTTCGCTGCACCCACGAAGGTCTTTTCGTTGTCAGAATATATTTTTGATGGTCGCCCACGTCTTGCTATGAACCGCTTGAGACTCCCCAGGAATTCATTTGTTTCCATTGTGTGTAGTAGCTCAAGATAAAGTTCTCTCGTCAAACTGCAGGCATAGAGGACTATGTAAGCTTTGCCTTCTTTCTTTGACTTCTTGCGGGAGCGAATGGGTCCTGCGTAGTCTACTCCGATGACCTGGAATGGAGCGGTCGGTTCAGTTCGATCTCGAGGTAGTTTCCCTTGAGGTGGACTGGCACGCGTTCTTGCATGAAATCTCTTGCAACCATGGCAATTCTTGGTAACTCGCTTGGTTAGTCGTCTAAGCCTCGGAATCCAATAAACCTCTCTTATCTTCGCCATTGTCATCCCCACGCCACCATGTAGTGTAATCTCATGTGCGTGCTCCACCATCTTTTCTGAATACGTCGCAGAATCCGGAAGGTAAATGGGGTAGTCTCCTTGGATTCGTCCACGACACTCCAATATGCCGTCGTTGTTTGGCTGGAGATTCAATCTTTCTCGGTCTTCGTCGAATGAATCTCCGTTAGTAGCGGATCTCTGGACTTTCTTAATCCAATACTTCTTCTGTTTGTAAATCTCTTCGGTTGTAAGCGGCCCAGCAATCCTCTGGCTTGGAGCAGATTTCGAGTTAAGTGTGAATCGCTAGACCCATGCACAAACTCTCAGCGTTGTCCACAGCTTGCTCCGGGTTATGAGTTGATGAAACTCATCCTTTGCTTCTACTGCTACCGCAAAGAGCTCTTTTGTTGCTTTGGTTTCTGCTCTTGTCTCTTCAGTTGCGCTTGTAAGTAAATCGGGAGGCCACTGCTGAGGATACTCGAGCCACTTGGGACCATACCACCACTGCTCGTTCTCTTCCTTCACATTTCCCCCTCGACTGCCAAGGTCTGCTGGGTTGTCTTGTGATGCAACATGTCTCCACGCGATGTACTCTTTGCACTTTATCTTTTGGACACGGTTGTGTACAAACTGTTTGTACTCTCCCCCACCGCGGATCCAATGCAGAGCCACTGTGCTATCCAACCACCCATACACGTTCTGAACTGGAAACCCTGTTAACGCTTCTTTGACGTTGTCTACCAGGTTGGTTGCCATGTGTCCAGACACCAGCTCTAGACGAGGGATGGATAGATCTCGTTTCGCTAGGCGAGCTTTGGCTGCTACCAAATCCTTCGACGTTCCAGAATTCTGTCTCACCACGGCGTACACGGAAGCTGCTACTTCCTTTCCGCTAGGATCTCCAAAGGTATGGAAGTCAATGCTGTGAATTTTTTCTTAGTAATTCACAAGGCTTCTTGGTGCCGTCACCGTATCTGGTAATCCAGCTTCCCACTTTAACCACTTTTGTCTGAGATCGTTCGGTTGTTCAGCGTCTCAGGCAATGTGGGCGTCACACGCATCACGGTATAGCACCTTTCCTTCGAGGGTCAGTGGAGCCACGAATCCGAGTGGATCATATATTGTTGCAATCTTGTGTAGGATTCCTCGTTTGGTCGGAGGAACATCATCTGTTGCTCGCACGTTAACTGCTACCCGGTCTGTTCCCTTGTTCCAGTTGAGACCCAAGAGCTTGCACTCTTTTCCTTGCTGAATCCCCAACTGTTCCTTTGCATACATCACTCCATCTTCGGTTGATGAACTTGAAGGATTCTCAAGCTGAGGGACGTTGGAATGCCATTTGTGTAAAGTGAAGTGCGCCTTCGAGAATATTTCACTTGCACCGTCCTTCAATCTCCTCGCTTCTGATATCGTGTTTCCACCACTGATCTGGTCATCAACGACTTTTTTCAATTTCTTCCAAGCATGAAGGATCATTAGCTCGGTAATGGTCTAGATGCTGCTCGATAACTCCTCCAAGTAGGAAAGGAGAGGGCCCCAGGCCAAACAATGCTCTGGTGAATCGGTATGTAGTCACACGTCGCGTAGCCAAGTCTTCAAACCAGTGGAAGCGCAGTGCGTCTCGATCTTCTTCACGTACTCTAACTTGCAAAAAGGCCGGTTTGATGTCACTGGTTATAGCGACGGGATGAAATCTGCCTCGGACTAGTACTTTCCATAACTGGTTCTGCAGAGGGGTGGTCTAGTGTTAAGGCAATCGTTCAAGGATGGCGCTTTGTCGTATGCTTTTGCTGATGCATCGTAGACAATCCGTAATTTGAATGACTCTGCTGATTCCCTCACGACAGCTTTATGCTGGATGTAGAACTCCCGACCGTTTGGTTCTGTCTCCGCCTTCTCCACCACACCCTGCGCCAGTTGGTCTTGGATGACGTCATCATATTTCTGCAACAATCTGTTCTTTTCAAGCTTTCTCGTGGTACTCCCCAATCTACGCAGACTACCAGCCTTGTTGTTTGGGAGAATGGGGTGATTTGCCTTCCACGGTAATCCAGTTTCGTACCAGCCCTCCTCACTTCATCTCAACTGCTCTTTAAACTCCATATGGACGACCGCTTGATCTCCAGGTGTTGAATCTTCTAGACCAAGAACATCAAGTCGACGGAGATGTTCATAATCAGTCACTGATGTTTGCGTCAGAAACATTGCGTTTAAATCCGGTTCTTCTCCAGGCGACATCAAGGTCCACCTGAATCTCGTTTTCTCTGCAACAGGTTCGCCCGTTCGTCCGACTCATAGTGGCACTTCGGTTTTTATCCTCGCAAAGTCACTCGCCCCGAGAATAACGTGAACAGGAAGTTTTTGCTTCTCTTCTTGATCATCCATGAGAACTCCCTTTAAGTGCGGATACGATTTAATAATCTCTTGGTATTCAGGATTGTCGATTGTCAACAGTTCACCGCGGTCAATCTTTGTCACTTCCGTTTGCAAGGAAAAGCTGCCAGACTCATTGCCCACAGTCACGTTGTAGATCTCGACCCTCTTCGTTGCAGAACCCAGCATCATTTCAATTCGTCGAATTTCGGTTCTTTGCGGAGTTGTTTTAAGGTGATCGATTAACGCTGACGACGCATAGGAACTTCCTGCTCCGGTGTCGAGTAACGCGCGACACTGAATACCATTAACTTTGACCACGACCAGGGGGTGACACGCGGCTCTTTTATTGGCGGTGGGACATGTCATCATCTTTTCACTCGGCTTATTGCAAATGGATGAGTGATGTTTGCGTTGACAATGTTGACATGATGTTCAACTCCGACAGTCTGCGGCGCGGTGCTTCGATCCTGTGCAATTGAAACAAAGTTGTTTCAACCCTAGTATCCTTTTCCTTTCTGCCGGTGTTACAACTTTGTTGCATTTGACGGATTTATGATCTTTCGCGTCGCAGTAGACACACAACACAACGTCATCTCTCGCCTGGTAGTTTCGCTCACGTCGTCGACCTTCCTTAGGGAGTCGCTCTTGGATTTCGATCGGGTTGATTTCTTTCCACCTTTTTAAGGCTTGAATGAGCTGAGCAAAGTCCAGTTTTGCCAGCCTTCTTGTCCACGAACTAGATCAGCTTTGATTCCCTTTAACTTGTCCAGCACAGTCCTGGCATTTCCGGAGACATGGCGAAGTTTTCCGAGAGTTTCTAGACTTTGCACATTGTAGAGTAATTTCTTGTAGAATTCGTCGATCTTCTTGGTGTTCGAGTCAGAGATTGAGGGAAGTCCCATGATGTTGTTTACATAACCATGAACAATTTCAGATTCCCTTCGGTACTCAGACTGCAGGATATTCTTGGCGCGTGCATAGCCTTCGGTCGTGAAGGGTAATCCGTCGATATCTGAGCGCACTTTCGAGCAACTCCTTCAAGTAGGCGAATTTGGTCACGGAAAGTAAATCCGTTGAATCTATTTCTGCTTTGTACTCGTTCCAAAAGGGCAGCCACCTTTCGAAAGTTCCGTCAAATTTCTTGATCGTTAGTTTGGGTAGTTTTGCGTTCGGCGACCTGGTTTCCCCAAGGCGATCTTTGTTTACCTTTTCAGATTTCCGTGCGAACTCGAGTTTCATTTCCAACTGAGCGCGTTCAAAGTCCAGCTGTTGTTTTCTAGCGTTCTCTAAAAGAGCTTCTTCGGACTGTTTGCTTGCGAGATTTAACTTTTCTTTCTCGTCGACCAATTTCTGTCCTAGATGAGTAACACAGTTGTCGGCGTTCGCTAACTTCGCTTCGACGTCGCTGCTCCATGCTGACACTTCTTCGGGTGAAAATCCGCTCTTGAACTTCTCTTCTTCTACTTTTAGCTTGAGGTCGTGCGCTTCCTTCGCCAAAACTCTGAGGGCATCGCGATGTCGTTCCATAGTTTCCACATTTCCCGCGGTTACAATCCCGTCCGTTTTCGACACTGTGAAGTCCAAAAACATCAGTTTATTTTCCACTACCTTGAGGAGATCGTCCATGTTTATTCTCGTTGCGACTACAGATCGAGTTGACAAATCGATCCCGTCGGAGGTGCCACTTTATGGTGGGAATGCCTCGTGCACTGCTGCCAACACAATATAGTTATCACAATTTCTTATCACTGCACTCACTTCGATAGGCCAGAACCGTGTCTTTTTTAATTGAAAAAGTAGCCCTATATGTGTCATGCGATCACAATCTAATTATCTTAATTAATCTAATCATCACAGATAAAGCATTAATTAATAAAACGTTAATGTTTTATCAAAGTGAACAGACAGAGGTAGCTCAAAATGAGCTATTTCTGCATAAGAATTATGTGTTTTTGCCTTTTCTATGAGTTCCAAACAAAGTATTCATCATATTGTCTCAGAATTTGATAAGTAAATTAAAATATTCGCGTCCGATCTTTATGGGCACCTACAACGGCTCGCCTTCGGCTCGCCATTGTAAATGCCCATAAAGATCGGCCGCTCATATTTTAACTACTACTTATAAAAACATTCATTAAAAATTCATGAGGGAAATACAAAAGAAAATCATAAGCATGTCGGGCCTATATATGTGATAAAGATACACGTGCCTTATTATGTGGAGAAGAAGTTCAACTTTTTCGTCTTACGAAAGATAAATTTCCAAACTTTTTTCGCGAATTAGCGAATTAAGATGTGATTTTCATAACACATTTAAATATTACTTCAACACTGCCCGGTTTTGCAGAGCACTTTATTTCACAATAAAATCCTAAATAGGTTCAGAGTTTGAGCTCTGTTTTCAGTTTTTACCTTCCTGGGCCTAGGAAGTCTCAAAAACTTCTGGGGGATGATATCGAATAATTTTGTTGACATTATTGTTGATAAACAAGCAAGTGACTGTAACTAATAAGCATCTTCAAATGTATCAAAAGCTATCAAATCGAGGAATAAGGCTGCTTTATCTAAGTAAATATTTCATGAGATATCATGTTTTAAAGAAGACAAAAACGTTATTTTTAAAATCATCGCGGAGATCAAAATTTGGATAAGAACAGCTATGACTTGATAAGCAGAGGCGCCGGAAGTAACCCAGGGCAGCGGGGGCAGAATCTCGCAAAAAGGGCACCTTTACCTTACTTTGCAAGCAAACAAAACGAATTTCTTTTAATTCAGTAGGGAAGCCGTATAGCTAGCTTTATTAAATTAATATCTACTACTGGATAATGCACTCAAACTCACAGTAAACATTTGGCAATAACAATTTTTAATAATTAGTGCTTATATATGTAGATTTATTGATATCTTCCGAAGTAACCCCGTCGTTGTTCATTTACTGTTAAATGATTTTGCTACGCTTGCGGTACAAACTTTATCAATGCGCTCCCTATGGATAGCAGCAAACATTTTACTGTTTAGGACGTTCTCAGACATAGTAGACCTTAGCCATGACTTAATACCATGCATGACGCTAAAAATTCTTACTGCGGTAGCACAACTAATTGGAACAGACATATAAAGTGTCAACACTTTGTGTACTTCTGGAAGACATTGCTTGATGCTCTTTTTCTCCATTGAATGTTGCGCAAAGTGAAGAAAGCGTCGTGACCTTCTTAATGGGGAATGAACGTTCCGCGTTATACAATTTTAGCACAACTGGTAGTTCTGCTTGCTGTTCCACCATAGAATCTGTATGAATAATTGAAGGTAGACCCTTTAACTTTGGACGGATTTTTTCCAAGGGTACATCTTCGTTCACTGCTGCAAGAAGACACGACTCTACTACTTCACGCAGTTACGAAAATGTAAATAGGAAACAAAGCATGGCTTCGTTTCGATTGAAAAACAAGGTATAAATGTTGTTCCAAAGAAATAATCTCAAAATGCCGGAAAAGACATTTCATAAACATTAGATTTCAAAAAAAAAGACTTTCGGGGGGAATGCCTCCACATCACTTGGCCGGCTCCGTTCCCCCACTTTGAGGAAACGATTGTCGCCCTTGCTGCTGACCGCAGCTCTTGCATATGCACTTGAATTTTCTTGACGCTGTAAACTGCCTGTTCTGCAGTGAGTGTTGCGGACTGCAATTACTTGGAACTATTCTCCAATAAATTCCCAAGTTCATACATCACTACTAGCTGGAACATCTGTCGAAACGATTAAATTTTCGCGAACAAACCACGTGATTTTGCGCGACACTCGGGACTGACTCTGGTGTCTTCTGATAAGTTTTTCTACGTCGCTTGCAATTCAGGGTTTTTCTTAATCAGCACCTCAACTGCTCATCCTCTTGTGGTCCATCTTGTCCGAGATTAATACTTTAATCTCAGAACGTCTGGTCACCTTTCTGAACTTCCAGCGAGTTGTTTCTGTATATTTTCAAAAAGCAGGACACATTTAGGACTAACACCAACAAGAACATACAAATCTTCACACAGATCTTGTGTATTAACAACCAACTGAGACAGTGCTGTGGTATCTTTAAACACAAGTTGATTTCAATGTGCAAAACAGTGGATTTGAATGACGTTTTCATCCCAAGTTTCATTTAGGAGTGTAGCAAGGGGAACCATGGATGATGCTCCCATGGCCGTTCAGAGAAATTTGGGGGCCCGGGGCAAAAATCCACTTGGGGGCCCCACCCTCCATCGGCACAATTTTACTCCCGTCTTTATCTACTGTACAGTATCTACCGTACAAAGGTGTAAAAATTATTTAAACGTTTTTACAAGTGAATTAAATTTAAACAAGTTAAAAGTGTACTTTACGTGCGCATTTGAATGCAAACGAGTCAATAACGTCATCATAGTTAATTTTTCTTGCTATGTCACGCTCACATGACAGCATGATTAGACTTGACATGCGTTCTTGCCCCATTGTGGACCTTCGACAGTTCTTAACTATACCAAGTTTACTAAAAGTTCTTTCTCCTGATGAAACAGATACAGGTATGCTTATAAATAACCGTAGAGGAACACAAATTTGGGGAAGAATTGTCTGAAGACCTTTCTCATATATCTTATTCAATAACGCAGTAGATGATAGTTTTCCACCTAAAATATTGCTTTGCTTCAACCTATTCACGTGGCGCATCTCTTCCAGAAGTTCTTTTTCATTTAAATCACATGGATAAAAATTTGAAAGATCTTTGCAACGAATTTCCATTGTTTTTCCTGCTGCTTCGCCGCCTGTGTTGGGGACTTCAGAGCAATTCCATAAAAAGGAAAACAAGTCGTTTACTTGTTTAGTTTTTTCAAATCTGCATGCTCTCTCGCAAATTACTCTATCCAAAGCAACATTAAACACATTGGTTTCGAATTCCCTTTCATCATTGTGCTGTTCATGTTCACTATCTCTGGGTTCATCGTGAAATCGTCTGGGAACTCTCCGCCTTGTTTCTTTAGAATACTCACTTAAACCAAGCGAAGAAGCAACAACCTTTGATTCCTTACAGATCACGCTCCAAGATTCCCTCATGCGTTTTAAATCGTCTTGCAGTGACTCAATCAAATGCAATTCTTCATCAATGGTGATCTTAGAAGCTTGAAGCAAAACACTAACATCATTTATAGTCTGTAATACCTTAAAACAAAAGGTTATAAGTAAGACAAACTCAAGTGATTGCAACCATTGGATTAGGTTATCAGGCAAATCATGATCTTTCAATCTTTTTAATGCATCTAAAATTTCTCTTGGCCTCAACTAAGGGCTTGACTGCCTCTATCCTAGCACTCCAACGAGTAGTAGATAATTTATGTAAGGATATACCAGTAGCCTCTTGCAAAGTCTTCCAACGTGAAAGACTAGAGCTGAACAAATTGTATAACCTCTGAATGTTTCCAAAGAAGTTTTTTACTGTAGCTGACGACTCTGCTGCATGCAATCCACATAGATTAAGACTATGCGCACTGCAAGGAGAAAATAACGCTTGAGGATTTTTCTCCAGAATTGCTGCTTGAGCTCCATTGTAAACCCCAGCCATATTTTGCACCATTGTCATATCCTTGACCTCTACAGTTTTTAAACTCAATATCATGTTCTTTGAGTACTTTGCATATTAACTCGGCAATATCCCTTCCTTTCTTTTTATCGCAATCTTCCATTCTCAAAAATCTTTCACATATCTCCCAAACTTCATCATTTAAATTTACATATCTTAAGATGAATGTTATTTGTTCTCTGTGGAAAACGTCCGGAGTACCACAACAATGATGCTGTAGTACATGGCTTGTTTAACTTCTTCCACAATAGCATTGAGAACAACTTTAGAACGTTCTTCAATAAACTCGTTTTGTGAACGTGGCGATAGATAATGCGCTTGCATTCGGCTGTTGTTTTCTTGATGTTTTTTTACTTCATCCAGATGTGACTTTAAAATATGATTGTGACCGCTAAGCAATTCCAAGTTTCCAAGAAATAGACCATTATTTGGATTACCTAATTCAGTAGTTGAACCGCGAAAGGGAAGGTTTCGCTCTGATAAAAATAATACCACGTCCAATATGCATCGAAATATTTCACGCCATCTTGATATTTCGTTTTGTAACTGCCATTGAAGTTGCTGATCAATTCCAGTAGTTTTATGTAGGTTTTTTTCAAGTTCTTTCTATGTAATGTAACTTAAGAAATGCGACGAACTTCGTTGGTGGGCATCAATCTTTTCGTACAATTTTCTCCAGTTATCTTTATGTCCTGCATCCGGCCTTGTCAGCAGGGATGTTTCAGAGCTGTTCTCTTTTTGTGACATTTCTTGAAACAGACAGCATGGAAAGCAAAACAGGCCTTGTTTTGATGCACTCCATACCAACCAATCTCTTTTTACCTTTTCGCCATTTGGCATTTCTTGACAAAAAATATTTTGAGGAAAGTTACGGCCAGAACTATCTCTTGGGAAAGACTTCGGATTTTCAGGCGGGCCAATTTTAGCAATATACTCCGTATCTTGTTTAGTAAGACGTATCCAACTTGAAGGATCGTTTGATAGTAAACGTGCAAATGTTCTTTCAGCATCGGACGACGTTACTTGTGTGGCTATTGTCTCACCAGGGCTTACTTGAGCGGCCATTGTCTCACCAGCGTCAGTATTAGTAATGGTATTTGCATTCGTAGATGTAGTATCATCTCCTACTTCGTCACAGCTAATTTCAACTTCTTGGGACTGAGATTCATTACCTCTCTGGATTTTGGTGTACCAGTTTAGATCTTCTAGCCTTCTACGAGATTTTGCTTCATTTTCATCACGAATTTGCCTTTGTTTACGCTTGGCTGCACCAGATAAATAAGAACGAGAAGACGCCATTTTGATTTACATGTAGCGTACCGAGATAGTCACAATTCAAGACTGTATACATACTACGTAAAAAGGGGACGTTACGGAAGGGAGCGTTTGCTATGTCATGCCTACGCGCATTATATTTAATTACGCACTATAGTTAACTACATACAAAACCCGTTACATACATATTGATTACGCAACTAAACACTGCCGCTGATCTACATATGTTTTTGAACTATCAACTATGCAATTAATTGCAGTATCTGTAGCCATTTAATAATAGCGAACGCAACGTTTTTGACAACAGGAAAGGCGACCGGAGATAAATTTTTGACCGATCAGAATTCTCGATCCATTCTTCTGACGTTACTCACCCCGTTTCTGTTGTAAAAATCGTTGCATACTTAAGTTCCCTAATATATATTTTATTACATCTTTAATTCATTTCTCCCTTCTTCATTTTGGGGCCACTCTTGCGCCTGGGGCCCGGGGAAAATTGCCCCCTTTGCCCCCCCCCCCTCTGAACGGCCCTGGATGCTCCATCGAAAGCTGTGCCAACCAACTTCTGTATCCATACTGCATCGCAACAGTATGTCCTGTATATACTTCAGCAAAGCGTCTGATGTTAACCATTCGTCGCATGGCAATATACCAAGGAAATCTTCCGAAGTTTTATAACTGTCGTTGCAAGTACGTACAGTAAACGACAATTGGTCCAGTTTCAAAATATCACTTGCTTCATCACATGTAATTGAATAGAAATTATTTACATTAATTTCTTGAAAGAATCTTCGCCTGGGATTCAATACAATCAGTCTCTCTTGCTCATTCAGGATCTCGTGCGAAAAATACATATATTCTCTCAGCAATTGCATACCGGTATTACTACTGTTTTGTCCTTATTAATTTAAAAAATATTTGATTCTTCATCTTTATGGTCTCGAATTGGAAGTCGTTGTCGTAAGAGAGCTTTCATGGTATTCAAATGGGCTACCAAACCAATTCGTGTCAGGTGTTGCTGCTCCTGGCGTTGATCACCTACCAGGCAAGCTATGTCAGGCTGGACTTTTCTTGCATCTTTTGAAGCACGTCGATGGTTCTGGTGACGCTCGTGATCTTCGAGTCTCTCTTTGCCCTATTTCCAGTTGCTAAAACCAGCTGCCGTATCAGAAAAGATGAACCGTGAGACATCGTGTGGTTGTTTATACAAGGTACATACTCCAGAAAATGCAGCCCTTTTTCCACAGTGGTACCATAGCCAATTATGGTCTTGAAACCATTCTTTTTGGAAATATCTACCTTTGTTTTCACTCACCTGATTTACGTTAGGTGAAAAATGCAAGCCACAGTCTGTGGCTTTAATCAAGGATTGTCAGCTTCATCACCTGACTGGTGAGTAGGGGCAGAGGCTTCACTTTGAATAGCGTCAACGCATCCGTCCTCGATCGTGGTAGACATACCGAAACAACGGATTGCGTGGGAAAAGGAAAGTTTGGTTTGCCCGTTTCATTCAGAAGCTTCCAGAAGCGGTCTTGTAGCGTCGCTTTGTATTCGACTAGCTATCGGGATTTCATCACTATGACTGGAAAAAAAAAGTCCTTTCAGGAATCAAGAGTGTTGGGGTGGGAGGAGGCGATAGCCCTGCATTATAGCGCCTCGACATTATTGAAAATGGGGATAAAAATTCACTAAAAAAATATAAGTAGGATCAAGATGTAGAACTACATCTTACTGTTGACCCTCCTCAATATGAACCATCTTCCACCACATCGACCTCGTTCTCAGGGTCTTACCTCGGCTCCCTCCGGGGGTAGCGGAGGTAAGACCCTGGGTACGAGGTTGCCACCACCTCTGGCTAGAAGTTAAATGATGGCACTGAAAACAGCAACACGGTTGCATAAGTCCAGTCACTTAAGTCCTGAAATTGTCAAAATCGTTGCACACCGGATAATAGCTCCAAATTTTAATTTTTCCTTTTAGGGTAATAGAAATAAGTTTTGATTACTTCAGAAGGAATGACAGTGAATCTTATCTTATTGCAGGAGGGGTCAGATATTAACTTTATTAGATCATGTGTGATCCTGTAAATATATTATCAAAGGTTAAAATGAATCATTATATCAATAATGTTCACATGAATGATTGCAAGAGGTTTTATTAACTTCATGCCATGTATCCAATAATTGATATATGTTGATCATATTTTCTAAACTATGTGAATCAGTGGGTAAGTTATATGACCTACCAATGCCCCACCCTGCAGGTGCTACGCCCTAAACTCAGATCTTGGAGCATCCCTACATACATAGGCGTACGGGTCCTAATCATTTGGGGGGGAGGGCAGAGATGATCTTCCCGAATCGCTCTGCTCGACTGTTTAGTTAGAAAAAACCTAGGATTAAGAATTACATACTGTGCACGGCATATATATGACAGCCTGAATGCACGCTAATATCAAAACTCTTGTTCATCATTACCAATTTTTGAAAATTTTTCTGTTTTAATCACGCTTAAAAATTTATTTTTCCCAATTCTACCTGAGCTATTTGCCCGAATCTGGTCTTCTCCAAATTTTTTTTTTTTGGGGGGGGGCAGTTGCTCCCCCTACTCCACTGGCCCTTCCGCCTATGCGTACATAAAATACTTCGCCAGTCTAAATGGAAACTCCATACCAAATTTCATGCTTTTATCCGACCTAGCAACAACTTTTTCCTCAACAAGCCGGACCATAAAGCCCATAAGAGATTTT
Source organism: Heliopora coerulea (assembly GCA_030142905.1). Classification (NCBI taxonomy): domain Eukaryota; kingdom Metazoa; phylum Cnidaria; class Anthozoa; order Scleralcyonacea; family Helioporidae; genus Heliopora; species Heliopora coerulea. The sequence continues at coordinate 1,068,284 of JASJOG010000094.1, forward strand.
GGCCGGCGAGGAGAGACACAAGACACAAGTTGCTTTATAAAGAACTCTTAACAAGTCGTAACAAGTTTAGGTTTTTTGCATATTAATGTTTTATATTATAATCATACAATATGTTAAAACGTGATAGTTCTGAAGACTTTCGTTGTAGCCTGTAGGTTATTTTGATCCTCGAGATTGAAAACAATAGCAAAAATGCAAAACACCAAACCTGAGGATCTCTACAGTTGAGTATAGCCATATTCACCACGACCGTAAATAATATTGGGCAGAGTTAAAACCAGACGGTAAATATAAAGACAGATTCATCGTTTTGACGTTTGTACTTCATAATGACATGTGGTAATACTAACGTTCTTATCGCTAATATTACAGTGATACTTTTATAATCTGCGTTTCTCTGTACCTAAGGAACTCTCAATTGTTATATCTTAATAATATATCACAATTTATTGAATAACTCATCAGATATTCGCGTGCACAATCGACTTCGTCAATCGTCGACCACGACGACAATTCTCGACCATCCACGATTAGTTCATGTCATTTCAGTGAACTCTAAAAAGAGTCTTTTTAGAGTTCACTGGGTCATTTCTCTTCATTACGCATCTCGTTCGCAAATTTTAAATACCGTTTTTGTTTTCCAAATTTCGGCAGTTTAAATTTTAAATTAGGGAGATAAAATCAATTGAAAAGTAAGTATAACAAATTGTAATGATATTAGGTCTCTTTTAATAATACATAGGGCACACGGCTGCCCCCGTGGCTAGGATGTCCTTCCATGTATAAGAAAATAAGTATGGAAACGAAAGTGCTTGACGAAGCACTTTTTGGGCTTTTATATATATATATATAGGTTCCATTTATCTGACGACAGGGTTCACATCGATCGAAATTGGCAAGGCGTGAAGTTAGTAACGTCGAACATGTGAAAATGTTGGTCATGTCAGCGCTGACGAGAGCGAATTGAGGTATGTATATCGCGTTTTGTATTCTGTGTGATTTGATTTTTGATGGAAGCAGAGCGCAGTTCACATCAAAGAAAGGGCAAACGCAAGGAAGAAACGATGCCAACGTAGACCAGGCTTTGCTGTCTTTACTTCGGTGATTGAAGTTGCAAGAATCAGAAAAGTCGCTGAGTTCAAGAAAGCCTGATGTAATGAAGTTAGTCAATGGTTTGCTCTGCGTTTACATTCAAATATATGAGGACCCAAATTAGAAAATGTTCCTTTCCTTGCTTCTATCCAATTCATGTTTTCCCTTTCTCTGAGCTAGTATTAAATTCGTTAATTCCTTTATTTATTTGTTTGTCAGTTTTTTGTTCATTTGTGGAATCATTTATTCATGGATACGCCCCATTCACTCATTCAGGTTGATGATGTGGAAGCAAATAAAAAGTTAAAAAATATCATGCAGCACGGTAATGAGACAGTGAATACCTCGGAACAAGCATGTGGTACATCACAATTAGTGTCAACAGTTGGCTCAACCTTATTGGCTAGCAATATTACAGGGACTGGAGATGATGCTTCTAGTGGGAGACCTATTATGGAGCAACCATCAGGTAAAGTGTTTGGTGAATTTTGTTAAAGCTAAGCCATGAATATTTGCTGATTGACCATGCAAAGCAAGGAAAAAATTACCTTATTATCAGGGGCGTAGGTCTGTGGTGGTGGTGCTGGTTGTTGTAGATAAGTATAGTTGTGCCGGCAAGCAATTTGGTGTAGTTTTGCCGAGCGACTAGGTGCAGTTTTGCCAAGAATCTTGATATAGTTAGTACAAATTTTGTGACAATATTAGTGATCTCACGTCAGCATGTCAAAACACTATCATTTTATGGATGTATTTTTTGTGTCATCATGTAATAAAAAGTAATCATGACATGAGAGGCAATTCTTGATTTTATAAGTCACTGTTCATAAATGATATAGATGAAGGTTGATATCAAAGGAAGCCCATGGGAAAATGTTTTATGTTGGGAGGGCTGAAAATTTCTAGGGGGCTCTGCAGATATGCTCCTCCAGAGATTTTAAAATTGGGAGTCAATGAATTAGAATTTCCTGAGTTTTGGGGTGGGAATTTACAGAATTCTGAAGGTTGCAAACCACTATATAAAACGCTCATTCTGGGACATGGATTGATGTTGGGGGTTAATAGTAGCATTGATATGAAATACTTAAAGGGATCAGCCCCTTCTTTCAAAATTTTCAGAGGTGCTAGCCTTCCTGCCACCATGAGAGGTTTGTCTACACTTTGTATATATCAGGTTGCCAGGGCTATGGAGTCTTTATGGCTTGTCAACACTATATGGTTATGGATTTATACCATTCTTTGACCTGGTAGGAACTATGATATGTGACTGCTGTGCTATGCAAGCCTGGATATTAGCGTCCGGTCACGGACATTGTCTGGCACAAATTTGTCATTTATAGAGTTTTGACAGTCACAAATTTGACTTTGTCTGTCACTTTGTCCGGAACGGTTTTTGGCAACATTGATTTCCAGTTTCATTACAAAACCAATTATTAATATTTGTCTTTAATCAATCGCTCTCTTCGTTTGTATATTAAATTGGTGAATGCCCACGAGTTGCTGCGAGTAGTTTTGCAAGTTACCTGTGAGATCGTGTGCGGGTGAATACAAAATGGCGAAGTGTGATTGTCTTGGATATTGATTGTTTGTAATCACTCTAGCGTTAAATTATATACAACATATTGAAGAAAATAACTTCATTTTTCATGTCTGCTGACATAAATAGTGTTAGCAATGATAGCCATATTGATCAAAACTTGACCACTGACAATGACTTTACATGAGAAACATTTGTCTGATTTGGATGACAGTGATTCTAGTTTTGCAGGTTTCCTTCCTGGGGATTTACTGTGACTTTGAGGATTTAAATTCATCAAATGATTATGATCTTTTTGTAGTCGTATACTACGTGTATAAATCTACATGTATAATACTTTTAAATAAAATTGTGTGCAGTGCATGTATCATTCATACTTTTAAGTTTTAATATCCCATACCAATGCTTGTATACAATAACAATTATTAATATATGGCGAATGTATGAATATCAATCAAATTATAGTCTTGTTAAGTGACAGGTACATTTTGTTTTGTGACAGGCACAATCTGATTGATGCTGGTCATTTTGACAGCCAGAGCAAAAAAAAAAAAATATATCCAGGCTTGGTGCTATGTAGATCAGGTTCTTGGAAGTTTTTGATTGCCTCTTGTTAGTGAAATAAAAAATAACTTTTATAAGTGTTTATTTTAAGGAATAAGCTAAAATGACTTACCTTTCTTACACAGGATTGAGCCACTCACAAGCCACCATGATTTAGCAAGTTCATATCTACATGTCTACAACACTTGAAATTCTAATCTCTATTATCTCCCTTTTTGGAAAACAAAAATTAGACAATTTTCATTCAGCTACCAAGGTCCAAAATGTTTCAAAACACCTAGCAATGAATTTGACAATGCCCCAGCTGTTGGTTCTTTTCAATCTAAATTGAAGAATTAGCTTAATTTTTGTACTTGAACACTCCCCTTGTTAAATTTTGTGAACTGAAAATTAATATTGACATTCTGACTTTGGAAAATTGTATTTCTTAATAATGTTGCTCATGTTATCAATTTATTATTATTTGTAATTGTGCAAAAAGGTAGCCCAAATCTCTGCTAAGCTTGCCATGTTATATTACTGAATACTTAATCTTGTATGCCTTTAGGTGATTAAATAAATTTGACTTGACTTGACTTGACTTGACTTGACTTGACTTGACTTGACCTGACCTGACCTGACCTGACCTGACCTGACCTGACCTGACCTGACCTGACCTGACCTGACCTGACCTGACCTGACCTGACCTGACCTGACCTGACCTGACCTGACCTGACCTGACCTGACCTGACCTGACCTGACCTGACCTGACCTGACCTGACCTGACCTGACCTGACCTGACCTGACCTGACCTGACCTGACCTGACCACAGGACAATACAAGAACATTTCAGTTTAATAGGTAGAGATGAATCGACTATGTTTAGAACTCATGAAAAATTTTGAGTTTTTAATAACATACAGCTTTCTATTTTAATTTCACAATTCAGCTCCCTTTTAAACACATTACTCTTGCTGACTGTAAACCAATTTTGTGAACTCAAGGACAAGTGGGAGTGTGTGCAACCTCCCACACCCCTCAAATTTCAGGTTGTATTAATTTTTTGGAGCATTATTTTCAGAACACAACTTCAATGAAGCATTGCTTTAATTTCCATGCTATTACCTTTAATCAAACAATAGAAATTTTTTGGTGTCTTCTTCACAAAAAGAAACATGGTCTGAGCATATTTCTTTCTGTGGCAAAGGGCCTTTTCACCAAACATTGGAATTCTTTGAGATCAATCATGGCAGTTATGAAACTTTGAACTTTTTGCAGTAAAGAATGCTCAGGATGGTCATATTCCACCACTCAATCCCTATTTTAAATCTTTCTTTTATGTTATGTATGTTGAGAATTGTTTTTGTTAATAAATTTTTTGTTGCAGTTCTCATCACAAAAATGTACTTTTTGTGGCATCCATGTTAATTTCCTGCATCTGGAAATATTAACTGCTCCTTTATGTTAATTACCTTTATTTTGGAAGATTTTGTTCTTCATTTACATTAATTTAAGTCACATAGATTTAATACATGTTAATTAACACAAGCATTAATTTGCTATAGTAAAGTAAATTTTGATCTGTTGTGTCAAATGACAAATCAACATGCATTTGTTTATCAGGTCTTACCACAAAAATTTTTATATTTAATCTTCAGGTGATTCTGGTCTTGATGTGGACATTGGTCAGCTCTTAAGTGATCTGCAACTTTTTCATCTGAATGATATCTTTCAACAGGAACAGGTTTGTTGTTCTGCCATAAATTTTCCTGACCACTACTGCTGTGGCAAATACTGTTGTGACTGCTGTTTAGATTTACAGTAGTTTGTGTTGTAATTGTGTAGATATTGTTGTGGACGAACCGGTAGTGGTTGCATCATTTTCTGTTCTTGTTGTTGCTCTTGTTTGCCACTGGAGTTTATGTTTCCCTGGTAGAAATCCTGAACAGGATCCTAACAGGATCCTTGATGGATCCTGTTTTTCCTAAATCAGGATCTTGTAAAATCCTATAGGACCCTTTTTTAAAATCCTGCAAGATGTTGTAATAGATCCTACAGAATCCTAGAGGATCCTGTAAGATCCTAGTTTCTTAAATAGGATACTTTCAAGATTTTGCAGGATCCTAGGATGAATATCTAGGGTCTTAATAAGATCCTAAAAGATCCTGCATTTAAACTAGGATCCTACATCTTCTAAAGCAGGATCCTATACATAGTTAATGACAATTTGTGTAGGATCCTGTATTTTTGTATGGGATTCCGGTAAAAATTCTTATAAATCCCCTTAGGATCCTGATCAAGGTGATCTAGGACCCTAACAGGATCAAAGTAGACCCAAAATTTTAAATTATTTAATTAAACCAGGACCAGGAAGAATCTCCTTGAATTTTTGCATAAAGGGTATAAGAACTGATCATGAAACTCCTGTAAAACACTATATCAAATCTTGTTTTGGTTGAAATGTATCCTTAGAAATCTTTTATATACCCAGTAGATTAGACAGAATCTTCTAGTGGGATAAGACAACAGTACAGCAAGTGGACACGATTTAAGAAAAAATACTTTATTCCTCATCATTCAGTTACAGTATAAACATTATAAAGTAAATGGTTTGAACCTGGGAGAATCGTGACATGTTTGAGGAAGTTGATCGTCCAGGTTAGTGTAGTCTTGAGAAAGACTGTTGGTTGAAGTGACTGACGTTTCGACAGCCTTAGCGGCGGTCATCTTCAGAGTCAAAAGGAGAGTAAAGGTCAGGTTCGCCTGTATTTGTATCTGGCTCGTCCGTGATAAGTGGGCGGTCGTATTAGTCATGGAGGTGTGATATTTGGCGAGAAGCAATGGGTGTGGTTGTGTAGGCGTTAATTATCAGTTTGTCGAAGTGTAAGTCTATTGGCTGCTCGCACGTTTGACTTTGTGAATTAGTCGTTTGTAAGGTCCCGGTAATTGTTGTGATCGGTTTAATGGATTTTGTTCTAAGTTCGTATACCAGCTTTCTAGTGTGAGTCGCTGTTTGTAGTTGGTGCTGTACGTAATGCATTTTGCCGAATCCCAGTCAATGTTGTGTTTGGTTTGTCGGTGGTGTTCGGCAATGTGGTTGGTTTTGTCTCCGTTTTTTGTCGCTCGTTTGTGTTCTGTTAGTCGTATATTTAAGTTTCTGCTAGTCTCACCTATATAAGTGGCTTGGCAGTCGGAGCAATTAATTTTGTAAATTGCACCTTGTCTTTCGTGCGGTTGTTCTCTGTCCTTAACGTTAGTCAGTACATGTCGTAAAGTTGTGATGGGTTTGTGCGCTACTCGTATGTTGTATGGTCGTAAGATACGCGAGATAATCTCAGACGTACCTTTTATGTAGGGTATCGTTGCTGTAGTTGTTGTCGGACTGTTGTTTTTGTCGCGTTCAGGAGTAGGGTCGCCTCCACCGTACAATCGGCCTCTATACGTGATACTAACTTGACGACAGTCGAAAAACAAGCACTCAAACGACTAAAACATGACGAAAACATTGTCATACTACCAGCAGACAAAGGACGCGTTACTGTTGTTATGGACAAGACCGATTACTACGACAAAATGGACGAACTAGTTAACGACAAACAAACCTACGAACTACTTAAACGAGACCCTGCACCATCACTTCAACGAAAACTTAACAACAAAATTTTCTCAACGAGAAAAACTAACACGATCACTCAACAAACCTACTATCGACTCAGGTGTTCGGTACCGCGATCACCAAAGCTGTACGGACTACCGAAACTTCACAAGCCACAAATACCCATGCGACCTATAGTTTCGTTCTGTGGGTCGCCTACTTACGAACTTTCCAAATACTTAACAACCATACTGCAACCACTAACCAACAAGTCACAACATAGACTACGATCGACTGAAAACTTCATCAACAATCTCAAAACAGTGCAAATACCACACAACCACAAGCTAGTGTCTTTTGACGTGAAATCACTGTTTACCAGTATTCCGCTTCAACTGGCGCTAGAATGCACCAAAACTGCCATCAACGAATTTACTGACGCACTTCCTTTACCTACAGGGGACATCGTGGAACTACTGGAACTTTGTCTCACATCAACTTACTTTCAATACAACGGTAAACACTACAAACAGTTACATGGCACGGCAATGGGCTCACCCGTTTCTGTTGTGGTTGCTGAAATTGTAATGCAATCCATAGAGGAACGAGCTCTTGCAACTTACAAACACACGTTACCTTTTTGGTTTCGTTACGTTGACGACACGATTACTGCACTACCCGAAGCCGAGATTGACGAGTTTCACAAACACATTAACGAACAGAACAGTCACATACAATTTACCAAAGAGATTGAAGAAGACGGAGCTATTCCGTTCCTTGACTGTTTGGTAAGTCGTGACAATAACAAACTACAGACCACTGTCTACAGGAAACCAACGCATACTGACAGACTACTTGACCAATCGTCGTACAATCCAACCTCACACAAAGCTACCACCATCAAAACATTGACGAGACGCGCACAACTCATTTGTAACTCACCCAACGCTCTACGCCAAGAAAATGACTACCTACAATGCGTTTTCCACAAAAACAACTATAACTCTGACTTCATCAAACTTAACACTTACAAAGACAATGAACGCGACAAAAACAACAGTCCGACAACAACTACAGCAACGATACCCTACATAAAAGGTACGTCTGAGATTATCTCGCGTATCTTACGACCATACAACATACGAGTAGCGCACAAACCCATCACAACTTTACGACATGTACTGACTAACGTTAAGGACAGAGAACAACCGCACGAAAGACAAGGTGCAATTTACAAAATTAATTGCTCCGACTGCCAAGCCACTTATATAGGTGAGACTAGCAGAAACTTAAATATACGACTAACAGAACACAAACGAGCGACAAAAAACGGAGACAAAACCAACCACATTGCCGAACACCACCGACAAACCAAACACAACATTGACTGGGATTCGGCAAAATGCATTACGTACAGCACCAACTACAAACAGCGACTCACACTAGAAAGCTGGTATACGAACTTAGAACAAAATCCATTAAACCGATCACAACAATTACCGGGACCTTACAAACGACTAATTCACAAAGTCAAACGTGCGAGCAGCCAATAGACTTACACTTCGACAAACTGATAATTAACGCCTACACAACCACACCCATTGCTTCTCGCCAAATATCACACCTCCATGACTAATACGACCGCCCACTTATCACGGACGAGCCAGATACAAATACAGGCGAACCTGACCTTTACTCTCCTTTTGACTCTGAAGATGACCGCCGCTAAGGCTGTCGAAACGTCAGTCACTTCAACCAACAGTCTTTCTCAAGACTACACTAACCTGGACGATCAACTTCCTCAAACATGTCAGTATAAACATTACCATCCATAAATTGCAACATAAGGTTTTAAGATGTAAAACAAGAAATTGTAGTCTGAAATCATGGATATAGTGACTACCACATGGATGTGGGCTTTGTATCTAATTTATATATGAGCTTTGAAATTTAGCTTTCACTATATTAAATAAACCCAGTTTCATATTGGTCATGGTGATTACAGAATTGAATATCCTCATTGTCAATTTATTTAATGCTTTGAAGTTTGTATTCATTAACATTGGTTAAATAAATGACTCACAGATCATGAATGAATCTACAGCTTTTTGATGTTATTCTGCAGTATATAAACTGCAGACTACATACTGTATTTATTAAATATAGAAAGAAATTAACAGTTTTGATGGTGATTGTTTAGAAATTAGCAGAAAGGCAAGTTACAATTGACCCAGTGCAACTGTAGAACAGGTATATTTTGCCGGTAATTGGTTTCGATCAATTCCATTCAATTCACCATTTGTTTTGATATCAAAGTTTAAAGCCTGATATATGTAAATACTAAACATACCAATGTGAGTTTGCTGTTTTGTCTTTTAATTTGTTTTCAAATGTTATTCCATTACATTATCTTGTTTTCTTTTCCAAGCTGTAATTTTATGCAAGCATTTTTAATTCAGGCTGATACGAATGTCACTGCAGCCTTTTTCTAGGACCTTCTCAACACATTTTACTGCAATACATCCTGTAAAGCCCAAAACATTATAGTCATTAGATTAGCGATAATTGTATCAAAATGGATGTTGGCATCAGTTGCACCATAACAGAGGGGTTGCTCTCCCCAATTATCTCTATATTTAAGTTTTTGTTCCAGATTAATTTTAGGGAATATAGTGTAATAAGAAGCTTCAAATAAAGGACAATTTTTTTAATAGTAAACATGTTATATCAAGCTTTTGGCATCTTCAGTACAGGAAATGAATTAAGTATTTGACAGATGTGTTTATCCATGTATATCTAACAATATGTTAATGAGAATAAGAAGTTTGTGAGTCATCTGATTAATATGTTGTGGGGAGAACTTAGGTGAAGGATCATATAGGTTGCTAAGTGAGGACAAATTTGATGGCATATGATCTATTGATCATTGATATGATCTATCTATGACCTATGTGATTATTACTGCTTCTGTTGTTTTATTGCTGTGATTTTAATCTCTACTGACATACCGTATTTTCCGCACTATAAGTCGCACCGTATTATAAGCCGCATCGGCAATTTTTGGCTATTTTTTTTGAAAAATTCATAGATAAGTCGCACCGGACTATAAGCCGCGCCGAACTGTAAGCGGCTATGTGAAAAAGTCCAAAGAAGTACCTATTTTGTTACGTCGCTATTCCACGTGTAGTGTGAATAACTGAACAACGAACATGAGACAAGGAAAAACCGTGAGCTATATTTGTCATTATTGCAACGTTCTACAGAAATATACATACACTAAACATCACTTAAAATGTGATTCATAAGACTGTGGTATGTAATGTCATTTTTAAAAGTCTATTAAATCATCCTCGACAAACCCATGAAAATCTTCATCCTCCGTATCCGAATGGGAATCTGTAACGGCAGTGTTTGTAAACAAATGAATTGAAAAAACATAGCAAATAACCTATATTTACCTTCCCAGCCTTCTCATTATAGTGGTGAGTCACACTGCAAGCGCGGTGTCTTTGCAGAGGTCCGGCCATAGCGTAATTGGCTGAAATTTTGCCCGAAATATTTTTGATCCGGCTTACTCGGAAAGAACTTATGACTCTAATATTTCTTCATGTTCAAGAGTTTAAAGTTCATGGTAATTTGAGTTTCAAAATAAAAATTCTTTTCATTTTTTACGTTTTCTTTTTTAAAAATTCGAATATAAGTCGCACCGTATTATAAGCCGCACGGCGAAAATTTTGTTCAAAAAGTAGCGGCTTATAGTCCGGAAAATGCGGTAGTTATTGTTCTTGCAGTTACTTTGTTCTTATCAATCTTTAGCAATTATAGCTCACCCCAATATTTCTGACAAGGGCTTGAACCCCCTAAGGTCATTCCATATTAATCTTTAATTTCTGGTACTTCACCCCCTATCATTTTTTTCAAGAAAGTCATTTTTTTAGGGTCTCATGTTTAATTCGTGATCTTAGTCATGTAAAGTGTTCACAAAACTGTCAATTTTAAACTGATTTGAACTTGTATTTACATACTTTATCACTAAATGTGAACTCTGTTGTTTATATTACAATGTTGTTCTATTGTCCGTTTCTTATACTCAGTTGTTACAATTATTTTAACTAGCGTTCAAAACGCACAACAGTGCACAGCTGGGACAGTAGAGTGAGATTTTGAGTGGGAAGGCTAGTTGTACAAATACAGGCTTTTGCATGTTTCCCTGGAAAATTTAAAAAAAATTGTCAGAAAAGTAGTTGTTTCAATGTTACTTTGGAAAGAAAGGGGGGCTACAGCCCCACCGGCTGTGCCATCCCTGCACAGGGGATGTATATTCATGATTCCTGGCAAGTTTAAAGTGGTCCTGTTGTCCTTACCAATCACCCATGCATGTCCAGCTGGAGACAGGCATATAGGATGAGAAACTAAAGATTAATTTGGAGTGGCTCAATATTTTGGGCCGCTAAGAACTTGCTTGTTACCTTGCTTAACTGATAGTGCAGGAAAGTCCTATTCTTTATGATATCTTTAACAATGCCAGAATAACCCAAATATGCAAAAGAACTCTTCATATTTCTTTATGTAACTGATTCAAATTTTGGGTGTAGTAGCGGAATGCACTCCACTTGTTCAACTTTTCTATAAAAATTAGCTTTCCCCCAATATTAAACATGTCTGCTTCTGCTGTATCGTTTACTATAGGTATCTTTCATTAAACCTTCTCAGTACACTTCAAATTTCATCCATATTTCTGTTATAGATCACATGGAATATTCTTGTAGATATGGGACATGAAGAACTCAAACAAGTTGGCGTCAGTGCTTATGGCCATCGACACAGAATCCTAAAAGCTGTGGAAGAAAGGGTGACAAATTTGGTACCAGGTAAAATGTTACTGGTTTTAACGAATTTTTACACAATGATCCTCAAATGTTTTGTTGATTAACATGGGAGAAAAAACCCAACTAAATTTAAACATATTTGGCAATAGCATCTCACTACTTGAGATATTTGTCTTCCTCCTCTATTACAACATTTGAATTAGAGTAAACATTGATGAGAATGATAAAATAGGTAGGTGTGTTTGTGATTATCATACAAATGATTGAGCAGTGAGAAATGAAAAATATCTGTTTCATCTGAGGACACTTGAAATTGAATTGGATATTGGTTTTAGGGCTCATTCCTGTGATAAGTAAAATCATGTGGGATTAGCCAGAGTAAAATAATTAAGTGAGCCCTTGCCCCTGACTGGGTTTACACTGGCCATTGGCAATCTGAAGATACAGTGCCCGGACTTGGGGACTGCAGTGGAATGAACCAAAATTGCTGTAGTGCTGAGGACAAAAGAGGAGGTAAGGATGGCCTTCTTGGGGATTTAAAGGTGGCATTTTGTGAGGAAATTATTGCAGAGGTGTTTGTTTTGGTTAGAAAATAATAGGATCCTAGAGCTTGCTTGATTTTTTTCAGTTGATGGAGCACGAAAGGAAAAGAATGACAACTATATTTGGTTTTCGGTAACAAAAAATTCCAAATCTGTTGTTGGAAGTTAGAATCTGTTGTTGGAATGTTATTAGACAATATCCAAATTTTTCCAGACGCTACATCCTTTGGATAGAGGCATGTAATTTACGAATTAAAGTGGATCTTGTAATTTCATTGTAATGGTTAATGGCGCTGTTTAACTCATTAAGGGCGGGACTCGTTCTTTTGACGAGTAAAATCGTCGTGCATTAGCCAGAGTAAAATACCCATGTGCACCCCTGCTCCTTAATGGGTTAAAACATTTTCCCATCTTTCTTGTAATGTTCAGAACAAACCCTAAGATATTGCTGCTCATCCATTTGCATTAAATTTGTAAATAAATGAGGTGAGCTCAAACTTTTTAGAAAAAGAGACATTTCTGAACTGTAAAGTCAAAATAGAGTAAACGTGTTTGAGAATATTTTGCTGACATTTGGTCGGTAGACTTTACGACATCTTTAGAGTAAAGTATGAATACAGGGAGTAAGTTAGCATGTTAAATTATATTCACAAAGCATTGGACAACACAATTGTAATGAAGAAAGAAGAATATGTGTGGAGAGGAAACTTTGAGAGGAAGAGAGAGATAAATGAAAACAAGGGAAGGGGACAGAGAGTTGAGTTAGTTAGTTGAGTTCGGGTATAAATTTAGAAATAACATGGCTTTCCCTAATTGAAAATTTCAAAGCGGAATTCAAATAGGAGACGATGGAATAATCGTGAAATTCCCCGTTCTCGTTTATTGCAGCTGCCTTAGATAATGACAAATTTGAAATTGGTGGAAAAGTAGATCATCAATTTGTAAACTACGATGTGTCTATGTGTAAAATGCCCATATAAAGAGATTTTACAATCTCTATAAACGCAAATTTTAACCAGCTAGTTTACAGACAAGTTGTTGGATTGATCGACTCTGGCAAACTTTGACATTTTACCTATCCTGAAAAAATTTGCAAACTTTATATTTCTAGATTATGTGAACAGATTTGTAAAATATATAATTTGTGGTCAATACTAAATGCTAAATTTACAGAGATGGCGACGAGTAGCGCGATCATAACACTGCTGTGCTATAATGTCAGATATTGATTGAGAAGAAGGCGCTACGAGGAAGATTTGCTGATAAATCGTACGTGCTAATCGATAAGATAAATGGTAGTGGTGTTTTTAGCCATTTAAATTCTTAAACAGTCAGGTGTTAGTCACAGTTATTCACTGTGTTGTAGCACCAATAGGCGACATTTCGCTCTTACGAATACTTGGCATGCAGTAATTTTTTTTACACTTAGTTTTCAATGTGTGTATAATTTTTGAACTGTAAATTACTTTTGTATTTTAATTTAACATGTAGCTATGAAAAGACATGATAAACTGATTAAAGTTATTGTGAGCAACTTTGCAAAATATTGTTACTGTTGTGCCCTTTTTTAACCTGTAGCTTTCCTGCTAATTTAGCAAAATTCACAGCTATTGAACATTTGATTTTGGCCGATACTCTTGCGCAAACTGGGAGGTAATTATAATGGTTTTTTTGTTTGTTTTTTTATGCTAAATTATCAGAAACGGAGGAAATGACTAACGTTTTCGGTCATCCTCCCCAACTCAGTATAGCAATTCCCAAGCTGAAAGATCTGCAGGTAACTTGCAAATCATGGGAATGTGCTCAGCTTCCGACGGATGTTTTGTGGCTGACCGTGACAGACGATGAATTCTTGGCGTGCTTTTTCTACCTTAGCAATGCCTTCAAGTCGTATAAAAAAGAACTTGGATATGTGCACTTCGGAGAAGTTGGTGATTGTGAGAAGAAGGTAAAGGTGTCTTTAATTAGATGCTCTAGAGGTGTCAGACAGGTTGGTGGTGCGCAAAATGTCGTCCAAAATGCTGTGGGAATTCTGAAACCAAAAGCCGTATTTTCTGTTGGGTTTTGTGGAGGGTTGAGGAAAGAGAAAGCAAAGCTGGGAGATGTGGTGATCTCGTCAAAGCTATCGACGTATGATGAAAAGAAAATTATCGGTGATGAGCAGCAGTGGTGTGGCAATACTATAAACGTGAGCAGACATATCGGGGACCTGATGAGAACAGCTGCCGACGGTTGGAGAGCTCCTCTGCTTGATCCAGAAGCACTTAAGGTGGAGGTCCATCGCGATGGGGAAATTCTATCTGGTCCAGAGCTGGCAAATTGCCCGAGAGAAAGTGAAAAGCTTGTGAAACAGTTTCCTGGAGCAATTGCAATTGAAGCGGAGGGCCAAGGTAAGGTTGTGATAAACGTTTTGGAACTTGTCAGTTACCCTAATAATATGTTCCGAAGGCATTCTTTTAAATTTAAAAGCTATACCTTTAAGGTTTGCTTCATTTTAAGGAGTCTACACTGCAGCATTTGATCTGGAAGTTGAATGGGTAGTCATTAAAGGAATCTCGCATTATGTTGAGAGCAGTGAACGTGGAGTTAAACAGTGGGAACCTTTTGCCTCCGCTATGGCCGCGTCAGTGGCTATGCACATTTTGAAAGAGTCAGACGTCCTAAAGAATTGGCGTCGCCATGAAGGGACGAACAAAAGCAATGTAAAAGGTAAAATTACAATGAATAAAAGTTATATCTCTAAGTGGAGAGGCACAGTGGGTGGCAGCCCTTGTGCTTTCTCAGTAGGGAGCTGAACAATGGACGATTACCGTATTTTGTGTATTAAACGCCTCAGGCGTTTATTTAAAAATTGGTACTTTGGTTCCGGCTATTAATAGGGATCCGGCGTTTATTAGTTTATTATTTTGTGAGATTTATTAAGGTTGATTTATTATCATCGACAGTTCAATGCATTAACACACGATTTTTAACGAAGGGAAAAAACAGGAAATTACAAATCGTTGGTTGCGTGACGAAGCTGAGAAATATAAAGAGCCCAGTACGGTGAAATGCTTTCCCTGATAGTGAAAAAGTACTTGAGAAACAGAAGACGTCTTTCGACCTTGAAACAGGCCAGCGAGAAGTTAAAAGAAAACGGGAGAAATTTGTAAAACGAAAGACGATTGCCGAGTGTTTAGCACTTTTTGAGTGTTTTTTTAACTTCGTGAGCGCCTCTATCGGTCGATTGGGTGTCTCGGGCAAAGTTTTCTGTCACTTTTATAAGAAAGCCGTTACGATGCCTGGTGATGATGACTCATTGACAGACAAGTTATGGGGGTGATGAAAAGAAAACGTTTGAGAATGTCTGTACCCTTTCGTGAGCAGGTTTTCAGGAGGTCTCCTCTTGGCGAGGAAAATCGCCTTGGGTTAACGAGAGAAAAATGAATAAGTTGCGAAATGACAACAGTGCTCATTAAAGGGTTAAAAGCTACTGTGTTTGTTGAAAATGGACATTTAAGTTAAAAATTTGTTTTAGGTGTTCGTAAATTTAGATTAAGAAAGGCAATTAGGTTGATTAATTTTTAATAACTTCTCAAAACATTATTATATAATTTTAAAACGCATATATATTTAACGTCTTAGAACCAAGTCACTTTTGTGTCCTTCCACCTAAGCCACCACACTACGTAGCGAAACGAAAAGAGACTGCTTCGATACTTCGTCAAAAGATGCAAGAACTCCGCTGCCATCATCGAAATTCTGTGACAAGCTTATATCTTTCAGGAAATCCCGGATGTGGTAAAACTCAGATGGCCAGGTTACTTGGTGAAGCAATGAATGCGGAGAACAATTTGTCGTTTGTATTTACCTTGGATGCTTCATCGCCAGAATCACTGTGTAATTCAATGTTTGATCTTGCTGTAAGACTGGGCTATGATGCAGGTACTCTATTAAAAGAGATATCAGAAGGCACATTTCATAAGAAGTTCAACAAGCTTTGCAGTTTAGTTAGCGTCAAAGCTAATTCCCATCACTGCTGGCTATTAATTGTGGACGGATTGGGCGTAAGTGGCGTGAAAGAGGAAATGAAGTTTTGGCGGGGAAATCGTGGCATCCAAAACTGGGGAGATGGTCAGCTGATCATAACCACACAGAGAGAAGATGACATCCCAGTAGGTGATAATGTGATGGAAGAATCTTTAAAGAATGGGTTGGGTCATGATGAAGCCGTAAATTTTTTAAAAGAAATTTCATTTATCGGGCAGCAAGATGAAAGCATTGGTAAAACACTAGAACAAGTTGTGGAGGAGTTGGATTACCAGCCATTAGCATTGGCCAATGCTGCGATTTACGCAAATGAATTGTCAAAGGCGAAGAAGAAAGTGACATGGAGGGATTACCTTGTAAAATTGCAGTTGGGGAAGCGAGAACTAATGGAAAAGAGTGCAGCAAAAAAAAATGAGGCATATTCATACGGCATGGTAGTAGCTACACGTCTTGTTGTAGAGGAACTTTTGGCGTCTTCTGATATTTTCAAACATATCTTCGTAGCGTTTACCTTCTGTGCCAATGCGATAGTTCCAGCTGACCTGATAGCAAAATATGTAGCGAGCAACATGGCGAATGTCGATGACGACGAAGTTCTTATTGTTTTAAAGAATTGTTGCCTGTTTTTGTGGAACGAAGATCCCATGGTAAATAGTTTGATGGTTCATCGAGTTGTCTACCGATGTTTTGTGACGGTACTTCACAAAAAGATAAGTTATTCCTCGAGGGTAGATTTTTTCTGCATGTGGCTAACTAATTTGGAAATTTTTGTGAAATTAAATATCGCAGAGAAAAATCCATCGACCTATGCCACCTTGTCCCTTCTAAAAGTCCACCTGCCGAAGAGTGATGATCGAAAGCAATGCTTCATCACACCAACCAGTAATTCAACCGAACCAACTACAGAAGCTAAATTCTTAGTAGGAGAATTCCTTTCAAAAGTTACAGCATTTCGTGATGTTTATCACAGGACATTCGATCTTAAAAACGATCTTAATTGCACGAAATACATCCTAAAGATTCTACCTTCCATTGATGGAAATAATCATCCGGATACTATCACGAATTTGAATCATCTTGGTAATGTGTATAAATGTCTTGGTGATCTAAAGAAAGCCGAGGAGCACTTCTTGGAAGCTTTGAAGATAAGGAAATCATGCTACGGGGACAGTCATCCGGACGTTGCCTTGTCCTTGAATAATCTGGGACTTGTGTATGACAATCTTGGAGATCTAAAGAAAGCCGAGGAGCACTTCTTGGAAGCTTTGAAAATAAAGAAAACATGCTACGGGGACAGTCATCCGGACGTTGCCTTGTCTTTGAATAATCTGGGAGTTGTGTATAAAAATCTTGGTGATCTAAAGAAAGCCGAGGAGCACTGCTTGGAAGCTTTGAAGATCAGGAAATCATGCTATGGGGACAGTCATCCGGACGTTGCCACGTCTCTGAATAATCTGGGAGTTGTGTACGACAATCTTGGTGATCTAAAGAAAGCCGAGGAGCACCACTTGGAAGCTTTGAAAATAAGGAAATCATGCTACGGGGACAATCATCCGGACGTTGCCACGTCTTTGAATACTCTGGGAGTTGTGTATGACAATCTTGGTGATCTAAAGAAAGCCGAGGAGCACTACTTGGAGGCTTTGAAAATAACGAAATCATGCTACGGGGAAAGTCATCCAGACGTTGCCACGTCTTTGAATAATCTGGGAGTTGTGTATAAGAATCTTGGTGATCTGAAGAAAGCCGAGGAGCACTGCTTGGAAGCTTTGAAGATAAGGAAATCATGCTACGGGGACAGTCATCCAGACGTTGCCACGTCTTTGAATAATCTGGGAGTTGTGTATCGAAATATTGGTGATCTAAAGAAAGCCGAGGAGCACTGCTTGGAGGCTTTGAAAATAAGGAAATCATGCTACGGGGACAGTCATCCAGACGTTGCCACGTCTTTGAATAATCTGGGAGTTGTGTATCAAAATGTTGGTGATCTAAAGAAAGCCGAGGAGCACTACTTTGAAGCTTTGAAAATAAGGAAATCATGCTACGGGGACAATCATCCGGACGTTGCCACGTCTTTGAATACTCTGGGAGTTGTGTATGACAATCTTGGTGATCTAAAGAAAGCCGAGGAGCACTACTTGGAGGCTTTGAAAATAACGAAATCATGCTACGGGGAAAGTCATCCAGACGTTGCCACGTCTTTGAATAATCTGGGAGTTGTGTATAAGAATCTTGGTGATCTGAAGAAAGCCGAGGAGCACTGCTTGGAAGCTTTGAAGATAAGGAAATCATGCTACGGGGACAGTCATCCAGACGTTGCCACGTCTTTGAATAATCTGGGAGTTGTGTATCGAAATATTGGTGATCTAAAGAAAGCCGAGGAGCACTGCTTGGAGGCTTTGAAAATAAGGAAATCATGCTACGGGGACAGTCATCCAGACGTTGCCACGTCTTTGAATAATCTGGGAGTTGTGTATCAAAATGTTGGTGATCTAAAGAAAGCCGAGGAGCACTACTTTGAAGCTTTGAAAATATTGAAATCATGCTACGGGGACAGTCATCCAGACGTTGCCAGGTCTTTGAATAATCTGGGAGTTGTGCATCAAAATGTTGGTGATCTAAAGAAAGCCGAGGAGCACTACTTGGAAGCTTTGAAAATAAGGAAATCATGCTACGGGGACAGTCATCCAGACGTTGCCACGTCTTTGAATAATCTGGGAGTTGTTTATGACAATCTTGGTGATCTGAAGAAAGCCGAGGAGCACTACTTGGAAGCTTTGAAAATATGGAAATCATGCTACGGGGACAGTCATCCAGACGTTGCCACGTCTTTGAATAATCTGGGAGTTGTTTATGACAATCTTGGTGATCTAAAGAAAGCCGAGGAGCACTACTTGGAAGCTTTGAAAATATGGAAATCATGCTACGGGGACAGTCATCCAGACGTTGCCACGTCTTTGAATAGCCTGGGAATTGTGTATGACAATCTTGGTGATCTAAAGAAAGCCGAGGAGCACTACTTGGAAGCTTTGAAAATATGGAAATCATGCTACGGGGACAGTCATCCAGACGTTGCCAGGTCTTTGAATAATCTGGGAGTTGTGTATGACAATCTTGGTGATCTAAAGAAAGCCGAGGAGCACTACTTGGAAGCTTTGAAAATATGGAAATCATGCTACGGGGACAGTCATCCAGACGTTGCCACGTCTTTGAATAATCTGGGAGTTGTTTATGACAATCTTGGTGATCTAAAGAAAGCCGAGGAGCACTACTTGGAAGCTTTGAAAATATGGAAATCATGCTACGGGGACAGTCATCCAGACGTTGCCACGTCTTTGAATAATCTGGGAGTTGTGTATCGAAATATTGGTGATCTAAAGAAAGCCGAGGAGCACTGCTTGGAGGCTTTGAAAATAAGGAAATCATGCTACGGGGACAGTCATCCGGACGTTGCCACGTCTTTGAATAATCTGGGAGTTGTGTATCAAAATGTTGGTGATCTAAAGAAAGCCGAGGAGCACTACTTTGAAGCTTTGAAAATATGGAAATCATGCTACGGGGACAGTCATCCCGACGTTGCCAGGTCTTTGAATAATCTGGGAGTTGTGCATCAAAATGTTGGTGATCTAAAGAAAGCCGAGGAGCACTACTTGGAAGCTTTGAAAAGATTGAAATCATGCTACGGGGACAGTCATCCAGACGTTGCCACGTCTTTGAATAATCTGGGAGTTGTTTATGACAATCTTGGTGATCTGAAGAAAGCCGAAGAGCACTACTTGGAAGCTTTGAAAATCTGGAAATCATGCTACGGGGACAGTCATCCAGACGTTGCCACGTCTTTGAATAATCTGGGAGTTGTTTATGACAATCTTGGTGATCTAAAGAAAGCCGAGGAGCACTACTTGGAAGCTTTGAAAATATGGAAATCATGCTACGGGGACAGTCATCCAGACGTTGCCACGTCTTTGAATAATCTGGGAGTTGTGTATGACAATCTTGGTGATCTAAAGAAAGCCGAGGAGCACTACTTGGAAGCTTTGAAAATCTGGAAATCATGCTACGGGGACAGTCATCCAGACGTTGCCACGTCTTTGAATAATCTGGGAGTTGTTTATGACAATCTTGGTGATCTATAGAAAGCCGAGGAGCACTACTTGGAAGCTTTGAAAATATGGAAATCATGCTACGGGGACAGTCATCCAGACGTTGCCACGTCTTTGAATAATCTGGGAGTTGTGTATCGAAATATTGGTGATCTAAAGAAAGCCGAGGAGCACTGCTTGGAGGCTTTGAAAATAAGGAAATCATGCTACGGGGACAGTCATCCAGACGTTGCCACGTCTTTGAATAATCTGGGAGTTGTGTATCAAAATGTTGGTGATCTAAAGAAAGCCGAGGAGCACTACTTTGAAGCTTTGAAAATATTGAAATCATGCTACGGGGACAGTCATCCAGACGTTGCCAGGTCTTTGAATAATCTGGGAGTTGTGCATCAAAATGTTGGTGATCTAAAGAAAGCCGAGGAGCACTACTTGGAAGCTTTGAAAATATTGAAATCATGCTACGGGGACAGTCATCCAGACGTTGCCGCGTCTTTGAATAATCTGGGAGTTGTTTATGACAATCTTGGTGATCTGAAGAAAGCCGAGGAGCACTACTTGGAAGCTTTGAAAATCTGGAAATCATGCTACGGGGACAGTCATCCAGACGTTGCCACGTCTTTGAATAATCTGGGAGTTGTTTATGACAATCTTGGTGATCTAAAGAAAGCCGAGGAGCACTACTTGGAAGCTTTGAAAATCTGGAAATCATGCTACGGGGACAGTCATCCAGACGTTGCCACGTCTTTGAATAATCTGGGAGTTGTGTATGACAATCTTGGTGATCTAAAGAAAGCCGAGGAGCACTACTTGGAAGCTTTGAAAATCTGGAAATCATGCTACGGGGACAGTCATCCAGACGTTGCCACGTCTTTGAATAATCTGGGAGTTGTTTATGACAATCTTGGTGATCTAAAGAAAGCCGAGGAGCACTACTTGGAAGCTTTGAAAATATGGAAATCATGCTACGGGGACAGTCATCCAGACGTTGCCACGTCTTTGAATAATCTGGGAGTTGTGTATCGAAATATTGGTGATCTAAAGAAAGCCGAGGAGCACTACTTGGAAGCTTTGAAAATCTGGAAATCATGCTACGGGGACAGTCATCCAGACGTTGCCACGTCTTTGAATAATCTGGGAGTTGTGTATGACAATTTTGGTGATCTAAAGAAAGCCGAGGAGCACTACTTGGAAGCTTTGAAAATAAGGAAATCATGCTACGGGGACAGTCATCCGGTCGTTGCCACGTCTTTGAATAATCTGGGAGTTGTGTATGACAATCTTGGTGATCTAAAGAAAGCCGAGGAGCACTACTTGGAAGCTTTGAAAATATTGAAATCATGCTACGGGGACAGTCATCCAGACGTTGCCAGGTCTTTGAATAATCTGGGAGTTGTGTATCAAAATGTTGGTGATCTAAAGAAAGCCGAGGAGCACTACTTGGAAGCTTTGAAAATAAGGAAATCATGCTACGGGGACAGTCATCCGGACGTTTCCACGTCTTTGAATAGTCTGTGAGTTGTGTATCAAAATGTTGGTGATCTAAAGAAAGCCGAGGAGCACTACTTGGAAGCTTTGAAAATAAGGAAATCATGCTACGGGGACAGTCATCCGGACGTTTCCACGTCTTTGAATAGTCTGTGAGTTGTGTATCAAAATGTTGGTGATCTAAAGAAAGCCGAGGAGCACTACTTTAGTGCTTCGAAAATAACAAAATCAACCTAAATCATAATAAAATCATGCTTAACATTGCAAACGATTTTTTGTTTTTTTTAAATTACGAATTTGTAGATAAGGTAATAGTTAGTTTTAGAAAAAGTTCATTGAAATGAATGCACAAATTAAGACCGTGCATGCATGTTTGACTTTTTCGAACGTCGATTAGAGATTCAAGACGACAAAGGTTGTTGAATTATTTAAGAAATACGAAATGGGTTCCTTTGCTTCGATATTGGATCGAAGCATGTGGGATGTTGCGAGACTTGAGAAAAGCATAAAAAGTCATGAGCCGCTGGGCGATTTTTTTTAAGCCTTTCGATAGTCGATGACAGTATGCAAACACGGGAATCCATTTGGTATTATTTTTATAAAATAAGGACAGATAAAAGATTGTTAACTTCATTAAAACTTTGATGAAGTGAACAAATTTGGTGGAATCCTGAACGTCAAATTAGAGACAAGCTGAAGAAGATGGAACTGTTGCTGTCAACAAAGGTAAACCAGTTCAACGTGAAGAAAAGATTAAAAAACAAGTGAGTCTTTTGTAGTTATTCAAAAGTCAACCAATCTACCAAGTGTGTGAAACACTACACAGTATTCGAACACACAAAAACAATTACGAATTTCTTTTAAAAAAAATGACGCTGAACGTGCAATACAAACTTGGTCACACTTTTGGCGAGAAATTTCCCATGTTTGGATACTCTGATTCTTTTTCTGATCCAAACATGGGCATTAACCAATAAGAGATCGCGTACGGTGCAGGTTATTTTATAAAAATTATGTCATAAAATGAAGTGCATTATTGGGTAGTCGTAGAGCATTTTGTCCTTTATATACAGTGCTGTGAGCGCAGCTGCTCTTGAAGCTGCTTCAGGTTCCCCCAGGCCCAGGGGGTTAGCTCATCCATGGGTCCCATCCTGGATAACGGGTGAAGAGACAACTGATCAAATCAGGAGCCGAGTCCCTTATGCGGTTCTGTTTTCCTACTCGACAGCAATTCCAACAGCTTACCTAAAAGGGAGTGCGATGACAACCCTTTGACCGAGTTATGGTGCAACCTAAAGAACGGCAAAATGGGTGCAGTGAGAAGATCTGCAGCGGAGGCCAGTGGCAGCTTTTGCAGCAAGATGGTTTCTCCGGCTGTCGCAGCTACGCTTTGCAGTCGAACTACAGAACATCTTGCCAAGGGACACTACAGTGTGCTGGATGGTGTCTGCTTCATTAGTGCAGCCTCACTGAATCTTCATGACGTCAGAATATAACGAATTTGCAAGTAATGTTACCGCATACAGGGCAAGTGATTAGACAGTTACTGTTTTCGGCCCGATTACGGATTTTTATCGTTATACTGTGGCTAACATTTTACAGCTAAGTCTGTAGTTTAGCGGACACCAGTGTGTCACTGACCTGCGCCGCGGGCTCAGTGGAAGTTTGTGTGCGAAATTATACGACAACATCGAAAGCATGAAAACTTTCTAAAAGATGACGTACAGAGTGAGGAGAAATATAAGATTGAAAACTCAAGTTTTGAGTAAAATCAAGACAATTATGGTATTTGCGTGATATTTCGTGTTTATTTCAAAGACATCGTCAGACAGACTGATACATAAACATTGCCTAGGTCTATTCATACAGGCGTGGGTACTTCTTACTTAGATCTTTCAGCACACACACACTGATAACTTTCTCACTCTGTCAAATAAATAATTAATTAGCGTCTCTTTACTGTATTTAGGTCTAGCTCTTTTTAACGATGACTCAACAGTACCCACGCCTGTATGAATAGACCTAGGCAATGTTTATGTATCAGTCTGTCTGACGATGTCTTTGAAATAAACACGAAATATCACACAAATACCATACTTGTCTTGACTTTACTCAAATCTTGAGTTTTCAAGATGACTTTGATATTCGGAGTCTGTTTTATCTTATATTTCTTCAAATTTGTCGGCTGGTGCTGGATTTTAGAGTGAGGAGAACAATTTAAAAATGAAGTTTTTTGCAATGAGCATGAGGGTAAGGGTTATTATTTGGGTTAGAGTTTGTGTTTGGGATTAGTGTTATGTTTAGGGTGTAGGATTAGCGTTAGTGTATGAATTTGGCATTGCTACAGGAAGTTTCCGTTTGGTCACTTCTGGAAAACACCACTGAAATGTCCAAGTAATTGGTTCTCGGCTAAAAATTCGCCTCATGTGTTTGTCCTTAACGTAGTTCCACGACAAAGCAATGAGAATATCGCTTTAAAATTATGTTAGCAAATGAATTATCTGATTTTCGTGCCAAAACGTTTTCAGTGAGCCCACGGTATAGGTCAGTGTAATAAAATTGTAACATACTGGTGTCCACTAAACTGCATTTGTAGCCATTTTACTTGTGACCAACACCAGACCATTTTACTGGTGAAAAGGAGACTTCATTGACCGGAAAGAGTAAAAGGTCCCAGCCGCGGTTGGTTCAGCTTGTTTTTTTGTCCTCCTAAGTCATACATTGAATGAACATTGTAGGAAAGTTTATGAATGTCCGTTGGATGATCGATATGTTAATATTGTCCTCATTATATGAGGTGTTTATCACCCACTATTGATAACCCTGAAAATCAATTTTAACCACAGAAGAAAATGCTCAAAGTCACACTTAAACAAGGGCGCGGAAAAATGAGGGGCTTAGTGGGCTATAGCTTGCCCAATGTCTCTAACGAGGGGCATAAACCCCTGTTACACTGTGCAACGATAACAATACGATAGCGATACGATAGTAATAAAAAATATCATTTCCCTATAAAATGTCTGTTAGCGGTCATACTGTAACAAGGAAATAATTATCGTTGAGCGATAACGATAATGATATTAAAATCGCCCAGCAGGACGATAACGATAGATTTTTCAGCCTATCAAAACTCTCATTTGCTAGGCCGCCTAAACTGTATCCGTTGTTTCTGTACATCAGTTTCTAAGAGGCTTATTAGGTCATGAAACTGACGCCGCTACATTGTAAAATCATGGTTTTATCTTCATATGTTTTTAGTTCTCTTAACAAAGTGTGAAATTCGTGCAAGAAAAGCTGCTGTTTGTTTAAATTATGAACGCAAATGTGTTTGGTTTTCTTCTTTTTCTGCTGCCTTCTCTTTAACGGCCATGAAAGAAGCAGCTCAGTTTCTAATTGTAAACCGCTCATGTTGGCGGGATTTTTCCTTCGCTGGCGTTAGCTGATGATTGCTTTTTGTTAGCACAATGGGAGTGTGGGAACGTGTTCTTCTGTTGCCACGTGGACGATGGAATTGATTTTATGGTTGAAATGTGACCGCGGGGATAATAGGTAACTGATGGGATATTAAAGTTCTATCCCTTATAATATCTTAATCAGTAAAATCAATGTCCGAAAATGCTTCAGTGCATATATATTTCTTTAACTATGAGAAATTTCAGCGTTATACCAGCGGAATCCACCCTCCCTTGTGCTACATTTTTAAGAATTATCACCTCCCAATATAACATGTGCAGGTGCCATCGCGCCCAAAACTTTATTGATTACGTGTTGGTGAAGGTAGGTCGTCTAGGCTCGTGAGCAACCTAATCGGCGTTCATCTCGGGGGTAGCACCAGGAATTCCCCGATGCAGGGGATAACGTCTACGACAGGGGGGCTAAGGCAGAAAAGGCAGGACCGCGCCAACTTTATAATTTCTTTATTTGAAGTTCAAAAACATGTTATTTTTCGAAAGAATAATCGCATACTGACTAGAAACAGTTTACTTTCAGATTCCGCATGCCAAGACAAGACTCTATTATGTTTCTCGGCTGAATTAAAAACAAGTACTCATAGTTTGCACAATATATAAATGAGTTTTGTACACCTTTCTCTGTTCATTACTAGAAAATATTCTATCATTAACGCCAACCTCAAACTCGCTAACGCAAAAATACATTCATTTTATTCAATCGACATTCACTAGCGTAGATATGCAACTATTTGCATCAAAGGTATTCCATGGCTTCAACAGGCGACCATTAACATTGTTCTACTTTACATTAGGGACAATAAAATTTCAATTACGCAACAGAAATATCTTGCCTGATCGAAATTTTATTATCCCTGATGGATAGTAGAATGGTATTAATGGTCGTCTGTTGGTGCTATAGAATGTCCTTTGTGCAAATGGTTGCGTATCTACGCTAGTAAATGTCGATTGAATAAAATGAATGTATTTGTGTGTTAATGAGTTTGAGGTTGGCGTTAATGATAATATATTTTCTGGTAATGAACGGCAAAAGGTGTAATATTTAAAACACGAGTAGGAGCGTTTTATCAGATTGAAAACAGGAGCGCGAAGCGTGAATGTTTTAGATTTGATAAAACGCGCACTACGAGTGTTTTGAATAGCTTCAAAGACGACCACAATAGATTGACGTAAGTAGGTGAATTCTACCATTTTTGATTCCTTTTTACCATTGTTGATAGAACACGGTGGAGTTCACTGCCGAACAGAAGGAATTAATGTTTAATTAATATAAATTGGCTATTTATTATTCAAAATGCAAAAACATGATCTTCCAATAGATGTGTGCAACTATAGGCAGAAACACAGGCTTTTGGCATCCCTTTGACAAGACAAAGCAGTTTGCGGTTTGGATTTTCAAAATGCAGCCGTCAAAAAGGGCTTTTCGGCCAACGAAAAATGCAGACGTGCGGAAAAGATTATTGGAAGATTCTATTCCAAAATCGACACGAGAATCGACAAAATGGGTTGATCAAATATTCAATGAATGGCAAATGGGTAGGGCAAACAAAGATCCGAGTTTAGAGAGTGATTCTTTCAGCTTTGACATGTCAAAGATACGTGTGGGTACAAATATTGTTAACATATCCGCTGAGTCACAGAATTCATGGCTTACGAAGTTCATACAAGAGGTTTGCAAAGAAAACGGGCAAGGGTATCCGGGAAGAACACTTTACATTATGGTGTGCGGTATCCAACGGTATTTGAACAAGGAAAATGCAAGTTTAGCGGTTTCTCTACTAGCTAAAAACAAAATGAGGTATGGTTTCTGTAATGTTTAAACAAGTTTTCGTTATCCGTAAGCATCCCTTTGACAAGACAAAGCAGTTTGCGGTTTGGATTTTCAAAATGCAGCCGTCAAAAAGGGCTTTTCGGCCAACGAAAAATGCAGACGTGCGGAAAAGATTATTGGAAGATTCTATTCCAAAATCGACACGAGAATCGACAAAATGGGTTGATCAAATATTCAATGAATGGCAAATGGGTAGGGCAAACAAAGATCCGAGTTTAGAGAGTGATTCTTTCAGCTTTGACATGTCAAAGATACGTGTGGGTACAAATATTGTTAACATATCCGCTGAGTCACAGAATTCATGGCTTACGAAGTTCATACAAGAGGTTTGCAAAGAAAACGGGCAAGGGTATCCGGGAAGAACACTTTACATTATGGTGTGCGGTATCCAACGGTATTTGAACAAGGAAAATGCAAGTTTAGCGGTTTCTCTACTAGCTAAAAACAAAATGAGGTATGGTTTCTGTAATGTTTAAACAAGTTTTCGTTATGTCTCTCAGTTAAAAAACCGCATTTTGTTATTTAAACAAACATTTACATTCTGTTTTTGTTTGCTTTTCAGATTGATGGTGTTTCGTCAAGCACTGGATGCCGAAATGAGGATGGCTTCGAGTGACGGCGTAGGCAAGAAAACAAAAATGGCGAAATGAACTGAAATAACAGAAGAACACGAGAACATTTTACGGGAGAAGGGTCTGCTCAGTGAAGATACAGCTAAGTCTTTACTGAGTACAATTTATTTCTGTAACGGAAAGTTGTTTGGATTGAGATCTAAAGAACATCGAGACTTGAGGTTATGCAACTTTCGTATTGACTCAAAGTCAGTAACGTATGACGAGAGTGTTTCGAAGAATTACCATGGCGGTCTCAAAGATCTTAAATACAATCCGCGAGTTGTAAGGCATGTCTACTGTACAAGAAATAACGTTAATCGCGCACGATGTATTGTGAAGTGTTATGCTAAGTATATGGAAAAGACAAAAGTTGACAGAGAAACGAGAGGCTTTTTATCTCAAGCCAAATGTAAATCCAGAAATTTTGCAGTTTTACGATGTGGTAATGAGTATGAATACACTAAATCAAATCCTCCCGAACTTGTGTAAGAGTGCTGATTTGAGTAGGGAAACATGTCATTGCTTAAGAGTTACTTGCCCTACGAGGCTGTTTCAATCCAATGTAGCCGAAAAGTTGATCTGAAGACGAGCAGGTCATCGGTCTAATGGATTACTGACGTATAAGAAGAAAAAGTGAGGAGCAGGATTTGAAAGCGAGCAACCTTTTAGGCCGACCGAATCTAGAAGCTGGTAAAGAAAAAAAATCAAGAGAAAAGTGACGTAGATTTTACGTTTGGTTTTGATGTTCCTGACGAGTTGTTATGTAACATTCTTTTGCCAAAGTCAGAGGTCCAGAAAGCAGAGTATGCGGGGAGTTGTGTGTTATCTGATTGTGTCTTTAATAATTACACTATTAATTTTGGAAGCTTAAGCTCTAGTTGAATGTATTATTTGTCCATTATCTGGTTGTGAAAATAGAGCAAATTTTTTGTTTAGTGTAAATTTAAAAGATCGATTACCATTGCCAAATAAAGATAAGTTTGCTTGTTTTATGAATTGCTAATTAGGATGACAATTTTATGTAAATTTCACGTTCATTAGTATTCTTTATATAAATTTCATGCTAGTTAGCATTCATAGTCGTTTTATCAGGTATAAAAACTTTGCACATGAT
The DNA here is from genome assembly GCA_030142905.1 of Heliopora coerulea. Lineage (NCBI taxonomy): Eukaryota > Metazoa > Cnidaria > Anthozoa > Scleralcyonacea > Helioporidae > Heliopora > Heliopora coerulea. Next base: position 1,097,065 of record JASJOG010000094.1, read on the forward strand.
CAAATACGCGCATATGATTGGACAATTCCGCTAATGAATATTAACGAGTTTTTGGAAATCAGTTAAATACTCCCCAATGGATTGTTTATTTTTCCCTGACATGGGGACAGCACGACGTGTTTACTTTTCAGTTACAGTTCAGTTACAGTAATACAGAGACTTCTTTAGGAATCTGAGAAGTTTCTGCGATGAATGGGTGTTGTTTTGAGTGATGGCTCCAATGTAAGTAGAAAGTCTGAAATTCCCCAATACCCTCTTCGGTTTATTGTCTCAAATTATGGAGTTTTCAAATCTCAAGCGAGATAGTTTTCTTTGGTATAAAGTAGAAGGTTAAGGCATCAAAAGCGGACTTGTCATTGGTTTCTCCTCGGTTAGGAAATATCTCCAAAATATCGTTTACTCTATTAGAATTCCGAAATTAGTGAAGTAACAAGGCCCTTTTCCGACCGTCGTTGCATGGATTCATGGCAGTAACGAGATTGTCGAAGAGGTTCAAGTGCTTTTCCCATCTTGCGGGTAAGTTAGATTGATTATGAATATCCAATTCAGGAAAAGGCATGGTAGTCGATTGGTGAGGGACATTGGGGGACAATTGATCAATTGTTCCCTTTCGACATTTGGGTGGGCCATTAAATTGTACATCGTAACTTGAAGTGAAATGGAGAAAATTGTACGGCCCTGTGTTGTTGGGCCTTGATGTGGCCCCACAAGGGGCCTTCACAGACCTTATATTTTTAAATGAGTTCCGGATATCCCCAAGGTGGCTAACATTTGGCCCTTGGCAGGCCACTAATGATTGCTTGCGTCCCCACTTCTGGGTACAGATTCACGACCATGGGAAAAGATGGAATCGCAGTAATCCTGAATTATCGTAAATTAAAGTAACTAGCACTATTTTCGTTGCCAATGTAATATAGATCTTCATTTATTTTTACTTCTCCACTGTTGCTATATCAGAAAGTGTACAGGTACCCTGGACGCTACAGTTCCTATGCCAGTGGTGTAGACAGTCTTGGCCTTCCCCGAGGCAAAAACTTATTCGTGTTTCGATAATTCTTGGATCATCGTTGGAATCCATTATTAGATTGAATGGACATTTAGCTTCCCTTTTTTACGGGGCGAAAAATATTTAGCCAACTAAGTCATATATGAGGCCCGAGAATCAGCCCATTTATCGACGGGATTACGGTGGTACCGGAAGAAGAGGGAATGTTTTTAGCTGAGATTCCTTCTTATCTAATGTTGGCATCCTATGTCCAATGTAGTGGAGACCAAATTTAGTATTTCTGTGAATGCAATGCTTCAAATATTTGCCCATTTCCCCGTATATATCTTGGAATTCTCTGTGACTCTCTTTTTTACTTCGCTGCACCTTTCCTCGACGTTCCCCTTTTCGTTCTATACCTTCTCATTTTTGTCCTGATTTTCTCCCTTTTCATTTTTCCGGGTGGCAAGCTGCCCTCCCTCTGTCCCTCCTCCACTGGCTAAGCCACTGTCATAAAGATAACAACGATCTGTATTTCTCATTTTAGCGCTCGCTCACCTTAGTATCAATTTAGTTATAAGTTAAGGTGTGATTCCTCTTCTCGATTGAGTGTGTAATAATGATGACGATGATTGTAATGATAATGGTGGTAATGATGATGATGTTGTTGATGATGTGATAATGATGATTTAGGTGTTGATCACAGTGGTAAGGACGATAATGTCGATTTGCTAATGAAGATGAAAGAATGAATGAATGAATGAATGAATGAATGAATGAATGATCGAAGAACGAACGAACGAATGAATGATTGAAACGAAATTCTAACAACTATAAAGTTGATTTCCATATAAGCCGTGTATTTACAAAAGTCGGTAAGTTAAAAATGTTAAAACTACTGGCATAATGACGATTCTTAAGATGATAGATGAACGTTCGTCAAGCTCTGTCCTATGAAAAGCGATTTCTGAGTCCCAGACGGAGATCGAATCCACAACCTTCTGATGACAGGTGAGACGGTCTAACCATTGAACTACCAAAACTCAGACGGTGAACTACGGTGCAAGTTCGAGATATGTTCGACCTAAGCGGAAGCCACTATATCTTAATAATGACATAGTGAAATGTCAGTCATAGCACGCCTCAAGACCTCTCCAACCTGGACGATTACTTTCACTGGCACTTACTGATTCTCCTGGGCCCAAACCGTTCACTCAACTTATACTAGCCTAAGACGTACTGATTTCTTGTTACTTTTTTGTTCTTTATTGGAAAAAGTAGATTTACTAAGCATTAGTTTGTGATTAAATCCACTAGTTGCATTGTGAAATAACACGTAATTGATGTATAAGTTAAATTTTAAGACGAATTAAATCATACGAACACTCATGTGCCTAGTCTTATTATTTCTAATTGTTAGACTACGCAAATACACTTAGAATAGTAGTGGTTTTCCGAAGTGCATTGAGCATATCTTCTGCATTTTCATGGAAAAACTGGGTGAGAACTTAATGAAAGAAAACATAAATAATTAGTTAAAATTGTATCGGACTTGCGTAAAACTGAATTCTAGACCCACATGTGGAATATAGTCTGTCCCGGTATAAATGTCACTAAATTTGATCAGTTAATTAATACTTAATGAACTCATTTACATGTATATGCTTGATTGTAATAAATTGTAATAAATTTGCACGATATAAGATTGCTTGCACTAGGTGTATGGATTAGTTGACATAAATTAATGACGTCGACAGTTTTTTTCATATTTAATAATACAAAAACCTGGATATTCAGATCTGTTATACATATTAAACATATTTGTGTTTCTTTTCTCATTTGAGACTTTCTTTGTACTCCCTTGGTGAAAGAGCTTCGCCCAGCTTGCCCTTCTGTGATTTGACAGAAGTGGTCCAACGTAGCCCAAGTCGGGCATTAAACCCAACAAGGTTCCACCTCAGACTTGCCGCAACCTTCCAGGCAGGAGTCCTCGGGGTTCTTTATAGAAAGGAGTGGCCGTCCATCTTGCGGAGACGGAAGCCGTCGCTTGACATATCCGGGCGAGTTGACTCCTGCTCTCCAGTTCAGGTCTTGCTCGAAGGATTCACATACAGAAGACTCATTGCGGAATGTTTTCCACAAAAAGGTCTAACCCCTTTACCCTTTGTTGAAATTTTCGACTTTAAACAATGAGGTCAATTCTGGCCTAAAATGACTGAAATTCAGAGAAAATGAAATGATTTGGGCTAAACATTTATATTTTGACCTTATTTTGAAGGTTTACGAAATGTCGAAAAATCGTCAAAAACCATAGGTTAACTCATTTGATTGTTGGTAAAATTTTCGACCTTTGAAATTCACCTCAATTCTTTCTTAAAGTGACTAAATTAGAGCCCAAATCAATTGATTTGGGATAAAGAATCATATTTTTACCTTATTTTGAACTTTTGAAATTGGTCCAAAAATCGTCAAAACCCATGCATTAAGCGCAATACTTTTTGGCGAAATTTTCAACTTTTAAAATTCACTTCAATTCTGGTTTACGAATACAAAATTAGAGATAAAATCCACTGATCTGGCCTAATGAACCATATTTTTACATTATTTTGAAGGTTTGAGTTAGGACGAAAAATCATCAAAAACCTTGGGTTAACCCATTTACTTTTTGGTGAAATTTTGGACCTTCAAAATTCACCAAAATTTTTCTCTAAATCGACTCAAATTCAGCCAAAACTCGATGATTTCGGCTAAACAACCATATCCTTAAACACGGAGTGACGCTATAAAAGGGTAAGCTCCTCCTACATTTCTGGCTTCGTATGGCGGTTGCATGTTTCAAAATGGCGGACACCTTGAAGCGTGACTGAACTGTACAGCGTAGAGCTACACAAGCGTGTCCTAGAGCCTAAAGCTTACGGAAATACTTTTAAAATGTGTTTTTAAAATACAGATAAACAATATATAAAGCAATAAATAGCTGAACATGCCACATTTACTGATTTTTCTGGTTGTTATACGTCGTATTATAATCATTCGAGACGTCCTGCGCATCTTCATTCACTTATAGTCATCCTACCCCCGCAGTGTTTGGGCACGATTCACATTTTATTACTTCGGCGATGTGTCATAGCCATCTGTATTCTTTTTGGCGAATACTTGAAGCTTGTAATATTATAAATATAAACAAAACCTGGCACCACTTTCAAATTCATTTGTGGCAAATATGCTCGGTCGCTCTCATCCAACAGCTCGGACTTCTACCTCTGCGCAAAGCACAACTCCGCGTTCTGCGGGGCTTAGCAAGTATGATCGCAATAAAGCCTACTACCAGAAGAATAAAAGTGCAATTAAATAGAGCAAGGCCTACTACGGCTTCAAAATGGAAGTAAAACGCGATGAGGAAGGGCGCTTGGTAGAAGTACGTAAAAAGATCAACACCGTGAGGAATAAGTTACTGTCCAACGGAAAACCGGCAGGAAATATTGAAGTGATGGAATTGCTCTTGGATTGTTGGCTCAGTCAAAACAGTTCAAATGGCCAACAGGCGCAAAATATTATCCAGGCAGCAACGTCGTTGCAAACAAATTCACCTCCTATATTCTCCTCAATTGAACGTGATATCCGTCCACCGGAAATTAGTCTGAACTCAATTGACCAATAACATGCGACCTTTCTTTAATCATAATTGACAGACTGAGAAACTCAGCCTCTTCTTATGCGATCGCTCCGTGTTTAAGTTATTTCGAGAGTTTGAGATTGGTCGAGAAATCGTCGAAAACCTTGGGTAACCCCTTTAATTTTTCGTCAAATTCTCGAATTTCAAATTTCAGTTCAATTTTGTCATAAAATGACTGAAATTAGAGCAAAACATCATTATATGGTCCAAAACTTCTTGTTTTGAGGTTATTTCGATATTTTGAAATTGGTCTAAAAATCATCAAAAACCACGGGTTAACCCCTTTAGTTTTGGTGAAATTTTCCGCCTTCAGCTTTCCAGTAAGTTTCGTTGTTAAATGACTTAAATCATTGGAAAAAATCCGTATATAGTCCAAACTTTCTTATTTTGAGGTTATTTCGATACTTTGAGATTGGACAAAAAATCGTCAAAAACTATGGGTTAACCCCTTTAACATTTGGCAAAATTTTCGACCTTCAAATTTCCAATCAATTTTGCCCTAAAATGACTGAAATTAGTGCAAAACGTCAGTATATGGTCCAAACCTTCTTATTTTGTGGTTATTTCCACAGTATGAAATTGGTCGGAAAATCGTGAAAAGCCATGAGTTAACCCGTTTACTTTTTGGTGAAATTTCCGACTTTCAAATTTCGAATCAATTTCGCCCTAAAATAGAAGAAAGCAGTAGGAAACATCAGTATATGGTCCAAAACATCTTGTTTTGAGGTTATTTCGGTCGTTTGAAATTGGTCGAAAAATCATCAAAGGCCATGTTTTAACACTTTCATTTTTTTGTGCAACTTTCGGCCTTCAAATTTGCGATCAACTTTGCCCTAAAATGACTGAAATGAATAGAAAACGTCAGTATATATGGTGCAAACCTTCTTGTTTTGAGGTTATTTCGATAGTTTGAAATTGATCGAAGAATCGTGAAAAAGAATGGGTTAACCCTTTTACTTTTTGGTGAAATTTTTGCCCATCAAATTTCCAATCAATTTTGCTGTAAAACGACTGAAATTAGTGGAAAACTTCAGTATATGGCTAAAACTTTCTTGTCTTGAGGTTATTTCGATAGTTTGAAATTGGTAGAAAAATCATCAAAAACCATGGGTTAATCCCTTTACTTTTTGGTGAAATTTTCGGCGTACAAATTTCCAATCAATTTCGCCTTAAAATAGAAGAAAGCATTAGGAAACATCAGTATATGGTCCAAAACATCTTGTTTTGAGGTTATTTTGGTGGTTTGAAATTGGTCAAAAAATCGTCAAAGACCATGTTTTAACACTTTCATTTTTTTGTGCAACTTTCAGCATTCAAATTTGCGATCAACTTTGCCCTAAAGTGACTGAAATCAATAGAAAACGTCAGTATATATGGTGCAAACCTTCTTGTTTTGAGGTTATTTCGATCATTTGAAATTGATCAAAGAATCGTGAAAAAGAATGGGTTAAATCTTTTACTTTTTGGTGAAATTTTCGCTCATCAAATTTCCAATCAATTTTGCTCTAAAATGACTGAAATTAGCGGAAAACGTCAGTATATCGCTAAAACGTTCTTCTCTTGAGGTTATTTCGATAGTTTGAAATTGGTAGAAATATCATCAATAACCATGGGTTTACGCTTTTACTTTTTGGTGAAATTTTCAGGCTTTAAACTTCCAAGCATTTTTGCTCTAAAATGATTGAAATTAGTGCAAAACATCAGTATATGGCTAAAACTTTCTTGGTTTTAGGTTATTTCGATAATTTGAAATTGGTCGAAAAATCGTGAAGAGCCATGGGTTAATCTCTTTACTTTTTGGTGAAATTTTGAACGTTGGAAATACACCTCAATTTTCCTCTAACTTGACTTAAATAAAGCCAAAAGTAAATGATTTGGGCTAAACAATCATATTCTTAAATTATTTCGAGACTTTAAGATAGGTCGAGAAACCGTGAAAAACCATGGGTTAACCTTTTTACTTTTTGGTGAAATTTCCGACATTCAAATTTCCAATCAAGTTTGCCTTAAAATGACTGAATTCAATGGAAAACGTCAGCATATGGTCCAAACCTTCTTGTTTTGGGGTTATCTCGATTGAAATTGGTAGAAAAATCATCAAAAATCATAGGTTAACGCCTTTACTTTTTGTTGAAATTTTCGGCCTTCAAATTTCCATATCAATTTCGCTCTAAAATGACTGAAATTAGTCGAAAACGTCAGTATATGGTCCAAACCTTCTTGTTTTTGAAGTTATTTCGATAGCTTGAAATTACTGGAAAGGTCCTCATAAACCTTGGATTGACCTCTTTATTTTTTGGTGAAATTTTCGACCTTGAAGATTTACCTCAATTTTCCTCTAAATCGAATTAAATTAAGGGAAAACTAAATGATTTGGAGAAAACAATGATATTCTTAAATTATTTCGAGACTTCGAGATTGGTTGAGAAACCGTCAAAAACCATGGGTTAACCCCTTTACTTTTTTGTGAAATTTTAGACCTTCAAAATTCACTTCAATTTTCCTTTATTCGACTCAAATTAAGCTAAAACTCAATGATTTGGGCGAAACAATCATATTTTAAAGTTATTTGCACAGTTAGAGATTGTTCAAGAAATCTTCAAAAACTTTGTGTTAACCCCAGTACTTTTTGGTGAAATTTTCGAATTTCAAATTTCAGCTCAATTTTGTTATAAAATGTCTGAAATTAGTGCAAAACGTTAGTACGCGGTCCAAGTCTTCTTGTTTTGAAGTCATTTCAATAGTTTTAAATTGGTCGAAAAATCGTGAAAAGCCATGGGTGAACCCGTTTATTTTTTGGTGAAATTTTATTCCTTCAAAATTCACGTCAAATTTGGTCTAAATCGAGTTAAATTAAGCCAAAACTAAATGATTTGGGAAAACAATCATATTCCTAAATTATTTCGAGGCTTTAAGATTGGTTGAGAAATCGTCAAGAACCTTGAGTGAACCCCTTTACTTTTTGGTGAAATTTTCGACCTTCAAATTTCAAATCAATTTTGCCCTAAAATGATTGAAGTTAGTGGAAAACTGGAAAACGTAAGTATATGGTTGAAGTATTTTTGTTTTCAGCTTATTTTGATAGTTTGAAATTGGTCGAAAAGTCATCAAAAACCATGAGTTAACCGTTTTTCTTTTTAGTGAAATTTTCGAACTGGATATTTCCAATCATTTTTGTCCTAAAATGACTGGAATGAGTTCAAAACGTCAGTATATAATCCAAACCTTCTGATTTTGAGGTTATTTCGATAGTTCGAAATTGGTCGAAAAATTGAGAAAGATCATTGGTTAACCTCTTTACTTCTTAGTGAAATTTTCGACCTTCAAATTTCCAATCAATTTTTCCTTAAAATGACTGAAATCAGTGTAAAACGTCAGTATATTGTCTAAACGTTCTTGTTTTGAGGGTATTTCGATAGTTTGAAATTAGTCGAAAAATCATCAAAAGCCATTTCGATCGTGATTTGGATGATTACAGGTTATTTCGATTTACTTTTTGGTGAAACTTTCGAAGTTCAGATTTCGAATGAATTTTGCGTTAAAATGACTGAAATCGGAGCATAACGTCAGTATATGGTCAGAACCTTCTTGTTTTGAAGTTATTTCGATAGTTTGAAATTGGTCGAGAAATCGTCAGAAACCATGGGTTAACTGTTTTACTTTTAAGTGGAATTTTTGATCTGGAATCTTCAGCTCAATTTTGTTCTAAAATGAGTGAAATCAGTTCAAAACGTCAGTATATGGTCCAAACCTTTTTTTGAAGTTATTTCGATAGTTTGAAATTGGTCGAAAAATCGTGAAAGATCTTTGGTTAACCCCTTTACTTTTTGGTGAAACTTTCGACCTTCAAATTTCCGATCTATTTTTCCTTAAAATGACTGAAGTCAGTGCAAAACGTCAGTATGTGGTTGAAACGTCAATTGTGTTTTGTTTTGAGGATATTTCGATGATTTGAAATTGGTCGAAAAATCGTCAAAAACGATGGGTTAACCCCTTCAATAGCAAAAATGAAAGGTAATTTTTTGGTGAAAATTTTTAGCCTGAAATTTCAAATCGACCTTGTCCTAAAATGACTGAAATCAGTGCAAAACGTCAGTATATTGTCGAAACCTTCTTCTTTTGAGGTTATTTTGATAGTTTGAAATTGTTCGAAAAATCATCAAAAACCATGGGTTAACCCCTTTAGTTTTTGGTGAAATTTTTGACCTTCATATTTCCAAATTTCCGATCAATCAATTTCAATCCTTATGCTCAAGCTTAAGCCTGGTTTCCATATAGCTGTTATAGTTGTAATTCGGTCGGCGATTTTCACCGACTATTATTTTCCCGAGTGAACCAGGCCTTTAAGGTTAAATTCCATTTCTTTTTTTCATTTTTCTTTCACTGTTTTTGCTTTATTCTTTCACTTGTTCCTTTGTTCGTGATGTTCTGTATACAGGACGCTGATCCTTAAGGAAGGGTTAAGAGGCAGGGCTCATCATCTTGACCAGTAAAATCATCAGGCGTTAGTCAGAGTAAAATTATAGAGTGTGCGCTTGCGCCTTAATGGGGCAAATCTACATGGTAAACTTTTATCATAAAAGAATGAAAAATGCCACGCCAAGTGAGTCATGCCTGAGAGGTTGCGCTGTACCACACTTATGACCCATTATCTCTCTGACTATGTTGCTGTAGTATTATTAATTTGTTAGGTAAAAGAAAGAAGGACTTATTCCTCATCCCGTGAATGCAAATGCGGCCAGTTACTGCAATAAACAATCTTTACTAGAGGTTAATATTTCGTCGTTCTACATCGTCAGAAGCTAAAGAGTTCAAGCGAGTAGCGCCAGTGTTATAGTACAAAAAATCTTTTTGGACAAATTAAAACCTATATATCTATGTGGATAAAAACAATGGCTTCAGGCATAAACCATGAACGCTAAAAAAGAAAGGTTAGAAAAGAACTAAAACTAAAAATACAAGGTCTGCGAACTCGGCGTATTCTTCACGAGAGTTAATTGTCAGTTTCTCTTTTGTAATGCAGTATGCTCCTTTTAATCGCAAGTTGATAGTATCGTTATCTCTGGCAATAATATTCACGGCAATGTTGTTAACAGCAACCGAGCACCTGATAAGTGTTTTAAACTGACGGTCTGAGGGTTTTCAGATTTTTACAAACCCTACCGTACAGTTGACGCACTGTGCTGCCGATGTACAGTATATTTGGTGGCATCTCACACATGTGATCTTGCAGACTGTCCCTTTAAGGATGCATAGTTTATCGTCTGAAATGGGTTAATCTCTCTTGTCACAGCCTTCGATCCCAGTGCGAGTTCCTAAAGTTTGTGTTAGCGTCAACGACACTGGGACCGAAGGTTGTGACAAGTGAGATTGTCCCAAACACGACGAAAGTTTAACCTCAAGCAAAGATTTTTATAACAGTAACCGGCCGATTTTGCGTTCACGGAAAGAGGAATAAACCGTTCTTCCTTTTACTTAACAAATTGTACGAATATGTTACTGAAGGATACCTTTATTCGACTAACAAGTCTTAATGTTGTAACTTAGGGCTGGTTCACACGTGTAATGCAAGGCTCAAACATAAGCCTGAACAAAGCACAAGATAAAACAAGGAAAGCCATTGACACAGGGATAGCCATATTTAACCATATTTAACCTTATAGATTTAAAGACCTCCTCATGTTTGCCTGATTGATGCCGGTTACCACATTGACGTGGACAAAATTCAAGTAGTCAAACATGATAGCTCATGATTATTTGTAATCATCAACTGTAACATATAACTGTTATGACTATCAGTGGGAAAATGACTTGGTTAAAGTCAAAAACTTTCATCTCTTCAGCTAAGAAGGGAGGTTTCAGATTTATGTTTCTTTTTTAAATGTCTTAAAGGGCACATTGATTTTGATGTTCTATCGTATGTTAGCTTCAAATCATATAAGTACTATATGAGAAATACAGAAGCCATACTTACTAAGGGTCGTTTCAGAACCAATGTTTTCAAATTCTCATTTTTTAATCGCATTGTGGATTTATGGAATGGCCTGCCTTTAGCCATTAGAACAATCAAACAATTATCATTGTTTAGTAAGAAAGTGAATCAGTTATATATTAATAAGTTTAACTTAAATAAGGAGAAATTTTTAGTTTTTCTGATCATTTAATTATATCTTATTTCAGGCAGTTTATTTATAATAAGGAATCTAGAATTCTGTATAAACTAGCCTAATTACTCAGATTTTCACCTTTTTATATTTGTAATAATATTTTATTTTTTTTATTTTTTTATTTTTTTTTATTTTACTTTATTTTTGATCATCTGTGTAATTGAATTTGAGTAAATAAATAAATAAGTCAGAATTACACTAATACTGTTGTTACTGAAGAAGATAAACATACTTACTGGCAGAGGATAAGCTTACTTATAAGGCCACTCACATGTCATGTGCTTGACCCAAAATAAAGTAAAAGAAAATTTTTTTTTACTTTTGTTGTGAACTTCTCCAAAAGGAGACTCCAAGGTCCTAACAATAGCAGTACACTTTGTGTTTATCCCAGTTATATCTTACGTTTGTGCATGTGAACCAGCCCTTAGAACTTGGAACACTTCAAAAAATAATAATTTAAAGATAATTATTTACATCATGTGAAATACAATGATTAGACAACGTCAGCCTTGTTACAAACATATTCAATATCCACTTTGAAATATTAGTCACATAATAATATTATAGTTTTTGTCTTTCAGAATTGTTGCACAAGGAAATCAATAACATAAATTCCTCAAAAAAACTTGATTTATCCATTGTTAATAACATTATTTGCCATCATCATAAAAATTTTCAACTACTTCTATCATAAATGGAAAAGGCTCTTCTGGTTGGTGGAAAACAGTGTATGTGATTAGCTCCTAAACAAGAAAATAAAAAGAAAAATTAATTTAAAACTTTAACATATGCATGATTTATTGATAATTCCATTATGTCTATATTTCTTACAGCCAAGGATTATTCATGTAAAAGGTTTGCCAAAAAGGTAGCTCTAAAGCTGTACAATATCAAAGAAAAAGATCAGTTTTTTTAACTCTTTTCTGTCTGGAAAATTCATATATCATATTAATCCAGTCAACACAGTGCAATTTTGCATGAAAAATTAAGACATGCAGACAGTAATGAGCAGTGCCAAAGCTAAGCATAGCAGCCAGTCATCATCCTCAATACCCTGAGGATGATTCTGAAATAAAATCACAACCAGTCATGCTTTGCAAATTTCACATTACCTGAGCAGATAGCAACAAGTTATGCCATGGAAATTTAAAATTATTGATGATATTCAGATATCAAGCCATATACATCCACCGATGCAATGTTTACTAATATAAAAATGCAACAATCAGTGGTCATTGTAGTGGTTATGTACATTATCTTATGTTTCCATAGCATGAACCTGTTGCTATGCACAGGAAATCTTAAATGTGCACAGCATGACTTGTTGCCATGTTTAGCTTTGCCACTGGTAATGAGTTAAATACATCTCAATTAGTTCAATTCTCAAATGGATACATTTGTCATTTATCCTGGCTAATGTGAGATTTTACTCACCAAAGAAGTGAGATGCCTGGAACAAAGAAGTCAAGGCTTCAACCAAGTACACTTACACAGAGGGATTGCCAGAATGCCAAAATGATCTTCAAACAACTTTAAAATTTTCAAAATTTTTAGAGGGATATGGCCCCAGAACCTCCTTCAGGTCTGCTTTGCTCTGCCATTCAAGCCCCCCTTAAATAAATCCTGGATGTACATGTACCATCTCAAGTGTTCGAATGGAACCTATAAGAAGCCCCCTCCTGCATAAAATATGACATCTCTCATGAAATAAATAAAACATTTACTTCTGTTGTTAACTAATTTATTATATTAAATAATATACTTTGTACACCATTGGCTAAATGTACAAAACACTACTCCACTTATTAACTTGAATGGTTAAAACATAATGCATTTCGTTATCTGATGAATGAAAATTCCAGTCTTCATTCATGCATGTAAATGAAACATCACCAACTTTATTATTAAAAAGTTACCAAGTAAAAGAGTACTTCCTTAACTAACTGCTAGGAATAAAACATCATTTCTCAAATTGATCTATAAATTCAATGAATAAATACAACTTTCTTCGTCAACTTTTTAACGATTGTTACGCCCATCATTAACTTTAATGTATAAAACGTCACCTCTTTCACCATTGAACGAATCAAACATTTTTTCCTTAATTTGAACAGACGCCAAAAAAAAGTTCCTAAATCCCAACTTTCATGAATAAAACAGTACTATTTCTCACCAATCATTAAAATAATGTATTGAAAAGGATCAGATACCGTTTTCACTTAATCTCCACCAGAATCGCAAAATTGCTTCACAACATCGTGAAATGTACGGGTACAGTAAAAATTCTTTCCTTCTTTTTCTTACCATGTTGTTTTTCCTTGAAAAAAAGTCTGTTTAACAAATAATAAACTGTACTAAAACTTAGAGGTAAAAATTTCAAGTCAAATACCTCGAGCATAGCCAGAACTTGGTGCTTTTCCACATACTGATAGGCTTTGGTGTACGGATTTTCAATATGATTGACGTATTTTGACCTATGAAAATTTCGTGAGGAAGCAACAAGAGAAGCTTTCATACTTTCAATGATTGATTTTCCTAAGTCGGCACATTCCTCGAATTCATATTTCCTTTTCCTCTCCATACTTGCTTCCTTTTCGGTAGAAGTACGATCAGAATCAGGAATCGAAGTGGTATGTGGAGAACTTCCTTCTTCCGCCATCTTGTTTCTTTTCCGTTGTCGTTGACAACGCAAGCTTATTGCGTTGGTACCGCTGACTCCTTGCCAGTGACCTGTGTAATATTTATATTTATAAAATAACACGCGTCCTACGCACGCTCTGATTAGACGAGCCTCGTTTTCTCTCAGGGTATAGAGACACGGTTGACATCATTTTCATTTTGTATTAGAGTACAGAGCCATGAATGACGTCACGAAAACTCGGGAAAACCTTAGTAATTTAATAAAACAAATAGGAAACAGCTTTCGTGTCTCTGTACATAGAACGTACATAGTCTGTGATAGAAACATGCATGACGCCATTTCAACCAGAAAAATACGTGAAACTCCGAGTAACAACAAATATTCTTCAGTAACCTCACTTACTTATCTCTCTATCTCCTGTGATATTTAGCACTCTCGAAATACGTTGATATTCTACATCGTCCTTATATATATTTATCAAATTCATTAAAAATTCATGAAGAAAATTCAAATGAAATGAATATTTGATCAACATTTGTAAATGGGGATAAAGCATTGATTAAAAAAACATTAATGTTTTATCAAAGTTAACAGACAGAGGTAGCTCAAAATGAGCTATTTCTGCATAAGAATTATGTGTTTTTACCTTTTCTATGAGTTCCAAACAAAGTATTCATCATATTGTCTCAGAATTTGATAAGTAAATTAAAATATTCGCGTCCGATCTTTATGGGCACCTACAATTGCTCGCCTTCGGCTTGCCATTGTAAATGCCCATAAAGATCGGCCGCTCATATTTTAACTACTACTTATAAAATTCATTAAAAATTCATGAGGGAAATACAAAAGAAAACCATAAGCGTGTCGGATCTATATATGTGATAAAGATACATATGCCTTTAAAGTGCTGATAAAGCACTCCTGCTCGGTTGTCCGCCGAAGGCGAAGTGAATATTGTTGAAGGAATTATTCAATAATATTCACTGAGCCTGAGGGTAATAATTGTTTTAGTAAAATTACACCGGTGATAGCATGAAAGAAAGTAGTGAATTAGCACTTTCAAAATCTCCTCGGTAACATTAACAAAGGTAACCGCCATCTTGCTTCTAAATTCTCACTGTTACATTCACCTCTTGGTGAATATCGAGAATTATGACGTAGTATTCCGGCCAATCACCAAGCGGGATTTTCGATAGTTACCTGGGTAATTACTAAATCGGTATATTACATTAGTCAGTGGTTGGTACAAATTTGCAAGTTTAGCTGACTTAATTTTAAACTATGCCTGTTTTTTGAATCTTGGATAATACATCCAGCTATGGTTCTATGTAGCACTATCTTGAACAGCAGGTCACTTCATCTTTTTGTTTTAATATTGTACCAAACTTCGGTTCTCTTGTTACATGATAAAATGCACTAACGAAGGATTACCAGAAGCTCTGTGACCTACAAAAGCTAGATTGATCAGTCCAAAATCGACCAAATAGCTAAATAAACGGCTCAATTCTAATTTAAGGGGGCTACCTACGCATTCCATGTGTTCGCGCCATGTTCTCAAACACTGACCTACGCATGATTTCCTTAATCTCACCCTCAGGACTGGTCAGCTAGAAAATAAACTTGAATACTGAAAAGTCAATTTCAAACAATGTTAAACATATTTTTGGGGTCTAATTTGCATTCTTCGACTTTTAAGGAAACTGTGTCGAGGCACCATAAGGCAGTAGTTTGAATTCTTTTCTTCAACACTTCGTACAGTAAATAATATGAGTTCATTAATCATGTGAAGAAAGGATAAGCTGAGTTACCAATAGAAGGAAGGTATACACGCAGTACAGACGAGAGTTGCTGCCAGCCCCGGGGGTAGAGGTAGAGAAATTGGTAGACTCCCCAGTCGAACGTCCAACCTCATTAAAGGGCTGATTACATGGGAAAATTTCAGCCCGGCAGACAAGGTTGAAAAAAGTCCCGATTACACGAAATATTCCAGTCCGGGCTGAAACTGAAATCGGAAGTGAAGGCAGGCAGGAATTTGTCTGTAGCCTTTGTTGTTTTGGCAATTTGCATCTTCCCACGCCTGTCAATCATCTTTTCAGCCGGGCTGAAATTTTTTCGTGCGGTTACATGGGACTTTTCAGTCCGGGTAGCTCAAACCAGGCTGAAGTTTCAGCCCGGGTTGAAGTTTTCCTTAAGTAATCGCGAGCTGAGTTTTTAAGTATTTTATCAAAAGGCCAGGCCGTGCAACAAACTTGCGCCCTTGCGATCGATGCCAGCACTGTGTTATGCCAACGGAGCTACGAAGGTCGTCCCCGAGAGCTTGGGCACGAGTAGTATACGATAGTTTTCTGTGATGTTCTGTCTAGGAATTATTAAACAACGATAAAACCATGAAATCTAACAGTGGAGAATCAGTTCTATACTGCTACCTATCGTGCACTTTTTTTTTAAAATTTATGACATTCTTTCCGCCCATGCACTATGTGGCCAAAGAGTGTTTAACCCTTTTCTGTCCAAGACGTCTCCTCATGACGAGTAAAATTAAAATGTCGGGTACGAACCGGAAAGGGTTAAATTAGATATGAGAATCACCGACAAATGTCAGATATTCTCCCCAAATCTCCGTATCCCTAGTCTTTTGTTTTACAAGATGAAGAAAAGAAACTTCGACGTTTCGAGCGAAGTTTCTTTTCGTATATTTCGGGTAGTTGCTTCACCCAAAGTTATCGCATCTTGTTATCCTCGACTACCTACACTGGCACCCATTGCTCAAGATTCTTTTGTTTTACATCCTGTCTTATCTCGTGGTGTTGCGAGAACAATTGGCTCCCAGGACGAGACCTACCATGTGCTTTCTGTTCCCCATTACCAACTTGGAAAATAACAAAAATGATGCCAATGATTCATATGGATAAATTGTAACCACTTTTCGATATTTTTATACTTTTTTAATATTTATACAATGAATAGTTTTCATAATTTCACAATTTAGCGCTCATTTTGTCCCCTTTGAGAAATCACAGCTGCCTTCTTCGCAAGGCCTCAGCTCATATAATTGAAGAGAGTACTTTTCGACTGAACTTCTTCACGTTTTTAACAATTGCAATACGAAGTCCTTAAATAATAATAATAATATTAAAGTACACTAGCATTGCCGACCCCGAAAACCTCCGATTTAATTTGGTAACGTTAATCTCCTTGATAAATACGAGTAGAGACATCCGAACCATGTGTGCATGTGATGACGACATTTGATTGGTGATCTTCTAAAGTACTTCGTAAGGTCTGTGCAAACATTTGCCTTTACACTTAAGTCGTTGTTTAAATCCTGCAGGTGAAATTTACCCAAGCCGATGTTAATTCACCTGCCTAAACGCTAATTATTTCATTTCGAGGAGCTGCGATTTTGATCAAAGTAGTTGGATATAGAATAAGGAAATTTACTGGAAGAGCAACTGCTATCATCACACAGCCAATTCAGTAAAATTCGATGTCCCAACTGTTTGCTGTTGCCCAATACTTCCTGCCCCAGTTTTTCTCCTCGGAATAACTCTTCTCGCTTGACGATTTGTTATTCGAAAACGCCAAGCATAAATGATAGGGTTTAAGCTAAATGCTAACATTTCCATAGCTACCCAGTAGGAATCAAAAACCGATAGAGTGCGGTTACAGAGTAGAGATTGACTGTCCCCGAAGAGGAAAAGCGAGACCTTTAGTTGTAGAATTATGATGTAAGGTAAAACAGCAACGATGAGAAGAGCTGTTACACAGAAAACTACCACGGAAAGCTTGGCTTCCTTTTTCATCTTCAGTAGAAGGCCAGTTTGGTTGGCAAAGATTCCTTGCCCGTTGCGAATTCTGTAATTGCGGACAAACATGTAAACTTGGAAGTAAAGGAAAACGACGATAGTGATGATCAACTCAAAAATGATTACAAGAGCAAATGAAGTAGCGGCACGGTGGTAGTTGTGGACGACACCCAAAATAACAAAAAATAACCACGTTGAAATGGAGACTCTCTTAAAAAGCCTTGTGTGGTTCTTCATTTCGGAGAATGACCACAGTGAGTGAACTACAGCCATGTAACGCTGCACAGCTATAGCTAAAAGGGTTGAGAAAGACACGGAGACTGTAACCCAGGAAAGCGAGCTTGCGATGCTTAAAAACCTGCTAGATGAAATCATTCTGCGAAATCCCCACAAAACGGCGATAAGCACTGTGCCCAAATCTGCGACTGCTAAATTACAGATGAAAACAGCGCAGGATTTAGGCAGGCTGGGTCTACCAAATGCGACTAGTAATCCGTTGAGTAAGACTCCAATTGTCGAGACCACAATCAGTAGGACATCAGGCACTTCGAACGAATCCTTTTCGACCTGGTTGGTTTGTGTTTCACTATTAAGTTTGCACATCTTCACTCTGTTGGGAAACTAAAGTGGTGAGGAACCCATTGTTGACAATTACCTCGTTTAATTATTACCATGCAGTTACTTCACTGACCTATATGTACTTCTTTTAAGTCAGTCTCGTAAGTCTCGTCGGATTTCCCATTCCTTCCGCATGGATACCGTATTCCTTTTGTATTTATTTTGCCTGCATGTTTTCTCATTAGCTTTAAAAATGTGGTTGGCATGTTTGTGCTTTTTTGTTTAATTGAACACAGTTGATGTAGTCTTAGGCAGCTGGTCTAACAACTTACAGTGAAAAATATTAAAAGAACTAAGTCACGGTGCCGAATTGACATTATTTTCATCAAGCATGAAGCAATGAAGTGTGTAGATAGCGAACGGCGCAAAGGTTTCGAGGTTAAGAGTAAAGATTGAAGAATCTATTAAAGTCGGAGTGAATAATAATTTGCAACAAATATAATTACATGAAACTCAAGTGATACGAAATATCTTTACTTCGGCCGTCCCACACTTCAGGTTCAACGTTCGTGGTTTACTGTTGTGCCGGGTGGAACTGTTGAGACGTGAACTTCTTTTAAAGCATGAAACTCCATGTATAATATTAAAGTCTACGCAGTGAAGAATATCAGGAGGTTTTTAGATACACAAGGTGGCAATAAATGGAATTCTATTGGTCAATGAACATTACAACACTACATGCTTATAAACACGAATTGCACTAGGCCGTTGCAAGGCTTACAAGCAGACGACTAACTCGCGCTTACCAGTTTCTTGACATTGTCATTGCCCTTCGTAAATTTATGAGCTAAAAACAGATCTATTCTTCCTTGTCAAATATTGATAAATCGAAACTGATGGTTTTCAGGCAAAGTTTCTGACCAATCGTCGAGCAATCATCTTCCAGGCAATTAATAATGAGTGGGATGTAATTCATTTGTGTTGATTTGAGGGAAATAAATCAACAACTGAATAGTTGATATAAATAAGATTAAAAAAGACAACCATGATGGTATTATTGTAAATCTAAGTGAAATGAGGAAGCCTAAATAGACATAGGTAGAAGCCGTTTTCCACTGGGAGAATTTTATCGCTTGAAAGCACGTTTTCTTTTTCTCACAGGCTCTCGACTGCAACTGGAAAACCTATTTAATTCGCACAATGAAATTTCGATTTGTGCGATAAAATTTGCCCAGTGGAAAACAGCTTTTAGTCCGTTTACCAATTTCTGAGACGAATTACTAATAAAATAGCTTTTGAACTCGTCCCCTTTTAGATTGAGTACACTTCGAGTTTGTAAAACAAGTAAACTTTAAAATCCGGTTATGATTTGCAAAGGATCTTTCTTCTAAATTCATCGATGTTTGACCACAGTGATAACCTCGTCTATCGATTTCGGGATCATGTTAAGAATAACTCCCCCCCACCCATAAGTCTTGGAGAACTGAACTGAACACCCATGTCCACAATAATCCCTCCTTATATCTACGTTAAAATATAAAATATGAACACAACACAACACAAAATTTAAAGAGTAACGTTTGTTATTACATTTCTTTAATATTTGGTGGTTGTTAAAGGAACCGCTTGGGCTCTTAAAAGAACAATTCTACACTTGGTACTGGCGAGCGATTTCCATCAAGAAGGCCACAAAACGATTACCTTCCGCACTTTATCCACATAAATCCGGCGAGTAATTGCCTTTTCAGAAATGATTATAGAAATTTTGACGGACCTTTCAAAAACGGGTGACTCACTCTCAGTTGAACAAATGACCCATCAATGTTGTCAACATATATCCATCACTTATGAAAGGCTGCGGCAAACGCGGATTTGTTCATGTTAGATATTTCAAAACAACTTGTAAACGTGTTTGCATTGCTGAAGAAAATGGGGGGGGGGATTACTCTGAACAACAAATTTTTTTCCATGTACGTTATAGACCCCTCAAAGGGGATGGGGGAACTACTCTTAACATTATCCCACGTTCGTTTGGGTAGTTTTCAATTTGAAACTTCGGTTAACTCTTTACCGGGCAGCTCTTCAAGATGCCTCCCCTTGACAATTAAAATCACCTGCAAAATTATCGATTGTTAGCCAGTGTACAATAAACAGTTACTGGATGAGGCTGAGCATGTTATCAAGAATTATCCAGACCGAGGTCAACTGCTCTACCAACTGAGTACGCTGTACCCAGTTGACGCGATAGCTCATTTGGTAAAGCAGCCGCTCAGAAACCCGAAGACGCGAGTTCGAATCCTGCTCAAGTCAACTTTTCTAGTTGACTTCAGTAGTGTAGATTAACTCATGGGAATTCTCGCTTCATCATACCCTGAGGACGACTTGTTTACTTAGTAACACTTTGAGACAATAACCCATCAACCATCGTAGCTAATTCTCATGAAAAAAAGCACAAATTTAAGAGGTTGCTTTTCGTGGGGTCGGGTTAAATAAAAGGAATATAATAAATGTCCCTAACTAAATGAACTCATTAACTACCTAATTAGGGTATAGGTATGCTTTTCATTACGAATACTTCGCTATTTAAAAATATAATATCTAAAGTATAGGTTAAATACAGTATTAAAAAAGGGTGAGCTTTGTCCGTCAAACTGTCGGACAAACAATTAAACACAGGTATATTAAGAAATGACAAATCGCCCTTTTTTCTCTTCTGTCAGCTGAAATGAGGAAAGGATTTGGGGACAAGACCCGTTAAAACGGTCCTTATTTCAAAGAACAAAACGTTTGTCTTGGGCGAAATCCGCCGAGAAGAGCCTTCGTCGGAGTTTTGACGTCATAATTTTTCGAACTAGCGCAGGGGCGCACGAGGAAGCATGAAGCAAAGCACGACGGGTAATTATAGACGCAATCAAACGTTGCTGTAGCGACGTGATTTCTGCACGTGCTATTCAAGTAAACATGGAGACTAGCTTAGAAATTGTCACTAATCGTGTTTTCTTTCAAATCCGTTCAGATAAACCTTCAGTGGGAATCCACATGGATGAAAGTGATGGATTCATCTACAGCTACCACTGCATGGACAGTCTCTACAAAACGGTGAAAATTCGAAAGTATTTCGGCCCAATGACTTTACCGACCATCTACCGGCACTGTGCACTGGTCGATGCAAGTCTGAGACATACAACTGGAAGACATCTTTACTACACAAACAACACTCAAATGGTTGGCTACCAGCAGAAACGAACCAATGCCGTATTTCTCATGGGTTGCTACCTGATTCTTAGAAAAAATTTGTCGCCGGACGATACGCAGGAAAAATTACAGGAATTGATGCTGAGCGTTTCTCCTTATACAGACACGGAAGGATCAGTCGCGCACGCGTTGAGTTTGCTCGACTGTTGGAGAGCTCTTCATCATGGGATGGTTGTTCATCAATGGTTTCAAATGCGGGACATGGACGTAGACATTGCGCTGAGCGATCAAGACGAAGATGTCATAAACTGGATTGTTCCTGAGAAATTGCTTGCACTGGAAGATCCCAAGGAGCCAAGATACATGGGACGGCGTCCAAAGGTCAGGTCTTCGATAATCGACTTTTTTAAACAGAAGCAAGTGGAAACTGTAGTTCGGTTAAATGGAAAAGATTACCAGTTTCGCAGCAGCTACGGCCAACCTTACGACTCAGAGGAATTCGTTTGCCGGGCGATAAAACACTACGACATCTTTTTCAAGGATGGGGGAATCCCTTCCGAGATTCAAGTGCAGAACTTCTTGAAAATCGTGAAGAAGACCAGGCATCCAATCGCCGTACATTGTCACGCTGGCCGGGGAAGGACTGGCACCATGATAGCATGCTCCTTGATGAAATTTTGGGGATTTGAAGCGTCGCAGGCAATTGCTTGGGTCCGCATGTGTCGTGCAGCGTGCGTTGTAGGCATTCAGCAAGGGTTTCTAAAAATAATCGAAGGTAGTTTAAGGGGCAAGGTGGAAACTGCGATACTTTCCTGGACTTCAGCGCCTTCGAGGGGCGACGTTTCATTTCCGAGAAACACAGAGGTCGAGAAGAAACAGAGGACCAGTAGCGAACACGTTTTCGCGCCAACACATCTTCCGGTGAGACATGGCACGACGATAAAGCGAAGATGCAGAATGAAATCAATCAAGGTTCAACAAAAAAGAGAAATTCGTGTACAGAAACCAAGCCCGAACGTTGAGAAAATTAAGTTGCTGCCGATACGCGCAACAATGAATGAGGAGCTCCGTCGCAAGCAACGGACAGTTGCAAACAGGAACTCCCCCGAAAGCCATTGGAAAATAGTACTGGAATCGAATCCGAATAATGTTGACACGCGCCAAAAGCTTGAAACAAACCCAGGCATGAGCAACAGCGCGACGACACATCAACGCAAACGTCCCTCACACATCAGAGAAAAGAAAAAAAACTGTTTTGATCTAAAAAGTCTGAGAAAGATTCACCCTCTTTACGACCAAGAACTAAAGGCGAAGTATCTCAGAGCTGGTACGATTGAGAAGTTAAGTTACATAGCCAAGCCAAGAGTGATTGGTTCTTCGCTTAGCCTGGCCCCGAAAAGTCTTATAGAAACAACTAAAGCTATAAGGCTAGATGGACCAACGAGATGTCAAACTAAAGCGCAGAATGCTGTACCATACGAATTGAAGGAGAGGCCTGCGGAATCTTACGACGAAATTGCGAAAAATAAGGCAATGAAAGGCCAGATTAAAAGCACTAAGTCTTCGATACCGTTTGTAAAGCCGCCAACAAAATACTCCAACTACCAACCGACTGTAAAACACTTGACAAAACTGTTAAATTTCGGAAAAGAAAGCAAATGTCCAGTTCCGAGCTGCCCCAAAGACAACAAGGTTTCAATTAGCAGTTACCCCGCAGATAGCAAAGACTTGACCAAGAGTTGTGCAAGGGGACACGGTATTGCGCAAAACTGCTCAAAGGATGGTAAGAATAATGTGAACAGCAACATGAAGGTAGCACATTGTTTTGCGTGGCAGGATGAGGAAGTAAATCTACAAAGGCTGAAGAAAGATGAAAGACCAGTCCTTTGTATCACGCCTGGTAACTGTTTTAAAGACCGTCGAACAATGAAAAACAGATTTTGTAGAGAGCGAGAGGGAAATAGTAATAGCTTCTGAAACAGCGCAATGCAATGGAGAAAGTAGTGTAGGGAAAGCTAGGAATGTACCACGATGAATACAGCCATTGTGCTGCAAATACCATAGTGTAGACTAGGATATCACCCGAGTAGATGGTTGATAGAATAGTTGCTGAGTGATAATATTGTACTAGCGTGATTATTTTATCAGTAAATTGGTCTTCAATAATCTACATCTAGTAATCTTGTTGTAGACATCTTGTATTTCTATCTCGAGGCTGCAATAATACATTAAAGGAAATTAAGCAGCCGTTCAGCATAAAGAATTTCAAAAGCATTTCGGGAGTTCGTCATTGCAGGTAATTATTCCACGACTGACCTTTAGTCATCGTAGTTGGAAACAAAATAATAGTGAAATGATTTCGGTGAAATTATATTTCCATTGATTAACACGATAGGAAACCCGTTCCAGCTTAATGTATTATAAACTACTTTACAAGATTTTCTTTACTGGTTCCCTAAATATCTAAAATGGTTGATGATACTTCCAAACGCGAACGGAGTACAAGCTCTGCTATTACTTACTTTGATCAGAGTCCTGGGCTGACGGTATGAAAATAACGTGTTCTAGGTCTTCTTCCGTACAAAAATCAATTGAGGATCATCTCTTTCGCTCGACCAAATAGACACGAGAACGACTTTTTTCGAAGGTAAGTTGTGAGAATAATTTTTTCGGATTAGCATTGGTGACAATGTTCACGATACCACACATGATCCAAACGAAGACGCACCTTGATCCGCCTCCGATATGGGCTTAATCGGTTCGTTTGCTCCAGCCTGAAGAACAAATGGGAGGAACGTGAATATGTAGAGGCTGGGACACACGATGCGTCGAGTCGATGAGACATGTCGAGGGGACGTGTCCATTTTGTCAGAAACACGAGGAGACTTGTCGCGGGGACTTATTTTACTTGATTGACAAGTTTTGATTAGTGATTAACCATAGGAGGAGGGGGAATTAATTAATTGAGTCGAGTTATAGTTACGGATTGAATGACGCTCGGTGATTGGCTGTCCTAGGTCTTTATCGATGAAACGTGCCACCTGAACTGTTCACACGAAGGAAAATGTCGCGGGGACACAATTCTGTCCCTGCAACAGATCGCGGGGGCGAAATTTTGTCCTTGTTACAAAGTTTTTCCTTCGTGCACACGGTGGGATTTGTCTTTGTGGTATGTCACTGCGACATGTGTCCGGGACTTGACGCCTCGTGTGTTCTAACCTTCATAAACACGAGGAAACACGTCGTGGGGACTTGTTCTACTTGACTAGCTTTAATCAGCAATTACTAATGGAACGAAGGGGAGGTGTGTCGAGGTATCGTTTGGAATTAAATGATGCTGAGTGATTGGCTGTCCTAGGACTTTATCGATGAAACTGTTTGCATGAGCTGTTCACAAGGAATATGTTGCAGGGGACACACTCTAGTCTCTGTGACTTGTGGCAGGAATTCAAATCAATTTGAACTCATACAACAAGTCTTGAGGACAAAATTTTGTCCTCGCTACAAAGTTTTTCTTTAGTGCACACGGTGGGATTTGTCCCTGGAGTATCTCACTGCGACATGCGTCCGGGACTCGACGCCTCGTGTGTCCCACTCTTAGAAAACAAACGTTTACGATAGTTTGGCGCGACATACCGAATGAGCGTCCTGGGCGCTTAATTATGAGATCTTAACGGCTGGCGCTTATACGAAAGTGGACGTTTATTCAAATTTGCATCAATGTCTACAGATAAGGACACTTTCTTTTTAAAAACTAAACTAAAAATAAAAAATAATAAAAAATAAATGAAATAAAAAAAATAGTTTAGCCATTGCTGAACAGTTTGAAGAGGGGATACCGCGATTGAGCAAGAACTTTGAGCGCACATGGAAAGATTAGTATAAACTTTGAGAAAAATACCATTCTTCCGGTAGAAGAGTGAATGCATTAAAGGGAGATTAGCTCAAAAATGAAATTCCCCTCCTATTACAGGCGAGGGCAGGCTTCGTCTGGCTAAAAATCTATACTAAAAGTATTGAGTGGGCACTTATTTCAAAATTCCCGTTCAGAGATGGACGCGTATTCGAATGTGCGCGCTTATTCGAATTTTAACGGTAACATATGCTGCGGCAAAAAGTGGTTCAGTTAGGTCTGGCGCGGTGCGGCACATTGATTGTTGTACTACGTTGTTCAGCGCACATAATCCAGTACAAGGCTTTTCAATATTGGATAAATTGCTGTAGAGTGATGTAGCGTTAACTAGTACAATTGAATTTCATATGGTAAACTGTAATGCAGTGTTCCGCAATATGCAGTGAAGTATAGTGCAGTAAGTGTCTTACAGTTCAGTGCAGTGTGATCAACAAAATGCTAAGTCAATACATCTCACTTGCAATGGCCAAAAAGATACCCACAAACTGGCTCAAGATAAGGAATTATATTTTACAGATTAGAAAAATCTGGAGGATGAGATATTAGCATGAAAACAATATTTCAAGGTGTAGACGTTCGGTTTTAAAAATCCTGAACCAATGAATATGGTTTCCTTGAATAGTCTCGGTGATATAACTTATTTTTCAATAGGTCTAAATGCTGTATCAACAAAACTACTTCACAGAATGTCTCTTTTTTCATATCACATAAAATTGAAATATCTCAAGAATTAAATGTGTTCTGGAAAAACTGTAGAAAGAAAGTGTTCCTTTATCATTTCAAGGGTTTCTTCAACTAACTTTATTTTCGCTTCTTAAGCACTTCAACTTTGGTGCGCTAAAAAAACTGAATATCAATAGTCTTAACACTCTCTTTTCTTGAGTTAATGAGATTTACCTCCACCTGATCAATTACTGTCAGCTCGAATGAAAAAAATGGATACATTGCCTGATTACTCACAAACAACAACGAACTCGAAATATTTACCACTAGCCCACTCCTAGTGATCTTGTGTAGGAAAGTTCGGATCCATGCAATTTAGGCCCAGTTCAAATAAGTTCGACCTTGATTTCAAACGTCGAGCTTAATTCGTGGAATTTAATTGCCGGCTGCAAGCACTCGGTTATTTTCGTCAATTGTCATACAAGTACATACGTTGTTTTCAGTCACACTTCTTGAATATGGCAAGGAGTGAACCGAAAAACTGTGAGACAAGAAGACAGAAATGTGATTATATTAAGTATGTTTTAGAGTGGACGCGTACGAGGATGCCAGAGTCGCTGTTAAATAGCCTGATCAACAAAAGCAAAAAGCGTACATTAAATTTGCGATGATTTTACTTTGAAATCATTTTCTCACGAACCACCACTCTTCAAATTTTCTCTAAGCTGCCAAATGAGACAGCCGTTGTAATATCTAACACGCCGTCCTGCGGGCCATCCGAGTCAACTCCTTCGTCTTCTTTGATAACAGAATATCGATTGCATATTAGTATTAAACAGGCGAGATATTTATATTTTATTTTTGATTCGCAAAACACTCGCTCATTGTCTTTCCAATCTGACAAGTTGTCGTCTACGCAACTCAAAAAGGCCGCCATAGTTATCACATGATTACTATATACACATAAGTAGCATTTCTGCTCGCTCCAGTTCCTGTCGGTCAACTTAACCAGGTTCGGCTCATGATAAGCTCGACATTTGAACTAGGCCTTCGAGGTAAAAATGCAATGAGAACTGTAAGGGGCTATTTGCGCGATATGATTGTTGTATACAATTGTTCCTTCTGATGTATTCGATTGACTGAATGGAGTCTTACTAACGTATTGCTACATTAGCGAGCAAATTGAAAGCAGAAATTGTGCCTTTCAGACAACATTACATACCCCAGGACGAAGAATTGTATACGACAATCGTATCGTGTAAATTAACCCTAAGATGCCGACTACATAAGTCAGCCAGGCTCGGTTACCTAACCAGTTCACTAAACGGACTCCTGCTGCGCCAAACGTAAAAACTAATGATAGGAAAATAGGATGTTGCGTAGGTAGCGTTAAGTTTCGTATAAAAAACGGAAAAGTTGTTAGGTTGCCGTAGCTGAAGGCAAATAATTCCAACTATTCGAGCAATACCAACCATCAGAGAATGTAACGTATTCTGGCGTGCTCGGCAAGCGGTATCAGCCTCAGTAAAACAAAATTTGTGATTGGATGGAAATGAGGCTGCTAGGTCCAACACCGACCCGGCAGGTCAGACCGTTAAACGATCCAGCCTACCTCAGGTAATAACGCGATAAAGCACGGCCCGGCATCCGAGAGGAAGTCGAGTTGATTAGGGTAGGGGGAACCTAAACAATCGATGATACCGCTCAATTCGCACAGCCCGATAACAAGGCATGTGTTCACGAACAAAGCTGATATCGCCAATATCTCAATGCTTTGTACTTAAGCGTAATAAAAGATCATCTAGGTTCTTCGGTTACTGGCAAACTTTACACCACATCATTGGGACCAAAAACTTGTAAAATTGTACTTCTTTAATGATATCTACATCACTTCATGTTAGCAGGAACCTAGTGTGTTACCTTCAGGAGAGCAGCTCAGGTAGCTGATAGGGTTATCCAGTATAAATAAAGGTACTTAACTTTACTTTACTTTATGAGCCTTATTTAACGTAAAAAAGTGTTACGGGATTACACTACCCTTTCTTGTAAGCTCAATCCTAACGTTTGGTTAATAAGCTTTTTGATTCGCATATTTTAGATGAAAAATACATGCATCTGTTGTTATTCATATAGGTATTATAATCCCAGTATTACGTTCGGCAGCATTGCCTGTGGTCAATACTTATTCACCAATCGTACGGCGTCAATTTCAACTCAAAAGTAAACGGTTAACTTTGGTGTCAAAGTTAGATCATTCATCATGTTTTGATTGGTAGTGTACGACTATAGTCTATCCTAAAGCACAGGGTAAAATCTTAACGCCAAAAAACAAAGCTTATCGCAACAAGAAACTGGCAACTAAAATTTTTCCGGGTACAATACGATTTTTTACCGGAAAAACCCGGCATATGCCGGTCTAGCGGAATCTCTCCTGTGGTACATCGAACTGAAGCGCACTGAAAGAAGGCGTGGGAACTTCAAGAGTTGAGTTGGTTAGAGATACATGTACAGAAATGTTTCTTTCAAAATAGTTGCAATTGAATAATGAGGCGGGAATCTCATACGTAAAATAAAAATAAGTGCCCAGCACAAAACGCGGAACTTAGCAATGATAAAATAGGTAGAATAATTTATTAAGCGAAAGACTAACGTTTCGTTGCAACCAGCAACATCATCACAGTGACGGATAGATTTGACGGATTTGACGGATACATTTGACGGACACATAATTTTAGAATGTATCCGCCACTCTGATGATGTTGCTGGTTCCAACGAAACGTTAGTCTTTTGCTTAATAAATTATTCTACCTATTTTATCACGGCCTTGTTTTGCGTTTTGTGCTGGGCACTTATTTCTATTTTAGAAATGTTTCTGTTCTATAACCATTTCTGTTCATGCACCTCTGAGGATGATTCTGAAATAGAATTGAAACACTGCACATACTCTCATGGATAAGCGTTAAGTTGTCGCGAGAATATCTTGTGCACCTAAGTTGGATAAAAACTCGACTCCAATCCCCATTGACTCGACAGCTCAACAGGAAGAGCGGCGGACCGGTATCCCGAAGGTGCGAATTCAAATACCACTCGAGTCAACTTTTTTCAGTTGACTTCAGCAGCGTCAGATTATCGTGAAAACATTTCTGAGTTGGTTAGATTGGGCGACATGACTGGAATTGATAGGTTGTGGATCAGAGTCGTACAGAACAGGACAAGGAAGATGAACGAAGATTTTTTTCCCCACTTACCTTCTCTTTAGGTATTTTCTCAACGTCAAAGCTGTCATAGACATCTTTCGTCCACAGTGGGTGGGGTGACGGCAGTGAGAACTCTTGTGCGCTAGCCAAACCGTAAGAGGCCTTCTTCTCCAATTCAGGCACTTCCTCCGGAACCTTATGAAAATAGCTAGAGTACAAACAGCTTTAGATGAGTCGTTGATTTTGGACAGTGGTCTGTCATTTACTCATTGAAATCTTAACTATATTTGGTAAAGCTTTCAAGTAGTAAATAACTGCGCACGAAAAGCACTTCAAATTTTTAGCAAGTCCACTGGCATTGTGTTAACCCTTTCCGGTCCGTACCCGACCTTTTAATAGGGAGTTTAAGCAAGCTAGTACGGCGACAGCGTATAAAAAAGTAACTTAACTTTACGGATTTACATAGAATAACATTCTACTGATGGTGTAATGAATTGTGAATGTTGTTTACGCCTCTGAAAATCTTCTTAGCAGCTCTGGTCAGCAAGCTAACGTTTAAAACATCCGAAACGTTCTACGTATTGTGTATTAACATAGTCGTGGAATCGTGGAAATGGCCTCGACGACGCACTTTGTTGAAGTAAAACGGCGTTGAAAGTACTCTTGAAACTACAAACAATTCATTCCTTTTGTTTTGAATGACCATTTCTATTGTAAGAACAAGTTGACGTAGTGTTTGCATAAACTCCCTAGTTTTAGACTGGCCAACGCCAAACGATCTTACTCGTCAAGAGGAAACGTTTCGGACAGGAAAGGGTTAAACCGAGATGCATTTACCGTTGTGTTATAAGCCTCAAGCTTCTCCCAAGTAGCTCTAGCACCAGAGGCGAAACACTGTAAGGGTAACCAATAGTATTTCAGAATCATCCTCAGGGTAACGAGAGCAGAATATTTCATGATAAACCTACACTGTTAAAGTCAACTAGAAAACTTGACTTGGGCGGGATTCGAACTCGCATTTTCGGGTTTCCGGAACGCTGTTCAACCAATTGACCTATAGAGTCAACGTAGAACAGTATGCTCGTTTAATCATACAATATTCTGCTTTTGTATCCTGGAGATGATTCTGAAATAGAATCAAAACACGGCATATTCTCACGGATATAAAGCGTTTAGTAGTCTCGACAAACTCTCGTACATTTAAAATGCATTAAACAAGCACGCTGTCCCCAGTTGACTCGATAGCTCAATTGGTAGAGCAGCAGTCCTGAAACCGAATAATGCGAGCCCGAATCTCGCTCAAGTCACTTTTTTAGTTTATTATGATACTTGATAGTCTCAGCCATTTCAAATTATGCACAGCCACCCTTGACACACTGAAACTTTATGCTTACTAGATGTTTTTAACAGCCTCTATATCTATTGCAGCTGAGAACGATCTTTGATCGATAATTGCTCGGTAAGGGTCATGTTGTTATTACTGTTATAATAATATACATAAAAAAATTCTGGATCTTGATTAGCAGAGAGCGATGCAATTTCAAGGTAACAGCGCAGTAAAAAACTAACACGACAATGACGTCAAGGATGACCATTAAGTAGATTATAATGATAAATATTATAATTATGATAATGACGATGATAATGATGACGATAATGAGAATGATGACAATTACTGCAGTAAATTCATGTGGCATGTCTGGGGAAGATTGGGCTCTTCTATCGAAATGGTAGCCACAATGCAACAAAAATAAAAAGTTTGAATAAATGGAAATAAAATAAGTTCTTAAAGATTAAAGTTTGCGACATATGGTTTAAATTACGCCAACCACAACAAAACTAAGAAACATGGAGTAGGTACGATATTTTGAACTTACATGAATCCATTCTCTCTGGTAGACTTGTCCAACTTTGTCTTAATGACTGTTCCAAGTGTCTTGAAGAACGGGTGGTCCGCTGGCCTGGCTATTGTGGTGGCAGGCGCTTTGAGCGACGTGTACTCTCGACACATGTCACAAGCTGATTTGTACACTGAAAAGATATACAGTCAACTCTCTCAATGCGGATACCTCTATAAAGCGGACACCTCTCTAAGGTGGACACAACTAGCTGGTCCCGGCCGTAGCCGGGACCAGTCACACAAAACTTTAACACTTGAGAACATCAGAGGCCTGAAATGGATCAAACACACGAAAGACAGCATGGGTAGCCAGTGGTAATCAGTCCTAACACACATCACGCAAAAAGTATAATCACTGTTAACTCTGACATAAAAAATGTGAAATACACCTACGTTTTTCGCTCTCTTGCAAGACCTTGATGCTGCTACCACACTGCTCTTTTTCATTCAGAAGTACATCCCCATAATAGCAATAAGCCTTTGAAAAAAGTAAGACGGACGTTAAGTTATATCAACCACAAATCTTGCGCACGGTGCGGCCCAGGTATACGCTCTTGCACAGTCATGGAATTATTCTGGAATTACATTGACAAGTTGCAGACTTATTCATAGGAATAGTTGACCAGATCGAGGTCGGATCGGTCTAAATTTACGGGTGTTGAGTGTGACCAACTGAAAGGGAGCCGAGATCGATCTGAGGTCTATCTAAAGTAGACCACCTTTGAGGTGATCTCAGATCGCTTTAAACTAGATCGCTTTAAGTGTGAACGCTAACGTACTGTATTAACCGCAGCGAACTCTAAAAAGACTGGAACGATACCTTCTTATGTCTAGCCTTACAACTGAGTGAAGCCAAGATGGGGGCAGCTATGTGGGTCAAAAACACGCGTGGAAAAAAATTGTACTGAACTTTTATTTTTCATGGACAGTTAATTCTAACAAATATGCAGTCCTAACGACATTGTTTTCCACTTTACTAAGGACAAGAAAGAAAACTGTCAAAAAATCCGAAATTTGGGTGAGGTTTTTCACAATAGATTGCGTGTTTTATCGCGTAGGGGACTGAGATGACCTGCAAATTGACCCACATGTCAGCCTCCATGATGGCTTCAAAACACAGTTTGCAGGTATCGTTCCAGTGTTTTTAGAGTTCAATGATTAACCGCAATAACCGGGCTAGATTATTTGCTTAGCTGCCTGGCAAACACGCGTCCTTCCAGACCTTATTGCTTGCCATTTGTTTCCTTCGAAGACCTAAACTGGCTTAAGTGAAACGAAGCATACTGACTGACTATATTTATTTTAACCCGTGTCGAAGCGAGGTAGAACGTTCGTTGACGAAGAAGTATTAGCTCTTACTTCTATTTGGAGCCGAGAAGAAATTCTGGCAATGCTGGGGAATTCTCAAAAAATGCTGAAATATACGGTACGATATGTATGAAACTTACAAAGCAAGAATTTCATCGCGATTACTGCCAATGACTGACAAAAATTACGCATTTGAAAACCATGTGTAAGAAGTAAAAGGACTCATTAGCTCGTTCAGGAGCGGAAAGGGGAACAGCCTCGGCGTTTTTTAAAACAACTGGACAAGTTTTCTCGGCGACCATCCTGAGGCAAACGGAATTGATGCAGCGATTGACACTTCGGAATAGCCGTAATGTGAACGAGATCAAGTCGGTTTTACATCGATCTAAAACATATCTGAATGCTCGATTGCAGTGATCTCGAATCGGTTTTAGATTGATCTAAAGTTGATGATTTAAAAGCGCGCTAAATGTGAACGGCTCCATAGGAAGATCTATCAGTGTAAAGCAAACCCACATCATAAATCCCCAATGGTAATGAAGGTTAGATTGTTGCCAAGAAACGAAGGAACCAGCAAAAGAAAAACAAATGAACGAACGAACAGACGAAGGAAGTAATAAACAAACGAACGAACAGACAAAACTATGAACTAATGAACGAACGAACAAATATACGAACTAACGGACGAAAGAACAAACAGATTAACACACGAAACTGACGAAGGAACAGACTAATGAATAAACGAAGCAAAGAACAATGGAATGAACGAACAAGCAAACGAACGGTCGGACGGATGGACGGCCAAAAAAAAAATAGTGGATCAATATACATGCAACAATTAGGACTAATGATTCTTACATATGCGAGGTAAAAGTCACGCTTGATTTCCAAGTATTTCTTCCACTTCCCCGCTCTTGTAACATTCATGGACGATAAAGAATTAGCTGAAGATTGAAAAATCAAGAACATTATGAAATTTTAGCTGCTGTTGACCACGGGTAGGAAACAGTCTTCAAGGCAATAATTATGATGAAAGTGCATGTTGTTCAGCATGGAGGTTATGAAACCAGTCCTAAGAACGGCATAGCCGCGAGATTCGGTAAGTTTTAGCCCATCCATACCCGAAAAGTCGCTGACTTTCAAAAGTACAAGTATAGGTTATATACCGAGACCGAGGTGTTTAAGCGATATATCAACCCGAGCGCGCAGCGCGAGGGTTGATACATCGCTTAAACGCCGAGGTCTAAGGTATATAACCGGCTTATATCATCATTTGGTGAAGGTGACTCAATAACCGTTTTGACTCTATTAAGAGCGATGCAAAGAAAAAGTGTTGACATTTCGTTTTATTGACTCGATGTGCATATGTTGCTATAGCATGACTAACTATTCATGCAAATTACTTGAAATGGTATTGGATTGAGGACAAAAGAACTGTTATGCATCAATAGCTTTAACTAGCATTTGCATTTGAC
This sequence comes from Heliopora coerulea, assembly GCA_030142905.1. Lineage (NCBI taxonomy): Eukaryota > Metazoa > Cnidaria > Anthozoa > Scleralcyonacea > Helioporidae > Heliopora > Heliopora coerulea. The sequence continues at coordinate 1,130,549 of JASJOG010000094.1, forward strand.
TTGCTGCAAAACTTTTTCATGTTGTTTGTTCATGTTAGCATGGAGGCTGAAAGTGACGAAGATTTATTTATTAAACAGAGTGCTTTTAGTAATAATAAGGTTTTGGAGAGTGATTTTGAGCTACATTTAGATGGAGTGTAAGAGCTGGTTGACAGTGAATGCAGAAATGAGAGCGTGGTGAGAAAACTTGGTTTTCAGGAGCTGCCTAAAGATACTTCGACTAAACGGTTTGGCGGGGCCATTGATGATTATGGGCTACAGAAGCACATGCCATCTCGTATTCCGAAAAATACTGTTCGTGAAACTGAGTGGGCTGTTCGTATTTGGCCTTCCTGGGCAACAGCAAGAAATGGTACAAGACGGACCACTCGTTGCGACCCACAACGGCAACTCGTGGAAGAGAAATGAGTGTACCTGACAAGTTGGTGATGGCAAGAACTGGTCATAGAAGTCTGGCATCTCTGCACTCCTACGAACATCCGAGTGAAAGATCGAAAGAAATTGTATCAGACATAATCGCAGGAACTAGTAATAGCCCAGAAGATGATGTGAACGGTAGTTCAAGATTTAAAAGAAAGAGTTCAACAATTGAGGAGATTGACGAGGGTGAAAATAAAGTTCGTGATATAGCAACGTCTCGCAAGCGAAGGTTGTCGTTTGAGTTTGCGAATTGCAAAGTTGTCATTAACAACTCCTAATCAGATCTCAAACAATTGCGGATGTAAATTGAGTTCGTTTTTTGAGTAGTACCATTGAGTAAATTGTTTTCATGTTAAGTAAAATTCAAGGAAGTTAGAGCGTTTTTCAGTCTGTATTGTTGCGTAACAATTTGGAGGTTGATATGTGTTAATTAACCCCGTTTAGAGGTTGATATGTATTAATCAACCTCATTAATATATTTATGAGGTTGATTAATGCATATCAACCCCAAAGTTTGGTCGGTTCTTTCAGCCCCGCTCTCCCCAATAAATATTCAAAAGCCGCCCCCTGCTTTTCCTACAGTAACCTGATGCTTGCAGGTGTATTCGCTTGATATCAACTTCCAGAGAACAATAGAAACTGAACCAATGATGATATAAAGCAAATTAGGAACTTGCAAAAGCATTAATGTTTTTCCTGTTTGCTGTCATAACATTTTGGTTTAAGTGCATGAAAGAAGCTATTTTAAAAATTTATTTTCATTATTTCAATAATTTATTTTAAAGAAAATATCAAATTTAAAATTTATATTGGTAATATAAAAACAACAAAACTTTACTTGATCAATTATTTTGTAATATTTATTTTTTATGATATTGATTATATTTACTAAAATTTACGATTTGAAACTTACCTGCTTGTGAAAAAAGTTCAGATGTTTCATACGCCAAGGTGGAGATTAGAGATGCCTTATGTTTTAATTCCACGGCTCTTGCAACTGTCACTAGAATGGTACGACGATTATCTGATTATAGTTTAATGGATGATATTGCACATTTTGCATCCCCAGAAAAAGGAAGGTGAAGTAAATTAAGTGAAACCATATTAAGTGAAGTAAAGTAAAGTAAAGAAGAATAAAGCAAAGTAAAGTAAAGTAAAGGGAGGTGAAGAGAAATGAAGTGAAGTGAAGTAAACTAAATTGAAGTGAAGTGAAGTAAAGTGAGGTGAAGTGAAGTTAAGTGAGGTGAAGTGAGTTGAAGTGAACTAAGGTATAGTAAGGTGAAGTGAACTAAGGTATAGTAAGGTGAAGTGAACTAAGGTATAGTAAGGTGAAGTGAACTAAGGTATAGTAAGATGAAGTGAACTAAGGTATAGTAAGATGAAGTGAACTAAGGTATAGTAAGGTGAAGTGAACTAAGGTATAGTAAGGTGAAGTGAACTAAGGTATAGTAAGGTGAAGTGAACTAAGGTATAGTAAGGTGAAGTGAACTAAGGTATAGTAAGATGAAGTGAACTAAGGTATAGTAAGGTGAAGTGAACTAAGGTATAGTAAGGTGAAGTGAACTAAGGTATAGTAAAGTGAAGTGAACTAAGGTATAGTAAGGTGAAGTGAACTAAGGTATAGTAAGGTGAAGTGAACTAAGGTATAGTAAGATGAAGTGAACTGAGGTATAGTAAGATGAAGTGAACTAAGGTATAGTAAGGTGAAGTGAACTAAGGTATAGTAAGGTGAAGTGAACTAAGGTATAGTAAGGTGAAGTGAACTAAGGTATAGTAAGGTGAAGTGAACTAAGGTATAGTAAGATGAAGTGAACTAAAGTATAGTAAGGTGAAGTGAACTAAGGTATAGTAAGGTGAAGTGAACTAAGGTATAGTAAGGTGAAGTGAACTAAGGTATAGTAAGGTGAAGTGAACTAAGGTATAGTAAGGTGAAGTGAACTAAGGTATAGTAAGGTGAAGTGAACTAAGGTATAGTAAGGTGAAGTGAACTAAGGTATAGTAAGGTGAAGTGAACTAAGGTATAGTAAAGTGAAGTGAACTAAGGTATAGTAAGGTGAAGTGAACTAAGGTATAGTAAGGTGAAGTGAACTAAGGTATAGTAAGGTGAAGTGAACTAAGGTATAGTAAGGTGAAGTGAACTAAGGTATAGTAAGGTGAAGTGAACTAAGGTATAGTAAAGTGAAGTGAACTAAGGTATAGTAAGGTGAAGTGAACTAAGGTATAGTAAGGTGAAGTAAACTAAGGTATAGTAAGGTGAAGTAAACTAAGGTATAGTAAGGTGAAGTGAACTAAGGTATAGTAAGGTGAAGTAAACTAAGGTATAGTAAGGTGAAGTGAACTAAGGTATAGTGAGGTGAAGTGAACTAAGGTATAGTAAGGTGAAGTAAAGTGTCTTTAGTTATAGTGGATAACCTTATCAGCTAGCTGAGCTACCCTCTCTTGAGGTCCAGTAAGGGCCACCCCTCATACGTCAAGTGTTACAACAGGAGGAAACCGGATTACCCGGAGAAAACCTGCGATGCTTGTTAGAGTCAAAATCGACAACACTCTCCTCACATGTGACTAAGGTAACTTTAATCAGATAACTGCATGGAGCCGGAATCGAACCCTAGTCACGATGGTGAGACACGCGCAATATCACTGTGCCAACATAGCCCCCGTATTTAAATAACCACCCTCATAATAAACACACCCACGAACTTAAATATTCCATTGTTTTTATGCGAAAGTTGTCAATTTACGCTAACCACAAAGTACGCATTAATTTCAATTCAAAGTGACAATACCTTCTTGCGCTTCCGCAACGCACTGTAGTTTATAGGCAACCACCACTCGCACATCGATATCTGTTGTCTTTGCTTCAGGAGTCCGATCAAGACATCCGATAATACTTTCCTAAATGCAATTTAGAGAATATTTTTTGTATTATGGCATGTAAAATTTCTTCCCAGTTCATATTAGTGCTGATAAAATAACCATTTAAATCTTCATCTAAAAGGCACGGTTTTGGTGTCAATCCCACTATTTTCGTATTTACTTAATTAAGCGCCGCGACTCTATTAAAATTTTTAGTGTTTCGGATGCGGTACTTATTCGGGGGCGGCGTTCATTTGAAGGCGGCGCTCTTTAAAGCGATAACAAACAAATGTCAACAACTGAAAAACATTGTAATACAGGAGAATAAGTTTCCGAGGCTGGTGTAGATCGAGTCGCACCGCACTTGTTTCTCAGTTCGGCTACTCGAGCAATTTTGTCTGCTTGTTTGTTTGTTTTATAACTTTATTTGGGAAAAACATACTGAATAAGAAAAAAGAATAAAAAAGTGGTGATCATTCGAATAAGCGCCGCCTTTTTGTGAATGAATGCAGCGCTTATTCGAGGGCGGCGTCAAGTCGATGGAGGCGCTTAATCAAGTAAATACGGTAAATGCTTTCACGGCCAGTTACACAAGACATAACACGACATGGTCGGTATAACCACGACACGGCAAAAATACTAAAGGACCTCTGCTGACGTATTTCTTAGCATGAAGTTTCGATCCATATAACATTCATCAGGTTTGATGGAAAAAGAGAACAACGGGAACAACAGGACTACTTTCACGACAGTAATAAAAAGCGTCTCACATTATACGGGAACCGGCCCTTTAGTATAAGCACATAGGTTAATCTTGTCTCAGACACAACTTGCTATACATGCATCTCAACATTTTTGTACAGTTCATGGCAAGGTTTTCGCACGTTACAGCTTGTGAAATGCGCCTTATCCAGTGAAATCAATTTCCATATCTGGAATGCTAACTCCCAGTCATGTGGCCGGGCAAAAAAGTGAAGCTAAGATGGCCGCCCATGTAGGGAATTTTGTAAATCAGTTTCAGTCCTCTTCGCGGTCTTGTACGTCGGTTCTAGTCATTTACACGATTTTAATCTTCAGTTTCTGCTTGGTTCGGCTTCGTAAACATTCCCAACCATGGTAAAAGGGTTCACACGAAGTATTACTGGACCAGTTTTACATATTCGAATATATAAAAGGATTCATTATTACCGTGTGGCCTAAGAAGTTTGCTAAATTGTCCGAAGATGGTAAATTAACGGTACAAAAGGACGTGCACTTAGTAGTTTGCTAAAGTAATTTTTTTTGGACCATTTTGTCGCGTTTCTCGTCAGTTTGGAAATTTATTTTCGCGAAAATATATAACCTGTATCTCAGTCTGACTTTGTCGAAATATATTTGAAATTCTTAAACCCATTTCTGTCTTTTGAAGACATGTTCTTGTGTACTTTCAAAGAAAACTCTTCAAAAACTGTAAAAAGTAGTGTAGGAGACTAAAACTGATGTACAAGCTCGTGTAGGGGACTGAAACCGACGTACAAAATTGCCCTCCATGGGCGAGTTCACATTTCATTCGTCAGTTGGCATTCCAGTCGTGAAAATCGAGTTCACTGGTCTTATCTCTCTCCTATAATCGGCTATAATATATCTCTTGTGGCAATAAGTCTAAAACCTACGTAACTATATCCATACTCTAGTTTTCTACATGGCCCGATGAGGTAAACATTGTCCGAAATGTCGGAGGAAAATCAAGTACACTACATCAACCAGGCTGCTTGGTGTTTATGAAAACAACAGACATGGAGAACATCCAAGTTATCGGGTACTACTTCTCAAACTCATTAATAATTCATAAGTATATCATTCAATCAGATGCGCTAATAGGCACCACGTGAGCGAACTTGAAATACCATGGAAGTACTGGGCAGAGGACTTGAACTGTTTTTTTCTGTCTTTCGTCTTGAAATACTAGTTCAAGTCCTTGGACGTAAAATATAATTTCACACAATTTGTTTATTCACCGATACACTCATTACTAATACACTAATTCATTATGCCAATACACTAATTGATTTTGAGAAGTCATTCAAAGGCATCCAGTTTGGACTAGTCCGGGTTTTCAAGTACGACGAATTCGCTCTAATCCGAGGCAAAGCCGAGGATTGGAACGAATTCTTCGTACTTGAAAACCCGGTCTAGTCCTCATTGCCGGCCTATAAGTATGACTTAAAGCACAAACCGGCAAACAAAAGCAGCAATTTAATAACTCGTATTCTAAAATTAATATAAAACTCAGAGATATTTCATCATGAAAAAACAAAAGAATTTAAAGTTTAATGAGTTGTTGTAAATGTGATGCAGCCACAAGTGTTGTATCAAGTGATATGACTACTGATCTACGTGAACATTTCGTGCTATTTTCTCAACTAAAATCCTTGGAATCTTCACCATTTTTGAAGAACACAAACGTTTACAGGTATTCGTTTCATAAGTAGTTTACAACATTCGCGTTGGTGTTGTGCCGGACATACAATCACTCACCTTCGGCTGGTTTTTGTATATCCCATACAACACTGCCGCTCATATTGTATATACAGTGGAACCTGTATATAACGGCCCTGTATTAAGCGGCCACCCTCTATTAAGCGGCCAGTTTTCAAAGTCCCGAATTTTGGCTCATACAGATGCTGTAATTGTTACCTCTATTAAGCGGCCACCTCTACTAAGCGGCCACGGCCACCCTTAAGCAGTCCCATGTTTGTCTTTCTTTGTCCTTTTTACCTGTATTAAGCGGTCACCCTTAAACGGAAACCCAAAGCCACATGTCTTTTCATGCAGTATTTTCTTGTGTCTGATTGTGATTAAGAAGCGATCCATCATCATTATAGAAATGACAATGCTAATGCTTATAATTAACCGTTCATTATGGTCAATTCTTTCCACATGTCAGCAATGAGCTGCAGTACAAAATCACGAGATGCAAAAAATTTTGTTTCGAATCTACTTCCCTCTAGCTCTACTTGAAATTACTTTTTCAGATAGCTTGTTCTTGAGCAGTGTGATTGTGAAGAAATGGCTTCCAAACGTATACTTGTACGAGATTTCCAGGTCATAACCTCCACCACTTTCAATGCGCTTGCCCTTTATAGTGACTTTTTCGGTGCTTGTTGGTTTGAATTTTATTTCCAACAACGCTACTTTAGCAAAATTTCTGTTTTATCTCCACGTTGATCGTAAGAACTATGAAATGACGGAATGAGACGTATGTCGTTGTGAACTGTAAGTCAGAAATACTGCATAGTAGAGCAAAAGACAATTGATTGTACCTTTTCATAACTTTACGTTTATTGCACCGCTACATTTACAAGTTAGCAACTTTGTTGAAAGTAAAGATCGCCTCAAAGAGCGTTGATTTTCTTATTGTTTGTTTGAATGCAGTGTCGTATGACACGCTATTGAAACTGACATTTGACCATGCCCAGCGAGTATTTTTAGTGATCCTGCATTAAGCGGCCAGTTTCTGAAGTCCCGAGGGTGGCCGTTATATACAGGTTCTACTGTAGTACTTAACAATTCATAAAGAAAACGTGAAGGAAATTAATGTTTAATCACTGTCTGTAAATATGGTGCAGAATTTATAAATAAAACATCGGTTCTGAATCACAGTTACAGACACTGATGTTTTATTAATTAGTTTTGTGGCACGTTTACGAAACTGCTGCAGTTTTGCACTGCGGTTTTCACAGTAAAACTCATTTTTTATTTTTACCCTTTCAATCATTTAGAAGCTCTTAACAATCTTCCAAACATGACTTAGTGCAAGTTCTACAAGTAATTTACAAAATTAATATCCTTTCTGTATACGGATGCAGACACTCGGTTTCGCTACGTGTTGTTATATCCCGGTACGAAACAGCCAATCGTTTTGAAAATTAGTGCTAACTGTCTTAGGTTTCGTTAAAAGGATGTCACTACATCTACGTCACGGATTGCCATCGGTACCTTTACATAATGAAAAATCCCTGCTGCCTTTCTGAGTGTGGAATGTACATCTTTAGCTTCTTCCATGGTTATACTAAAAATGTTGTTGGAAAAAAAAATTAAATGTGAAGTGGTTGTACTGTCCATGTATCATGGGTTATTTATACTCATCTGAAATGTTTCAGACTTGTAGCGTTTGGCGCAACGATAGCTTTGCGTTCATTTAGTAGTCGCAAAGTGTTCTACACGTGATTGTGTAATTGACGTGTCGTTATCTAAAAATAGCGTCTACACTGTCAGTTACTTCAACTACTGTTAAATTGTTGTCGAGTAAAGAACAACTTCGCCGTTCTACTGTGTCTGAGTTTCAAAATCCGCTTAGATGACAAATTATATACCAACGTGTTCACGTCAATGAACCGCCTCTACATCAGCGACAACGTTAGAGAATTATACTGATGAAGTAACTGTCAGATGGACTTAAGTGACATAGGCTTTTTACAGGAGCTCTTAAGAGGACACCAGCTGGCTTGTTCTAGTGAGGTAGACACAATGCAGTGATACAGCTTGAGTGAACTGGTGCAGGGCCAGTGGGCCACCAGTGTGACTGTTCTGGTCTGGCGGTTGGCTCAGCGCTTTTCATATTGAAACTTCATAGATCACTTCAGTTTTGTAACGTGATGGTTATGGGCTGTGCACCATCACAAATATTGAAGTGAGATGGTCATGAGTTAGACACCGGTGAGAAGGCTTTAGTCAAGCGGTTGTGCGGTGGGCAACTGAGCCGATTATTTGACTAAAGTGATTCAGTCCACAAATTCGTCAATGGCCGAGCTCGAAAATCTTCCTAAGTCCTGACGAGCCACTGGCTTGCAAGTGATACAAATTCAGTACCTCTGACCTCAGGCCAGCCAGCTCATTAAAAAATAACATGAGGTTGCTTACAAATTATAGATGTAAATGAAAGGAAGGACTTTCAACTCGGAATTTACATACTAAATTGCGACAACTTACAGTAAAGTGCTATGAACTGCGTTCATGTCTTAAGTTTACATACGTTCACAGAAGAAGTGATGTCAACTTTTGCAGTACAAGTCGTTCTGTTAGGTTTACGCTTTCACACTGGTCATAAGATTGAAATTGAATACTAGAAAGGGTTAAAAATTCATAGAACTAGAAAAATCATGAAAAGTTAGATGTATGTCACTCTGGATTATAATGAATAGTTTGAGCTACGGTTTTCCTGAGCAGGTCATTTGATTTGGACTACGCTTGTACTCCCAGCATGGCATTAAAAGCCCAGGTGGGCTTAGTTTTTCTCAAAAATTCTTGCGTTTTTAACAAACCTGCAGCCATTACCAATAAATTCCCTATTATTGGCCCATGAATATATCCATGGTCCAGAGAAAGCTACAACTTATCTAGGATGATTCCAGCCAAATAATTGTTTAAAAATTTATACTCTCAGAGGTGGAAACAAACAAGTTTAATTTGAAGGTATCAAAATGTAATTCATGTTGTTGATATAACTACAGGTGACAGTACAGACTGAACTGTGTGTAGACCATACCTCAATAACTTCATATACAAAAAAATGAAATTTAAAGGCCCAGTGGAAATGCTTTGATTGTCTCATTAAAGTTCACAATTCACAAATCTTTACTTGAAAAGGATAATGTCTTTACTATAGTCTACACTTAAAACTAATACAGTGTCTTAACTTTGTAAAGCAATATTGCAAGTGAAAGTGATGTCACATGGTCTGGTCTGCTGAAAGAAACCTATTGTTAAATGCTATTGTTACTGTATTTACACTAATCAGTGCAAAGAGGGGACCTTAACTTAGGCCCACCCTCCACTTCTGATCGGTTTCTTGTCAGCACTTTTGGCTTTAAGCACTGTTATTAAAAAATGCAAAACCCTAAAAAGCAAAAATGCTTACTCATTTTTATCAGCAATATGTGATGCATGCTTCATAGACCACATAGCCACTTCAAGACAAACTGATGCTAGTTCAAACATAGTATCAACTTGAGCCCTGTAAAGATTGAAATAATGTGTTACCAACAATACTTACAGCCCATATTCATTTAAAAGTTAAACAGTGCAAAATCAGTTAGAGCTTCAAAAAGGTTGATTAAAGGCCAAGATTGGCATATACAATCATAATATACAGTGTATAAATGTATGTAGCAGGTATTGCCATGACAAATAGGAAATGATTTGCAATAAATTTTTTCCTAAAAATGATATATATTAGCACTACTCCAAGTGAACAAACTCATAAAGGATAAGTAGAGAAAAATGTTACTTTAGCATAGCTGGGATTTGAGCCTGTGACCTTTGGTTTACTAGTCCAATGCTCTACCAACTGAACCACAAGACCAAGCCAGGAACAGGCTGTAGGGTGGTGGTATTTGTATTGATATTTTGAAACAAAGCAGTTTCCTCCATATCAGCACAGACTGTCTGTTGTACTTTTAAAGTTAGTAATTATGTAGGATTATGTACTTGGGTGATCAATATTCTTGGGTGAATGATTATATATTCATATACTTTGGTGATTATGTACATTTTTTATGATTATGTACTTTATTTGTCTTTCACCCAAGTATATACAATTCTACATAAACTTTTTTCACAATATTTTGTAATGAATTACTATTAAATTAGGTCAGTCAACAACAGTCATACTTACAAAGGGACACTGTCACATAATGAACTTGTCCACCGGAATCTCACAAGTTTTCGTAATTTACTATCAGTTGCACCAGTACCTCCTCCAACATTGTACAGCAATCCATGTAGTAAAGACATGTACTCTTGAAAGAGGGCATCAACAGTAGATGTTTCACTAGCTGGATCCACAATCACTTCTATCAGTTTGGCACGACAGCGCTTCAGCTCCCTATCCAACAAAAAATTATTTCTTCAATGTTTTTGATGCCAAAGCACAGAAACTAACCTCCTGAAGATTTGAGGAAAACATGGAGGTAATGTTGGGAGCATTTAACCTATTTTTCACTGAATGCTTTTTATATATAATGTGATTTTATCATTTCTGATCATAGTTACCAAGGTTTTCATTTTTGAAGATTTATCAGGTTATTTTAATTTAGAACATTACTTGAATATCATAAATTTGATTAAGACTTCTTTGTTTCCATGTAGCTGGTTTATACCTATGACAATATGGTAAATCAAACACATCAAATAACATGAAAGTGAGTGCAAGCAAAAATAAAGGATGATAACTTAAGGAACAGGTGTAGCTCAACTGGGAACAAATACTGCTTGATTAGTATATGCATTCAAATGGTTTTGAGTTCAATTTGAACTAAACCCATTAAGGGGCAATGGTGTATTTTAGCATTTTACTGTAAGTGGCTAATACCAGATGATTTTACTAGTCAGACTCACAGCAATGAGCCTGGGTGTTAAAGGGTTAAACATTATGACTATCTCCTTGATTTGCAAGTTTGTGTTCTTCAAAATGTGAAAAAAAATGTTGGAGTCCACAGGGCTAAGCCAGTAGGAATCAGCAATACCAGGAACGTCACAATACACTCACCGACACTTCCTTCCTTGGCAACATATTTTTGTTTAAATTTTGATTGAACAATAAAACAAAAAATAAAAAACTAAAACAATTATAAGATTAGTCGTTTTCACAATAACAAGAGTTATCTACACCTTGCTCAATCTTATCTTATCTCAGCCTTTAACTTCAGTTAGTAGCATTGACCTTGGTCTGAAATACTCTTGACGTCATATTTAGTCTGTAGGCCAAACGTACTGTATCTAGTACCTCAAGGTGTTATGTATACATAAGTATTTAAATCACTCACTGTCCAACAACATTCTCGTGCAGCTTCACGGAGAAGTCGAACAAGAAACACTACGAAAAGCATCTTGTACCTGTATGCTAAATAAACGAGTCATAAAACTAGACGAAACTCATCCCGGATAATATTTCGCACTAGTATCCCGATGTCATTAATTTCAATCTCTTTTATTCAGTATTTACTGGTTGCATTGAGACTGTGGCAGATAGCGAGCTTTGCTGTCTTCATTTATTATGTAAACTTAATTTCACAACAGGCTTCTGACTTGAGGAGAGAAGCAGAGAACCTGGTATACTACAGGATGAAATGGTCTATGGTACTTATTCTATTATCTCTTCTACTTACGCTAATAGTTTTGAACCACCAGGGCTTGTTGTTCCACCACGCAAGATCTCAAATGAAACCAACCCAGTAGCTTTTAGAGGGTTGCGATGAAACCAGTATGCCATATTGTCTTTTCTGTGTCACTGTTTGTTATGAATATTTCGTGACGAAGAAAGTACGAAATACTTTGATCTATGGATCGAGCTATTTCCCCGGGGATCCATTCAAAGTTATATTCCCCTGTGTCCATAAATGCCCAGGAGGAAACGTTCGACAACTTCAGCCAATGAGATATCTTTTCGTCTCCAACGATCGTCTTTCATTGGCTGAAAGTATTTTCCGTTTTCACAACATCTCAAAGTCGGAAATATCATCACTTTTCTGTAGCAGTACTTGGCGGTGGGTTGGGATTTGTCACTCAAGTAATTATTCCTGTATTCACAGTAATATACATCTCTCTATGGACGCAGAAGACACAGTCAAGAAGTTCCTAACCGAAATTTTTCCACAAGTAGGCGGTGACTTAATACACAATAGTGTGGAAGAAGCCAAGCGAAGAAGCGTTGGCTTGAACTCGTCAGACATATTGCCAATTTGTATAGACCTTATTCTTGGAAGTGGACGCGAGATCTACTTAAGTGGCAAACAACCGAGCGACGATATCATCTTTGTTGGGTCAAAAAAGGTTGATTCTAACAGCGAACGTAATAAATGGCCCTTACTTTACGTGAAAGACGAAAAGAATGAATGCGTGGGGAGTAGTGAAACTTCGTGCGAAGTGAGGATTCACCCCGAGCCTGAAGCCAGCGTACAGGAACTTCGCGTCGGGAATTTCATGTCACAGCCAAATCAAACTGCAAGTTCTAATTATTCATCTATGCTTCAGTCCGTTACGCAGGTATTTCCCGGTGTGGACTGTGAATATGTAAAATTGCTCCTTATAGACGGTCGGGATGTAAACGAGATAGTCAACTTTTTGTTGGAAAATCCCCATCTTCAAAATCGTCCAACAGCCTCAAAAGAAAATCTTCCTCCGAAAGATATCCCGACGAAAAAACATATAAACTACTTTAAAGACTATTCCAGCATTGTGTCTTTCACTTACCAGCAACAGTGCATAGCTTTGCTAAAGAACGACTTCAGAAAGCTTTACGTCGAAGATATAAGAGCAGCGTGGAACAAGTATAACCATCATTATGCACCCACACGAAAATGCCTCGAAGATAGCTTGGTTGCTATTGGTCATTCATGTGATAGCTCAGGCAGTGACACGAATTTGTCATACTTGTCACCGACAATTGCTGTTCCTATTGCTCCAGAAAAAAGATCTTCAATTGTCACCATAACACGACTACTAGGACGTAAGAGAAACATTGTTCCAATTCCTGGTAGCCTCGATGAAGAGCTGGCGAGGGAGATGGAGTTTGTCAAGAAGCAGAAGATGTTGGATGAAGAAAAGAAGGATGAGATCTATGCTTTACATTTAAATGAGCAGCAATATGAAGAAGAAGGGCAACTGATTGAGTGTGGTTGTTGTTTTGGTGAATTCCCATTTGAAAACATAGTACAGTGTAGTGATGGTCACCTATTTTGTTGTAAATGTCTTGAGAGTTATGCCAAAGAAGTCATATTTGGTTCTGCAATAGCTACTGCTGAACTGCACTGTATGAGTGTTGACTGTAATAGACCATTTCCTTATGATCAGCTTAGGAAAGTCCTGAATGAAGAGGAGATTGTTAAGTACCAAGAACACTTACAAGAAGATTGCTTGTCCAAGGCAGACCTCCCAAATCTGATCAGGTGTCCTTTCTGCAAGTTTGCGGCCATAGTTACAATGCATGATAAAGAATTTAGGTGCATGAATCCTAAGTGTTTAAAGGTAACATGCAAAGACTGCCAAGAGGAATGGAAGGACCACTTTGGATTGAAATGCAGTGAAGTAGAAAAGAAAAGTCAGACAAACCTTCGACTTTCCTATGAAGAAAGAATGACCATGGCAAAGGTGAGGAAATGTGGAAAGTGCTCCTGTCAGTTTATGAAGTCTGAAGGTTGTAACAAGATGACCTGTAGGTGTGGTCAGACAATGTGTTATGTATGCCGTAAATCTGGAATCCATTATGGTCATTTCTGTTCACATCCACGAGATCCAGGAAAAAAGTGTACCCAATGTTCCTCCTGCTCACTGTGGAGTGATCCATCCGAAGATGACGAGTTGGCTGTGAAACAACTTGAATGTGAAGCCAAAGAAGCAAAGAGAAAATTGGAAGAAGATTTGGCATTATTAGCAAAGAAGCAAAAGGTTTGAAATAAAGAAGCAACAATGAATGACTAGTTAATTGTATTATTTACAAAAAAATATTGAAGATGATGAGAAAATACATTTGTTTGATAAACTGTAAGCAAATAGATATTCCAGAATGTTCCTGTGGGTAGGATATTATTTCATTGACCTTAATTTCACAGGCCCTTTGAGAAGTCTTATTGCTTCATCTGTTATTTCAGTTGTGTTAGTTTCTGATAGAAAACCTGCTTGTAAATGAGACACAGGAACATAATGTAATCTAATATGTTGTAATGGCTATGGTTGTCGACTTAGACTCGGGTTGATTTGAGTCATAATTCTTAAACATTTAGCTCAATGTGAGTTCTATGTAAAAGTGAGTCGAGTTGGTAACCCCTGATATAGACCACTCACAAATCAGTGGCATAAACAATTCTCCAATAAGTTGTTTTGCATTGGATACTTGAAACTTGACTTATTTACATTTCTAAGAAATCAACAAGGTAGTTGCTAGCAATTTACCAGACAGAAAGCAAAGTTGTAAAATGAAAATAAGAGCTCAGCTCAAAATTCTAACGGAAAGAGACGTTGATTAAAAATATATTTAACTGACGTTTCGTCGTTAGTCGCTAGTTCCTCTTTTCTGATTAGCTTTGTGTTATCCTAAACCTTGTAAATATAACTATAAAATTTATTAAAAACTCATGAGGAAAAGATAAAAGAAAATCATAAGCTTGTCGGATCTTTATATGTGATAAAGATACATGGGCTTTTATATGTGAAGAAGTTTAATTTTTTCGGCTTACGAAAGATAAATTTCCAAACTTTCTTCGCGAATTAGCGTATTAAGAGGTGAATTTCATAAGACATTTAAAAAAACTCGCAGTTCGTGCTTTATCGGGTCTAGAACACTCGGCTATCGCTTCGTGTTTTAAATCCCGATAAAGCACTCCTGCTTGGTTTTTAAATATTACTTAAATATGCGAAGTCTCTGTATTTATTTCTACTCTGAAGATGTCGCGGGGTGAGGGTTAGGGTTAACCAAATAATTACGCCACATAAAGGAAACGGTGTTATCCTGAACCACTGTGACTATAACCAGAAGATGAATACCATCCTCAGCGACTCCACCAAATTCAACACCCTTACATCAGACCCGCTAAAAGCCACAATAAGTCGGGAAACAAAACTTAGAAATTTTCTGAGAGGCCTGAAGAAAGAGAGCCTTATCTCGGATGATTGGGACGAACTCCACAAAATACTTTGTCCCACTGGCTCCAAACCTGGAATACTATATGGCCTACCTAAGGTACACAAAGCCGATGTTCCTTTAACACCTATTCTTTCTGCCATAGGCACGCACTCTCATAATCTTTCTAAGTATTTCGTTTCTCTTCGCCCTATCTCCTCTAATGACTTTACGATCACTGACACCTTTTCTTAATGATTTACGTACTTTGAACCTTAATACTGATAATGTTTTCATGGCAAGTTTTGATATCGCCTCCTTGTTTACCAACGTTCCACTCGATGAAACCATTGAAATTGTCATTCAGAAACTTTTTCACAAATCGACACACTATTTAGGTTTTTCGCTTGCTCAGCTCCGTAGTCCCTTATGTTTTGCAGTTAAAAATTGTCATTTTCTTTTTAATGAATGTCTATATGAACAAATCGATGGCGTTGCCATGGGCTCGCCTCTTGGTCCTTTGTTCGCCAATATCTTTTTGTCGCATCATGAGAAAAACTGCCTGGATAACTGTCCCACCCCTTTTAAGCCCCTTTATTTTCATAGATATGTTGATGACTGTTTTATTATTTTTCGATCTCAAGAGCATGTCGAACCTTTTTTAGATTATCTCAACCGCAAACATAAAAATATTAACTTTAGTTGTGAATCGATTTGCACTTTGTTGTGTTGTGTCGCTACATCGTTGCGCATTAAATTGAATTATTGTTTTTCTCACTAAACGTCGTGGCGCATTTGGAAAGATTTTGTTGCATACTGAAAAATATTTTTTTCTGTATTTTGCGAAACTTTGTCGTGGATTGAAATCCGTTTTGGTGAATCAATAATTTGAAACGTGTATTCGACATTTTTCTTGTGAATTGAGTTTTCTTTGTGCATTGTTCTCTTTTGTGTATTGAACGTATGGGCCACCGTACCTTTAAGAATAGCCATGGACACAGTAGAATCGATTCATAAGATTTAATAAATAACAAGATCAAACGTTTCGTTGTAACATCACAACATCTTCAGAGATATGATTAACATTGTGGCAGACACCTGGGTATATAATTACAGTACATCGTATACAGCAGTAGGAGTGCACGATAAAATTACCTATTACAGGTATACAAACAGAGAATAAGAGACAGAATGGACAAAATTAAAATAACGAGAGAGGCATAGAGCTTTTATTGGAGTTAAGAGAAGGTTTTAACTTGGTAATAAGTAGACTTTCGCGTAAGAGGAGTTCAGTTTCAGAAGAGCAGGAAGAAATCATCATGAAGTCTTCAGAGGAAACAGGATGTTCGGAGCAGCTTTGCCACCGGGTAATTGAGAAAATCCCCAGATCACCCCGGAGAAAAACCCCAGAATTGAAAGAAAAACCCCAGATCGGAAACCGTGGGTATGGAACAGTTGGGGACTGGGGCGAACAATTATTTTAATACATCTACTTTGCTAATTTCAGTATTTGAAAATTGAAACTTTCATAAAAATGAATAGAACTTATGAAAATATATTATAGTAAAGAGCACAAAACATGAAAAGGAACTCTAAAGCAAACACTTAGCAAGAATTTCTAATGTATTAAATCAAATGTCGTCGTATTCATCTGGCATAACATTAACGTCATATACATGAATGACATCTTCCTCCTTCTGTACCCCCAGTTTCTCAAGATATCGCCGTCGACAATATCCACATCGTACATCTTCAATACGTTTCTTCGATGGCTCCCACGTGTGACACACTGTTCCCTCACGAGTAATAGCTTGCTTAGCCAACAGTCTGTTGGCCAAAGTTGCAGCGTGGAGCCTATTTGTTGCCGGGGTCTTGATCATGTTGACTTGCGAGAATACCCTCTCGACACAAGCAGATGAATGCGGCAAGACCAAAAGGTTGCACATAAAGGTGCCAAGAAGCTCAAACTTTGTTAAGTTGTTGCCATCTTTCACAGCCCGCAGTTCATCCCAGAATTGTGTAGGGGAATCACTCATGTTCTTGAGAGAAGCCTTGGCATACAGTATGTCTCGCCATTGGTCATCAAGCTCATCCAGGTCTTCTTCGGATACCAAAGATGGGGAATGCACTGCTAGTGGGATAATCGAAGGTAATGATCTGTCAGTTGACAACGCCTCTTTTTGGTCGAGAGCTGACAATATAGCAAGAACACAATCACTTTGTAAGGTGAACATCTTCTTCATTTCATTGCATAATCGAATAAGAAAAGTACGGCAGTCTTGCCTGAAACGTTGTTCTTCGTCAGCCAAAGGCTCTTTCGCGCACATTGCCATACACCTTCCTCCAAGTTGCAATTACTTAATGGGCTTGTAGAGCTCTGCGTTGTTAGGATCGATCTCGCTCACTGGCCTGGTTTTGATCACGTTATCTTGAATAAACATGGCTAAAATGCTCCTGTACTTACCCGAGATGGTACTGAGAAGGTATGCAATTTGAAATGCGTAGATTGAAATTCAATATTCAATTTGTCAACCTTTGTCAAAATGTAATTGAGAAACAAAAGCATGTGCTTTGTTCCCGCTGTTCTCATCGTTTGATAGATCTTGGCAGCTCCGTCGACACGATCGGATGGGGACTCAGACTGAAGAGCGCCAATGCCACCCACTGCTCTAGAATTCTGGCAATGACTTGACCACGGGACAGTCATCGAGTCTGCGAAAGTTTGAGAACTCTATGACGTGGTGCATCTACGACGTCCTGGATTAGGCGGAATTGGTGCTGTCTTTTGCTGCTTCTAGCAAAGTAGCAGCACACATCTTTAACAAACGATTCCAGCCAAGAAGGGAGATGCTTACTTGCGTGGTTTGCGCACAAGGCGAAGGAGTGGCAAACACATCCAAGGACAAAAACACCAGGGACATCTGCTTTCAGACGAGTTTGAAATCCTGTAGTTGCGCTTATCATTATTGAGCAATTATCGCTTCCAAACCCAACAATATTCATCAGAGGGACTGATTTTTCTTGAAGAAGGCCCTTGACAGTAGCGTACATACTTTTAGCAGAGCTAAATAAGCAGGCGTCTGTTACTTTCCTATTGTGCTAAAATCATACCACGATGGCAAGAATTTGGGAGACGGAAATGTCGGTGGATTCATCTATAATGGTAGAGAACTTATTGTCCCTGCAAATTGAAGATACTGACTCAACCTCTTCCCAAGCGATTCCCTCTTCCATCACATATGATGCTTTCGTCTTCTTGATCTTGATTTTCCGCGCAATCTTGCTATCTGGAAACATTTTTTTCATCAATTCACTCAAGTGATAGGCTTGAAGGAAAGGCATTCTAAGCTCGGCCATAAACCCAGCTAGCAGGACTTCGGCTCTTGCGGTCATTTCTTCGGTATTCGATTTTGCTGGTTTGTTAAAAAAAGAACTGACTTGCAGTGTGTTTGTTTTGCTTTGAATGTATTGACATGCTTTCTCGTGGCTTTATGTCTCATTAAATCTGTCTTATTTGCATCCTTTAACTTGCATTCACACACTGAACAAAATGCACCAGATTTATTTGTTGGGTCTTTTGCAAGCCAGTCTTTTAATTCTGGATCTTGTAGCCATGCATCACAGAAAGTTTGCTTGTACAACGTTTTGCTTTTTTTGTTGAAGGGCCAAGCAGGGCTTCCCCTGTAGAGTAGCTTTTATTTTTTTCGGATGACATTATTAAAAACACGTGAAAAACACGTGCGTCTGTGGCACGCAAAACCCGCCGTAATTTTTTGGTATAATTTATATAATCAAATCGTAATTTTTTTAGTGTGATGATAAATATACACGTTGGACACCAAGTGCCCCGAAATTATACCTGATTCTTAAAATCATAAAAAATTATGATCTTATGGAAAAACCCTAGATTTCATGACAAAAACCCTAGAACCCCAGGTTGAAGTAAAAAACCCCAGATCTGGCGTAAAAACCCCAGGCGTGGCAACATTGGTTCTGAGTCAAGGTGGTGAGAGAATGCTGGTAGGAGGACTTTTGCATTTCTTGCCAGTTAAAGCCGGTAATTCCATGTGGTCTGAGACTCGTGTGTGCAGGTGTCGGCAAGTTTCACCAACATGCGAAGCTCCGCAGCTTCGACACTTAAGATAACATACAACATGAAATCTCAAACGATGAAGAACTTTGCCTTGAAAAGGAAAGAAGTGGGAAAGACGTAGTGAAGGGCCAGGGACAAAACGAACGTTAATGTGAGGATAGGCAGATAAGAGAAGTTTCTTTAGTTGTGACTGAATTCAAGTAAAGTGTAGTCCGGAGAATGGAAAAGAGAAATAAACAATACGTTTGAGAACAGTGATAATATTGTAGTTTAATGTTTGAGAAAACGTGAGAACTTGGATATATCAAGGTAGATGAACGATCTTCAAGCTCGATATCCAGAAAATGACTTCTGAGCCCCTGACGGGGATCGAACCCGCAACCTTCCGATGACCGGTGAGACGCTCTAAACTTTAATCTACCGAGACTCAGATGGTGAGCTAAGGTGCAAGTTCGATATATATGTGCGACCTAAGGGGAAGCCACGATATATTAGTAATGATTGATGTAGTTTAATGATTTCTGAGCCCCCGTCAGGGGCACAGAAATCATTTTCTGAGTATCGAGCTTGAAGATCGTTCATCTATCTTAATATATCCAAGCTCTCACGTTTTCTCAAACATTAAACTACATTAATCATTACTAATATATCGTGGCTTCTCCTTAGGTCGCACATATATATCGAACTTGCACCTTAGCTCACCATCTGAGTCTCGGTAGATTAAAGGTTAGAGCGTCTCACCGGTCATCGGAAGGTTGCGGGTTCGATCCCCGTCAGGGGCTCAGAAATCATTTTCTGAGTATCGAGCTTGAAGATCGTTCATCTACCTCAGTGATAATATTGGGCAGCTTATTAAAAACGTTGTCAAGATTTTGCTTCCTTTCTGACAAAGTTTTTTTGACCATTAAACCGCACCGTTTTAGAAGCTGGGCTAATTCAATGGAGTCATGTAACATAGTTCGGTGTAGTCATAGCTCGCTGATTTACAAAGGCATTTTTTTTCAAAAACTAATTTTTTAGAATGTGATGCAGTGGGCGGACCCGGGAGAGCGGTCCATCGGTCCGGGTCTCCCAGTTAAGCTATTAAAATGTCAGGCCTCTTTAAAACTGGTTTTACAAAATTGCTTGGGATAACTCAGCAGAGAAGTTTCGTTGCTCTATAAGGTAGAGCAAGAAATATCGTGATGAGAATTATTTCATTGTCTTTCGTATTGTTAACAGCCCGTGTCGATGCTTCAACGAAGGTACGAACAATAATTTGCCAGTACCGTTCAAGATGACCAAACCGTCAATTTTACACACTAGCTCGTCTTTCGTCTTCATTCTATTGTTGTGAACTGTGTACATACATATTCCATGTCATAGTGTTAAGGTAAATAATTTAGAAACAGATTTTGATGAAAATTTTAAATTACCGAAATTACTTTGCAAAGAATATAATGAATTTCCACAGAAGGGAAACCTACCCCCTAAAGGTGGATTTCCACTTGGTGCAAAATGTCGCGCACGCAACTTTTTCCTTTTGTCTTAGGAGCTCTCGAATGGAGCCAAACAGAAATCTCTTCAATTTTAACAATGCAGCTATCGTGCGCGCGACATTTTGTAACAGGTAAAAATCCACCTTAATAACACGAGGTTCCGCTTGGGTACCAACACAGCCATCTCAAAACCTTGGTGGACTTTTAGTTACGGCCTTCCTTTTTGCAAATCCTGGGTCCGCCACTGTGAAGTGGAATTGATCTAAAGCACTATCCTGAATATCGCATCTTATCGTTAATTATGTGTATTACTGGTGGAGGAATACACGTATCGCCACTCGTAACCACCTATGGGCTCGGAAACGAATTGCGAAGACCTGTTTTTTTCCAATGATTTTCCAGCCAACGTCACTTAGGTGGAATCATTTGAAACTGATCACTGAAGTCGAGCTGAAACATTATCTCGTTAACAGCGAAATGCTCTTCTGTCCAACAGTAATTAAGTTGCCTCTTGCTCATTTCTGAAATCATCGATGCGTGCTCGTGAAATGATTCAAGTTCACCCGTCCATCCCGTGAAATACCTGTCAAAAAAAGCCTCGTCCAATCAATTGCAAGGGGTACATTATAAAAGACATCCCTCTTGATAAACTTTTGACGATGAAATTCAATTGAGTTTGTTTAGTGAAAGCTAATTTGGCGGCCTTGACGAACTAGATGGATCGCCTGAAAGAGCCGATCGTTGTTCTGACCTTTTTAGCTTGGATTCTCGCCTGTAGTACTGCCTCTGGAAATACCACGTTGGAGCGAGAAGAAATACCAGTAAAGCTTGAAGGTAAAAGGGAGAACGAAATGGCAACTTCTCACAAAATAGACAGCCTTAGTATGTTGATCTTCATCGGCCTGCTCATAGTAACTGTACTCATGACTTGGTTATTCAAAATTCAACGCTTCCGTTGTTTCCACGAAACTGGAGTGGCGACTGTTTTTGGCATTGGGGTCGGAGCAGTGATCAAGTACTATCAATTCCATGCCACATACGACAATTCCATACGCGTTGACAACTGCAATAACTTAACCGTGGCGCCAGAGATTCTCGAAGTCAACATAAACGGTACGCTTTACACCTACAGTTTTAAAGGAATTCTTTACGAAGACGAAGACTCGAGGGAGAACGAGCTGGAAGCTCGCTCGACCTTCAATCCTGAAATTTTTTTCCACGTCCTTTTGCCACCGATCATCTTCTCCGCTGGCTACACCATGAAAAAGCGCTATTTTTTTCGCAACCTCGGCGCCATCTTGACGTACGCGTTCATCGGAACAGCTATTTCGACATTTGCTACCGGTGCCATTGTTTATGGCTATAACGTTCTTATGGGGGTTCCGGAGTCATTCGACTTTACTGAATGTCTTCTATTTGGAGCAATGATTGCGGCCACCGATCCCATCACGGTTTTGGCAATTATAGCTGATCTTCAAGTGGACGTTGACTTGTACGCGTTGGTTTTCGGGGAAAGCGTCTTCAATGATGCAGTAGCCATAGTTTTATACCGCGCTGTGGAGAATTATCTGGCCTATCAACCAACAGCAATGCGCGAGTTTGATTTGTACTCGTTTTTACGAGCTCTGAGCAGTTGCTTCTCGATATTCTTCGGGTCCCTAGTGATTGGATGCGGAGTGGCGTGCGCCAACGCCCTGATCACAAAACTCACAAAGATTGGAAGTTTCCCCATCTTGGAAACGGCTCTGTTCTTCGTCATGTCCTACAGTAGTTTTCTGGCGGCAGAAGTGGCGAACTGGTCAGGAATTGTAGCCTTGTTATTCTGCGGCGTCTCCCAGCAACATTACACGTACAAAAACCTGTCGGACGAGTCACGTACGCGAACAATCCAGACGTTCGATTTGCTTAACTTTCTGGCAGAAAATTTCATTTTCTCATACATAGGTCTCTCCGTCTTCACATTTACGACACATATTTGGGACTTTCGCTTCATAGCATGGTCCTTTTTAGCTATAACAATTGCTCGAATCCTAAACATCTACCCTCTGAGTTTTTTCCTAAACCTTGGCCGCACGGGTAAAATTTCCTGGAATTTTCAACACATGATGGTGTTCTCCGGCTTACGTGGAGCAATAGCATTCGCTTTAGCCGTGCGAAATACCGTCTCCATGCCTCGGCAAATGATGCTCACGGCTACTTTGACAATAGTTCTAGTGTCGGTGATCTTAATCGGAGGGATCACTATGCCGATGTTAAAGCTACTGAACATTAAGACAGGCATTGATGAAAACTTGGAAGAGCTGAAAGCGCGTCGGTTGAGCTTGATAGATATCAATGACCCATCTCTTAGCACCCCGGAAGAAAGGCGCGAAAAGAAGCAGTATGAGACCGCATGGCTGGTCAGAGTTTGGTGCAACTTCGATAACAAATATCTCAAACCAATCTTCACTGAAGAGCACGGAGGCTAGTCAAAGGAAAAGGAATTCAAGGATAATATGTAACCGGGCTTCTGATGAGAATCAATTTGACTTCAGGTCAAAATAATGACAGTGTAATCTTGTCAACACTGCAAGTTCTTTGTTCCTACATCTTGGTATTTGCGTATCTCTACATGATTTGCTTCCCCTTGATGTGTGAAATATATAGAAATATTTTTCTTGTTACATACCCATAACACTCAGTCAAAAAATAACATTGGTCTGTCTTAACCTAGGACTAACTAGTAAAAAGAGCAAAGTTTGTTACTTCAGTGCGAATGACTGGAACGTGATACCGGAATGCCTAACCATTCTCTCTATTTAGGACATTGTAAAAATTAAAATTTCGAGGTCTGCGTTGAGGTTTTTGTTAAGTTTTATTATTATACATTCAAACTTCATTCTTCTTTCTAATTGGTCGACATTCACCAGCTAATTCTCAATGTCAGGAAAGCGTGACATCATTTCCGCCGAATATCGTGAATTATTCAACGGAGCTGTCCAAAAAAAATTATTAGACGCTAATGACGTAACCACCTAAAGGCCGCAAAAATTCCAAAACAGAAAGAAATGGCCTGCAGCAGTTTGGAAAGTTAATCGCACGAGTCTTTTTGCTGCAAATCTTTTCTTGCATATATCTCGGTCAATGTCATCCGCCTCAGCCTTCGGCTTCGGCTTCGGCAGATAACATTAACCTCGGTCTGGATAATTCTTGATATCATGCTCAACCTCATCCAATAATTATTTATTATTCAGTTATTTTACATGTCATCTACTTTATAATAATTCTCATGATAGTTAAGATTATTGTAAAAGATAGATAGTGAAATATTAATAAATCTAATTTGGTGTAATTAGCTAAATTAATCTAACATGTGTATCTTTGTATTTTTCTACAAACATGGGACCGCAGTCGACCTATACTAGGTACCGAAGGAAATTATTTGATCTTTGTGGCATAGGTACAGAAGGGCGTAAAGGGGCTTTGGCCCACATGAAACCTGCGAGTATCCTAGCGAAATATAAAATTACTAAAGGAAACTACTAAGACTTTCAAAAATGTTATTCGTATCCAGCTAACTACTTCGACTGGTCTCCGAAAGAACGTTTGCGGGGGTGAGAAGGATCACAAAGTCCAGTTACAAACAGATCGATGGTTTCGAGTAATGTTTTAGAGAGTTACCGCAAGAGGGTATTCTTGAATTCAGTGGGTGGTGAATTCAACGTATTTGGGAGATCGGCATTAGAGGTAATCCATCCAGGATCTCCAACCAAGTAAGGGGCTAGTTTCGCTTGTGTCGGGGGTGCATGGTCAAATAGAAGTTCATCTCGCAAGAATTAACTTTCTAAGGTAAAAAAACCCCAAACTTTTCTTTCTGAACTGCTCGGAAAACAATTCCAGCGCCTTTTTCTAATCATAGTTCCAGAATTAGGCTTGGGAAAGGATTTCCGTAAGGGTTAGGGTAAGTTCACCACAACTACAATGCTAACCCAATAATCCCTATGTTATCCCTAACCCTCCGTTAGTTTTGTCCGTGTCGGGGTGTTCAAATGGAAGTTCATCTCACAAGAATTACCTTTCTCAGGTAAAAAAGAATACTCAAGTGCCGACCGTATTTATTATTGGGTTCGTGTGTTGCCAAAATGGCAATGAAAAGCAAAAAGCGTTTTTCTTTATCAAAAATTTCAAAATAAGGAGACAACATTCTGTATCATTAGCGTGGCCAAGGATGAGGGAAGGGACAGTTGCCCCCCCCCCCCCCCCCACTTTTCGTGTTGACTAGGTCTGTTGGTACATTCAGCACATTTGTCGGTACATTAAAAGCCTGTCCGTCGCGGATTCTGTTTGCGTTTGAATTATTTAATTAAAAAATTCTTAAACAAGCTCCGCCGAAAGTTAAGTACGGGAAAGACGTTCAGTACAAAATATTCATGTTTGAGGAAGTTGATCGTCCAGGTTAGTGTAGTCTTGAGAAAGACTGTTGGTTGAAGTGACTGACGTTTCGACAGCCTTAGCGGCGGTCATCTTCAGAGTCAAAAGGAGTAAATGTCAGGTTCGCCTGTATTTGTATCTGGCTCGTGCGTGATAAGTGGGCGGTAGTATTAGTCATGATAGATCCAGTGAACCCTCAGGACAAAATACTTGTGGTAGCGGAGATAGCCGAAGAAGAAGGTATGTTGGTATATATCATACCTCTCGTGATGTGCGCACTTTTGTGTTAAATTATTTTCGAAATTTAATACCATAATACCAGCCAGAACTGGCAAAGTAGAAATCATGTATTTCTTTATTGAATTTCAAATTTTCCTGCCCTCGGTTTCGTTAACTTTGCTTTTTCCTTAATATTTGTCGGTACATTGCTTACATATTGTAGGTATATTTGTCTACAATTTCTCCTGCCTCCTACTTTCAAATTCCTGGCTACGCGACTGTTTTGTATGTTATAAAGTCTACGTCGCAACCATTAAATATTTTGAGACCTGTACCCTGTTGTACCTAAATGACTTTTACATTCTGGCTAATCCGGTAATGTACTCTACATCAATCACTTAATCCTTAGTAAAAAGTTCCGTGAAACTGATGCCTGTAATAAAGAACTACAACTTTTAAGAATGTATTGAATGCGACCTATTAAAGCGGTAGTAAATATATTATTGCTGATGTAAAATTTCACTTCATACTACTCCCTGAAGCTTTGTTATCTGGTCTGCATGACAGGGATAAAACTGGAGGCCATCAACACTTTCAGCAGATTCCCCTGTAATGCCATCGTGAAGTCCCTCACGCACTAGCATTCTTAAAATTTCTTCTTCCTGAAACAGTAAATGTAAATCATTTTGCTACTTATCGGTTGAATATTCGACATCATTAATTACTCGGTTTCAGAAATGCTAGGTTACGAAGCAAACCTATATGTAGTTCCAAAACTTAAAGCTATGGCTATTGTGCCGGCGTTTTCATGTAGGTGCATGTGCGGTAGGTAAATTTGGATATCTGGATCAACTTGTTTTACCCTCGGTCATCACGTTCCAACTTGGGTGATTTCGTTTCGACCCAAGTCAATCACGTTAGCGATCACCTTTCCTTGATATTTGGTCGCTTATTAGAGGTTACATGAATACACAAAGCATATTCATATACATATACACATAAATATACAAATACCTTAATACATGTATCAATATATATATATTTTTCACATAAGTATATATATACCTCTACATATACAAATATACATATAAATCAGACCTGGGCATCTTATGGCCCGCGGGCCACATCTGGCCCTTTGGACGTCCCTGTCCGGCCCGCGTGAGTGTGAGGTCAATCAGAACATGAATGAAAAAATATTATATAATATAATTTATGATGTTCACGCTATACAATTGTGTTGCTTTTATTTTGAAAATCGTGCCATTTTTGTTTTATTACTTCTATAGGAGTATTTTCCCATTTGACTTACATCACAATTTCATATATTTATATAAATATTTACAGAATATCCATATTCTTCTGATAACCAGTAGCAGCCAAAATATAGTATAATTTACTGCTTATTACAATGGGAGAAAATGAATATTGAGCAGAATAAAGTTATCGTTGGTTCGGCCCTCCAACACAGTTCAGGTTTCTCATGTGGCCCCTTGTAAAAATTAATTGCCCACCCCTGATATACATAAACCTACCTCTACATATACATATACATATCTATATCTATAACTACATCCTTATCTGTGTATATGTGTATATGTATACGTATTGAGATACTGTATATGTATATTTATTGAGGTATATGTACATTTATGTGTATAATATATACATACATACATGTTCAGAACCAAGCTACAGCTCGAACGGGAGGACAATAAAAATGCCGCACCGATATTGTACCAAACCCATGTGAATTCCGGAGTCAATGTGGGGATAAGAACTATTGTAAGAAAAACAAGTCGACATGTTGGATGAACGTTGAAAGACGATCTGAAACTTGAACCATTACGTTAATTTTATGTGAAATAAAGATTTTGAAAGGAAAATGTTTTTGAACTAAACAATGTGCATATATATCTACATGCACATATACATGAACATATACATTTACATACATATCAACAAACATACATACATACATACAAACATACATACATATATACAAACAAACATACATATGTATTTATAAAATAACACGCGTCCTACGCACGCTGTGATTGGACGAGCCTCATTTTTCCCAGAGTACAGAGACACATCTAACGTCATTTTCATTTTGTATTAGAGTACAGACACATGAACGACGTCACGAAAACTCGACAAAACCTTGGTTATTTTATAAAACAAATAGGAAATAGCTTTTGTGTCTGTACTGTGATAGAAACATGAATGACGCCATTTCAACCAGAAAAATACCTCAGAGGAAACAGCTTGAGAGCGTGCGTATTCAGAACATAATTACCAAGCTACCACAATCACATCATATATATATATATATATGATGTGATTGTGGTAGCTTGGTAATTATGTTCTGAATATATATATATATATATATATATATATATATATATATGTATACCAACATGTGTGTCTTGCTCTATTTATATTTACCATAAATGACGAATGACGGAATGGAGACGTGAGGGTGTGAACAATGAAGGGCAGCTATATAAACGAACGTGGAGAAAGACACCGTACCTGTTTTACGCTGCTTAAAAAGTGATCTTTATCTTTAACTTCTTCGTCTGGTTTCGTCAGTCCACGGTGCACATACCTCAGGTGGATAGGACACGTGGACAACAGGTATAAAGCTACTGCAAGGGCGTAGCCTCCCCAGTTTGACACTCCAGCTGTAATCAAATAATCTGAAGATACATTGCACGCGATACATTCACCATTCTTGACAAACTTGACAACATTTTCCATTACCTTCCCCATTCCCAGTTCATTTCCACCATCACCAACACTTGAAGTCGCAATGCGTCCATCGTTCTTCGCTGAAATCAACAAATTAAAACAAGTCGCCAGACTCATACAAAAACGTAACACATCGCGACTTTCTTGAAAAAGAGATATTTGATGTTTAGAATAAGTAAGAACTTTCATGTGTATCCAAGTTCAGTGTGTCTCGCTTTTGTGTCTACGAAAAATGCAGTCGCCTTTTCGTCAACCAAGCCACGAAATTTGACCGAATATTAGCGGTTATTTAAGACATAATTACCGAGGCCAACGACATTAATGATTATATTGCAGCCATTGTGGGCTGAGTTAGAGTTCACTTCTTAAATATAACTGGAATATTCGAGGATCCGAAAAAGTGTTCCCCATTTACAGGTCTTTAAGTTCATGGTACCGAACACTGACCGATTTTGCCGGCTCTGGTTTTTATCAACAACCATTCAAATGTCGTATAATATTCTCCGGAACGGTTCGTTTAACGGAACAAAGCAATGTCAGGATATCCCTTTACACTCGAAAACCAGACGAGTGTTTGAAATTTCAGTGAGTTTTTGGGTAGGGCGATGAATTAAGAACTCGTTACATTTCTATTCATATATCCACGCCTGCCCAGTCTCACGCCTGGAAAAGATGAATATCATCAACTGACAAAATGTGGTAAATAGATGAATATCATCTATTCAAGGGAAATTATTGCTCCCAAGTGCGGACCGTATTTTGAAAACGGGGTGAGAAGTGAGTTTACCGTTACCGGGGGTTGAGTTACGTATTTGAATAACCCAACCCAACCGCAACCCTGACCCTAGCCCTAAACCTAATCATATTCCGAGTTTCCCTTAGCGTTCAAATAACTTTTGGAAGCAATGTGTCACAAAGAAAATGAGAGAGGTCACATCTTCGGGGGTCGAATGCTTCCCAACAGGCCTGAATTCTCGGAGACCAATCGGCTCTGATTATTTTACTGTGACATATTTTCTCCAAATATTTGCATTTTTGATGCTGGGTCAGGTAGTCGTCTCTGATGGGCCAACCACACGAGATCCGTCTGTTATCTGGAATGCTGCTTAGATGGATGATACTCATCCGTGTGGTAACCTAACCCTAACCATAATACTTCCCCAATCCTAGCTCTAATCCTAACTCTAATCCTATTCTGGGTTTCCCTTAGATTGATGATATTTATCTATTTAAAAAGCTGTTTACTCGTGCGATTTTGTGCCTTTCGATTGACATCTTGGACTATGTGTTTAATTGACGAGAGCATCGAGGACAAACTAGAGCCAATCATAGGCGGACGTCTTGCCACATAGACTGTTACGAATTTATTACATACACCAGGATGACAATCATAACGTGTAATTCTGTGCCTTGCGATTGACATCTTGGAGTATGCATTTAACTGACGAGAGCGTCGGGGACAAACTGGAGCCAATTACTAGCGGACGTATTGCCACATAGACTGTCAAGAGTTGATTACGTACACCAGGACGAAAATCGCAACGTGCAAAATCGTACTTGTAAACGGGTATTCAGCATATTTAGTCAATTGATGCTACTCATCATTTCAGGGGTGGTTACACAATTAACGATTAGCAGGCAACGGCGTACAGAAACGAAAACTGACTCTAATTGCACATTTATATCGAAAAAAATGAACCAAAAGAACTCATAAATCGCCCGCAATTCTGTTAAAAACACAGGTCGCTGTCATTAGCAGAAGGACCCGTAAAGTTCAATGCTGAAAATGCCTACATCATCTTTTTGGGGAAGCTTCTCGCAGCTGAAATGTAATAAGGCCACGTAGTCCACTAATATATAGGTCAGTTAACACTGCTCAGAAAAATCATACGCATGCGTAGTTTCCAGCCTCGTAGTTCAGAAAAGCGCGGGAAATTATGTTCATTTTCCTTAAGATCCGAGAACTGAATAGGTTTAGTATAGAAAAACTGAAGAGATAAGGTCAGTCATCCGTAAATGACCTTACTGACAGCATTCCAATGTATTCTGAGTTTACAAATTCGTAATTTTCAAACATGAGTTTGAAAAATAGTGTTGAATATTTGGCGCTTAGGTTCGAAAGTCTATTCCTGACTCTACTCCCAACTGGGTTCTAAATCCGATTCACAAGTGGGAAGTTAGTTCATCTTGTTTTTTTACACTTGTTTGCCTATTGTGGGAAGGTACATTGCGTAAATAAGGGGTGGCGCCAGTGAGGGGGATCAGAGAGGGCTACAGCCCCCTATCAGGGAATCTAAGTTCCCCTGTCGGGGAAAAATTAACAATTCGTCGGGAACAAAGAGGAAGGAAAATTCGGTCTTTCCAAAGTTAGTCTTTTAGTTTTCCGAAAATGATGAGACAATGTTTAACGATGATGAGACAGTGTTTAACAATCGAATAATGCAGATATTTAAGGCTGGGTTTCATAAATCGCAATTCATCAGGATTTATGGTTTGCGATCAGTTAAGATGGTTCCGACTTATGAAAACCTCACGTCAGATTTCTTCCCATTTCTCGTTTTAATTTATCGTATTTATTGGAAGAAACAAAATTTTTCGATTCCTTGGTAAAAATTCCGATCAATTCCGAACAATTCCAATCAATTCCGACGAGATATGGCACACCATTTTCATATATTGAGGGTAGTAATCACATGTCGGAATCCATCTTAAAAGTGGTTGCAGAACATGAATTCCAACGAATACAGATAGATTACGATATATGAAAACCAGTCTTTATTTTGATACTGTTGATAAAAAATTTATATATAAATGAAACTAGTATTTTATAAAAACAAGGTGCATCTAGTAGCGATTTAGCCAAGAAAAATAATGAATTTTCCACATGTGACATTTTGCTGTCACTTCTCAGTTGTTGCGTTTACTTCCCGTTAAAAGTGACAAGGCATTTTAAACCTTAAAATTTTGAAATTTCAGGGCATGTGGCCCCGGACCCACTCGTTTTGTGCCCAAAATGGAGATTTTAGTCTCCGGGTCACGGACGTCCTAGGCGGTACCACTTGGCAGTCAACCAATCATGTTTGTGTGATGGCCCATTATTTTCAATTTTCGATTCCGTAACCAAATTCTTGAATTATACCGGCTGATTGAGTAGACTGATCTTTCATTCTAATTTTCGATCTTTTATAATTATGAAATTATCAAAAGGGCGTAGTTGCATCCCCCCTGTCGGGGACCTTAGTCCCTACGTCAGGCAATTCCTGGCGCCACCCCTGACATAAATCTTGGACAAATACAAGTAAACCAGTAAAAGATCCAGTGAAGCATATTCCAACGAGTTACCAAACTTCTCACCTTGTTTAAACAGGTCTTCAGTTGGGGTTATTAACTCCATGGGCAATGAAATGCCGCTGGCAGTCCGGTATGTTCCATCTTTTGCCGGACCAGTCCGTTCAATAGAAAGAAGATGGTCAAAACGTGGTTTCTCGTCTGTCCCTTTGGGATATAAAAACTTTAAGGCCGCTTGCTCTCGTCGCGAAGCTTGGTGCCGTTCATACACCAAAACAGGAATGGTTTGCTTTAGAATCCCCGATTCCACACAACGTTGAACGATTGTACTGACGAGGGCTTTGTTACGCTCGTCGACAATGAAACTCACATCCTTTCCAAGGGCACACAGCGCCTTGGCACTCGAAATTGCTCCAGGGATACCATCCGTTTCTTCTGGTACGGGATGCTGAGGAAAAACTGGAAACCCAAAGGTAATGGCAACGGAGGAAGCTTGGTACAATCGAAGTGAACTCTTTAGGAGATCGTCTTTGACATTTATATAACTCACACCACGGCCTCCCGCATCATTTAGAAGCAACTGTTCCAAGCTTTCAATTTTCTTCTTAATTTCATCAGATAGAACTGAGAATATTTCCGGATTCTCGGAAATTTGAATAACTCGAGGGGTTAGACCAGCGAATGGTGCGGGAAGAGATTCCTGGAATGCGTCCGTTTTGACGTCACAGACAAACATACATCCGGGTGCGTGCGAAAAACACTGTAGTAAAGCTACAACGAGAAAGAGAAAATAATGCCTCGAAAAATTTTTCGCAGTAGAATCTGTCGTCCTTGCAAATATCTAACATGCGAAAAACAAAAGCCCAGTTTGAAAATGGATTTCTCAACGCTTTTAATCAGTATGAGTTAAGCACAACAGAGTTCCTATCTGCGTAAATAACTTTTATTCGTTGTTTTCCTATAATTTTTTCCGTTCTGGATTCTGAGTGTTACATGTATGAGATATACTTGGCAGTATAGTAGATATTATATTTAGGATATATTGTTTTTATGCATGAGTGGGGAAATAGTTTAAACCTCAAAACGCAACAGGAAAACGCCTTAGCCCACAAGATAACGTAACGGACATCCTGTGCTGGAACAAGCTTTGACGCACCCTTCAACGTAAGGGAAATAAGTCATAGTCTATAGTTTCTTCCCCTAGCTAAACGTATAAAAGGCAGAGCACAACTCAGCAGTGCATGTATTATTCCTAAGGCGTTAGCCTGAATAACATCATCAAGAACCAAACAAATCAACAG
Organism: Heliopora coerulea; assembly: GCA_030142905.1. Taxonomy (NCBI): domain Eukaryota; kingdom Metazoa; phylum Cnidaria; class Anthozoa; order Scleralcyonacea; family Helioporidae; genus Heliopora; species Heliopora coerulea. Next base: position 1,162,961 of record JASJOG010000094.1, read on the forward strand.
AACCGAAATCCAAAGAACATACGGAGTGGTAAGAGTTGTACTCAGTCTCACGGCAGTATAATACATACTTCAAAGTTAGAAAATATAAAGACGCTAATCTTTAACAACTCAAATATAGTAAAATAAATAGTTGAAAATATAGCTGGTTTTGTATTCTTTGCTGCGAGCAAATTGAACCAAAAGCAGCCACATAATTTAATGGGGACCGGCTCGTGACATGAGCAAAAATCAAAATTTACGTCAGGTCAACGCAAGTATAATTTTTTGTTCTTCTGAGTTTCAAAGGTAGCTGACACATCAATGTCAAACTTATTAATAATTCATGAGCACAATACAAAGGAAATCAGTACCGAGACTTAGTTTGGATATCTGATCTTAATTAGCATAGAATTTCGTCAAATTTAAACTCGATTTTCTCTTTAAATACGGATTCGTTTGAGATGTAATATCATACACTCGAAAGTCGTGTTTCATCAAATATCCAAACACCTCGAAATTGGTTAAAAAAAAACTCGGCTATCGCCTCGTTTTTCAACTCACTTCTCGGTGTTTGGATATCTGACGAAACACTCCTCGTGTATGATACATTGCATAACAACTAGTTAGTGAAAACTTCGAGTAACGGGCACAAGTCTAAAACGTGAAACTCGTTTTTGCCATCCGTCATACTGTACATCAATCCATGGTGTTATCAATAATAATAATAATAATAATAATAATAACAACGATAATAATGATAATAATAATAATAATAATAATAATAAATAAAGTTATGCATGGGCAATTTCTGAGAGATATGGAAGAAGGAGCTGATAAATGGGATACATGGACATGGCTAAGGAAATCGGATCTGAAAGTGGGAACTGAGGTCTTGATATTTGCTGCTCAAGAGCAGGCGCTACGCACAAACTATGTCAAATTCAAGATAGATAGGTCTGGGGAATCACCATTATGCAGGATGTGTGGCCAAAGAGGAGAAAGTGTGAGCCATATCATAAGTGAATGTAGTAAATTGGTACAGCATGAGTATAAGAGGAGACACGACAATGTGGCAAGAATATTACATTGGAAAATCTGTGAGAAGTATAACCTGGCACGAGTGGAGAGGTGGTATGAGCACCAACCGGATGCGGTAGTGGAATCAAACCAGGTGAAAGTGCTATGGGATTTTAATATACAGTGTGATAAGGTTATAGAGGCAAGAAGACCAGACATAGTCATTGTTGACCATCGGGAAAGGACTTGTAATATATTAGATATAGCAGTGCCTAATGACAACAGGGTCTGCATGAAGGAACAAGAGAAAGTCGAAAAATATCAAGAATTAAGGTGGGAAATCTCAAGGATGTGGAACATGAAGAAAGTTACAGTAATTCCAATGGTGATAGGTGCGCTAGGAACAGTCTCTAAGAGGATACAATCATGGATTAAGAAGATTGGTATTGAAGTAAGGACGGAGCAATTGCAAAAAACTGCATTATTGGGGACGGCAAGAGTATTAAGGAAAGTACTTGATGCTTGATATTGGAAAAAAGAAATACCTAGGGGACCTTTGGTAATTTGTTATTACCCGCTCCCTCAGTATATATATATATCGGCACAACATCGGCCTGCGTGAAATAACATAATAATAATAATAATAATAATAACAATAATCCTCCCCTGGACTACTACTTTGCAGTGGTGGGGAGGATTGTGTACCTCGATGAACTTAAGAGCTATGTTGGTGGGAGCAAATGCTCCTGGTAGGGTCACCAAGCCAGAGAGGTAGAAGGCTAGAGGTCAGACAAAATGTAGTCCGGTGGTTGTGTGACCTTAAAGTCACTAACCTCAAACATGAGTGAATTATGACAGATATAAATAGTGAGTACAACGACGTGAATGGGGTTCGAGCAACTTGGCGAAGGTTCCTGGTCCGGCAGGTTTTCTACGGATCAGCAGCGTAGACCCGGTCGTTATCCTGTTAGTGCTGAAACATCATGATGAGTTTGGAATAAGGAACTGAATGTAATAGTTATGGAATGTTACTATAAAAGTAAACCGACAGACGAAAAGGAAGTCCTACGAAGGGAGGCTACAGACAGAGAATATCTGTCTGCAGCCTGTAGAAAGGGAGGCTACAGACAGAGAACGTACACGGAGTGGGAAGAAAGGGACCTTTTAGATCAACTGAACAAAGGACTGCCGACCAAGCAAGAGCGTTTAGGAAAAACGGATGGCTTACAGAAATGGAATTGGATGAAATTAAAAGGAAGGTTTTAAGTGAAGATAATGTAATAGAGGAAGTGGAACAATCTAGAGAAGTTGATAATGGGGAAGTACAAAAGCAAGATGAAATGAGAGCAGTAGTGAGATTGACGGGACAAAGGAACCGGAAAAATTTACCAGGTTTTGAAAGTGGAAATATCAAGAATGTGGACGTTAAATCAAGTGGATGTCATACCAGCAGTTGTTGGTGCCCTGGGAACGGTATCAAAAAGACTTGAAGGGTTTTTGGAAAAGATTGGGACTGTAATACCAGTTGAACTGCTGCAAAAAACCAGTATTACTTGGAACAGCAAGAATCATATGAAGGGTTATGGACATGAAGGATATACAACTCTAGGACCTTACAGGCCTTTTCGTTTGACGCGTGCGACCGCACGCACACGCGTCGGCACACGCGCAAACTAAACTGTGCGTGCTATTCGTCGCACGCGTGAAAGTTCATCTTCACGTCTCCTTGGTTTCCTTGCCTATGAGGTGAAATCAACAATTGCAATTACTTTGTTGGAGTTAGAGAACTCAGCTGGCACCATCGACGAATTTTTTAACAGCTATCTAGTTCGTTTTAGCGTTTTAGGCTGGCAGTAAAATGAGAAGATGTTTTCCCTCTCATAGGATATTTTGAAGGGAAGGGAAGCGTTAAAAGCTGCCAAACACGAGAGATTAGTTCGGGTCAGTTTTGAAAAGATGCGTAGTCTGAACTGCCACAACAGGCTGAAAGCTAGTGAGGCGAAAAAAAGCGCAAAAGTCAACTGTTCACGATTTTAAACCACTGAATCGAAGAATCTGAGGACAGCGTATATTGGATGGTGAGGTTTTTTGACTCAAAGAACTGGGCAGATGAGAAGAACTATGGAAGCGACGCTATTACCAGTTTTGTCCATTATTTCCGAGCAACATTAGCTGCAGCAAGATACGACTAGACCAAAGTTCTCAACGAAATTGCGTTAAGTTTGGCAAAGTACTGTTGGAATCAGCGATCAATGCGCGGAGAATAGCGCGATTAGCATAGATAATTCTGAAAATTCTGATATTTTTCACAATTCTGATCACGATCCTTTTGATGCAGAAAGCGAAGAAGGTGATTAACATAAAAATAAACCGTATGAATAAATAGTATTTTTTGTAAATTTTTCTTTTGCTATAGTTTTAAATGTGTTTCGATTAACTTTTAGAGTCATACAACCTTAGTAACATGCTGAATGAGGTAAAATGATTGTTTTCATGATATTTCCTTGTCATAACGGATCAATTTAAACGCCCGTGCGATTCGCATGTGCAAGTTGATTTACGCGTGTGAATCACCACATCCACGCCGTTTTGTTCTCGAAAAGGCCTGACCTTAGGTTGCGGGTAGCAACTTGCTCCTAGTTTTATTCCAGTTTATTTAAATGGACTGTGTGGAAAAACAATAATTTATAATAATAATAATAATAATAATAATAATAATAATAATAATAATAATAATAATAATCCTCCCTGTGGGCTACTACCTTATCGTGGTAGAGGGGTTTGTGTACCTCAATGACCCTAAGAGCTAAGCTGACGGGAGCCAAAGCTCCTGGTAGGGCCACCCATGTCAGACAGGTCGAAGGGTAGAGGTCAGACTAAAAGTAGCCTGCAGGTGGTTGTGTCACCGAAAACCCACTAACCTCAAATGATGAGTGCAAATCAAAGTTTTCAAAACAACGGCGTTAATGAGACCAGAGTCCCTTGCGGTGACGAAAGTCTCTCGCCCGGCAGGTGTCTCGTGGAAATGCAGCATGGGCCCGGTCGTCATCATGCTACTGCAGTAAGATCAACGAGAAGAAGAAAGGGGTCTTAGGAAGAGAACAGAGTTGTGATGGAATGTTACTATACAGTAGGAGCGAACCTCGTGTTAAAGGATACAGAAAGAGAACGCATGATTTGTGGATTGTTAAGGACCTGTTTATAGCCACGGAACAAAGAATTGTTGACTAGGAAAATCGAATACGCAAAAGGAAGTGGTTAAGTGATCTGGAACTAGACGAAATACGAAGAAATATTGATGATGTACAACATGGTGAACTTGGACCAGACGTAGCAAATGAGAATTTGACCGTTAGTGAAAATGAGGGAGAACAAATAGAAAATGAAAGACCTATGCAAGGTGAAGAGAATGTACAACATGATAAACTGTATATTCTCCCGGACTACGAGCTTTCGGAAGAAGAACACGGATTATTTATACGAATGGAAGAAATACTCAATAGTGAAAGGATTAGGCTACCATCTTTGCGGGGTATTAACAAGGGCAAGTTGAAATTTACAGTAAAGAAAGTAGATACACTTATGAGCAAGATTGAAGCAGACAACATTACAACCACAAATGATATTATCTATGCCGGTGCTGCTTTGGTAACGGAAATAGTTGGAGCAAGTAAATTAAAATCAAAGCAAAAAGAGCCATGGTGGAAACGACGGTTGGAAACAAAAGTAAGAGAAATGAATCAGGGTTTAGGGAGAATTAATACACTGTTAGAAAAGAAGCCAATAAAGAAGAAGCATTATGAAAGGTTAAAGAGGAAGTATAACGTGAAAACAAAAGGTTTAAAGGTAGTAAGAGAGGAAATAAAGCAAAGGATCAAAGCCAAGCTTGGAAAAATTACCAGATATCAGAACCGAATAAGCCAATATCAGCAAAACCGTATGTTCAATAATAACGAAGGAAGGTTTTACCAGCAACTGAATAACGATGTAAATAACCATACTAATGAGATACTTGATGCACAAGAAACCAGAATGTACTGGGAAACTATATGGAGCGAGAGTAAAGAGCATAATAGAGAAGCAGAATGGCTTAAGAACATACATACTACAACAGACAACAACCAAGAACAACCAAGAATTGCGATATCAGTGGAAAAATTGCGAAAGATAGTGGGGAAAATGCCTAATTGGAAAGTACCAGGACCAGACGGTGTTCAGGGCTACTGGTTAAGTGTACTTCCGAAGTGTACATGAGAATTTAAGAGCGCAACTAACGGAATGCTTACAGAGAGGAGAAGTTCCATTATGGATGAACAAGGGAAGAACAGTATTAATCCAGAAAGATAAAAATAGAGGAACAGCTGCCAGCAACTATAGACCTATAACGTGCTTACCATTAACATGGAAATTATTGACTGGCATAATTGCGGATGAGATTTATGAGTATTTAGATTAAAAAATGACGTTACCTGAAGAGCAGAAGGGGTGTAGAAGGATATCGAGAGAAACACGTGATTTGTTGTTTACAGATAAAATGATTTTAAAGGAAGTGAAAACTAGAAAGAAAAATCTAGCAACAGCCTGGATTGATTACAAAAAGGCATTCTATATGGTCCCGCATTCATGGATTTTAGAATGTCTGAAGATGTTTGGAATAAATGAAGAGGTTAGGAAACTGATAAAGGAAAGTATGAAGAATTGGAGAGTGGAATTAATGAGTGGATCGACAGTACTGGGGGAAGTTTCAATCAGAAGGGGAATTTTCCAGGGAGATTCCCTATCACCATTACTATTTGTGATAGCACTAATACCATTAACACACATCTTAAGAAAAGCCGAACCAGCATATCAATTTTCTGGTAATGGAGAGAGAATCAACCACCTTTTGTTTATGGACGATTTAAAGGTCTACGCCAAGAATGATAAAGGTCTAGACTCCCTAATCCAAACGGTGACGGTGTTTAGTGAAGACATAGGGATGGAATTTGGAATAGAAAAGTGTGCCATACTAGTAATGAAGAGGGGAAGATTGGTGAAATCCGAAGGTATAAATTACCATACCATAAAACCATAAAAGGAATGAAGGACGGTGATGGCTACAAGTATTTGGGCATATTGGAAGCAGACAGTATTAAGTATGATGAGATGAAAGAAATGGTAACAAAAGAATATAAAAGGAGGATACGGAAGGTTCTTGAAACGAAACTCAATGGTGGCAACATTGTCAAAGCTATTAACACCTGGGCAATTTCTCTCCTGAGATATTCTGCTGCTTTCTTGGATTGGAAAAAGTCAGAGGTACAAGACCTAGATAGACAGACTAGAAAATTACTTACCATGCATAATGGCCTCCATCCAAAGATTAATGTAGACCGTATCTACCTACCAAGAGAGAGCGATGGACGAGGACTTATTAGTGTTGAAGACAGTGTAGAACTCGCCATACTGGGGTTGGAAGGGCACATCAAAACTAGCAATGAGAGATTGATAAAGGCAGCTAGAAAGATTAGCGCTAGAAATAACAATGAAACAGAGATCGAATGTAAGATGCGCAAGGTAACTGAAAGAAAGAAACGATGGAAGGAGAAAGTTATGCACGGTCAATTCATGCGGCAGACGGAAGAAGTAAGAGGGAATGAATCCTGGCTTTGGTTAAAGAAAGGACGTACAAAAAGGGAAACTGAGAATCTTATTATGGCAGCGCAAGGACAGGCGCTTGCAACGAACTTGATGAAAGCTAGAATATATCAAACTCAAGAGGAAAGTAAATGTCGAATGTGTAAAAAGGTGGACGAAAGTATTAACCATATTGTCAGTGAATGCCCTAAATTAGCACAAAAGGAGCATAAAAGAAGGCAAGATTGGGTGGGAAAGAAGATCCATTGGGAAGTTTGTAAAAGGGAATGATTTGCGGTCAATGAAAAGTGGTATGACCATGTACCTGAGACAGTGCTAGAAAATGATGTATGTAAAATATTATGCAATTTTACGATTCAGACTGTTCATGTAGTGGAAGCAAGAAGACCTGACATGATTACCGTTGAGAAGAGAAATAAATGTTGCAAAATAATAGATTTTGCAATTCCATATGATAGCTGCATTGAGGAGAAAGAAATGGAGAAAATGGAAAAGTATCAGGATTTAGCAAGAGAATTGAGGAAATTATGGAAAATGAAAACAGAGGTGATTCTTATTGTAATTGGAACATTTGGAACAGTTCCAAAGAAACTAAAGAAAAGATTAGAGAGTATTGGAAAAGAGACCAAGGTAGATGAGCTTCAGAAAAGTGTGATTCTGAACATGGCAAGAATTCTTAGAAAGGTTCTAGAAGTTTGAGGCGACTTGTTGTCACCGAACCTTTGGAGAATTGAAATTCCATTGGAAGTCCAATGTGCGAGAACAGAATAATAATAATAATAATAATAAGTATCTACCAAGAAGTAGTGGGGGTAGGGGAATGATACAATTGGAACTAGGAAATTGGGACAAAGCCTTGACAATAACGTACAAACGGAAGACAACGCAACAGAAGCAGCAAAGAAAATCAAACAACAGACAAAGAAAGCAGGCCAAAAACAAATAGAAGACAGATGGAGCCAGAAACCCCCCACAGACAGTTCTTTCTCTGAAGCAGAGAAGCTGATGTAGATCAGAAGGCAACCCATCAGTGGCTGAGGAGCTCAGGACTAACAGGGGAAACAGAAGGTTTCATCTTGGCTGCACAAGACCAGAGCCTATCTACTCGAAATTACCAAGCCAATATCTTGAATGATGGTGCAGACCCCAAGTGTAGATTTTGTGACCCATTTATTGAAACTGTAGACCATCTAGTATCTGGATGCCCAATTCTCACATGCAATGAATATAAAAAATGTCATGATCGATTAAGGCAATATCTGCATTGGAAAATGTCAACATTATCAAATCGATATAACCCCTAACTGGTATGAACATCACCTGGAACCAGTGGTAGAAGGGGAAAACGTAACTTTTCTATAGGATTTTACAGTATATACAGACAGAACAATACAAGCAAACAGACCAGACATCATTATCAGAGATAAAAAAGCAAAGACTTGTAGGCTGATTGATATGAGTGTGCCATCTGACATGAATATATCAGCTAAGGAATTTGAAAAATTGAGCAAGTACAAAGACCCGGAAATAGAAATTGAAAAAATGTGGCACATGAAAACAAAAACAGTCCCCTGTTATAATAGGAGCATTGGTTATGATTAAGAAGGGTTGCCAAAGTCATTTAAAAAACATTCCTGGAAATCCATCGCTACAGGAGATCCAAAAAATTGTACTCACAAGCACAGCCCATATATTGCGAAGAGCTCTATCTATTTAGAACGATTGTTTGTGTATGGAAAAAGTAGAAGCACTAACATTGCCAACCTCCACTTGTCCTAGGTTATTGGTTATGACCCAGCAAGTGGTAGTATCAAATGCCAATCATTAAGAAATAATAATACTACTAATAATAATAATGATAATAATAATAATGATAATAATAATAATAATAAGTAATAATAATAATAATAAATAATAATAATAATAGCCATACCAGCAGACTGAATAGCCTTAATTCCAGTAACACCACAAGCCCAAAAAACTGGAATTTCATTTTTTCCAATGTCCATAGGATCACCAAAGTCAACTTCTTGAATGTTTCTTATCCCTAAGGCAGAAGGATCTCCAATGTGTATTGGAGCTCCATGAGCACAATCTAGTTTATACGTAGCTTCAAATACTCCTTGTACGAGTTTCACTGGGACAGATCTCATAGAAACTACCATTTTTGTTGAAAATGGAGGAGATGGATTGCAGTTTATATTGGTTATGTACATTGAAACATTTTTATTTTCCTCTGTCTTTGGTAACTTGATACCAGCTTTCTGCACAGCTTCTTCAAAACCAAAGCTGCAACCAATATAAAAGGTGACCATATCTTTCCAATCAAAGGATTTCAGGTTCAGCAGTTCTTCATATAATTTTCCATTTTTGTGGTGCCAATACTTGGTTAGTTGAGTTCTGAAATAGGCCAACAAAAACATCATGTCTACACTTATGAGTCAATACCAGAGCATGTGAAGAGATATTAACTCATTAAGGGGCAGGGCTCATCTCCTTTACAAGAAAATCATCTGATGTTAGTCAGAGCAAAAGTATAAAGTGTGCCCCTACCCTTAATGGGTCCAAAATGATGTGCTGGTCAAGAATAAGCAGCAAAACCCAGTTTGAAAATGAATGTAAAACCTGTTGCTGCAAATACTAGTTTAGTGCAATATCATGGCTATGGTAGATACTATGCTTCAAACCCAGTAAAAACAATATGTAATCTCATATGTAACATTTACAGCATGTAAAATATATATTATATCTGACGTGCATGTAACATATATAATTATCACAATATATAAAACTTCAAACACAGTAAAAATAGTATGAAACCACAATGCTGTTTGCAGAAATACATTTTCAACATGCATCTCTTCAAATCCTTTGTCCCTTCTTGACCTCACGAGCTGTACAAATTCCTCAACATAATGATATCAGATTTATGGCCTGTGTAGGATTAAGCATTGAAAGTGGCACACCTGCTACTGGGAGGGCTGCTTTCAATCCTCAAAGAATGTGGTAACCTGACCATTTTAAGGTTAATGTTGAGGATGTGACAACCAACTTCACACATGTTATTATAGAAGTAAAAATTGTTAACTGTTTATCACCAGAATTCTAAGTGCACTGTACTTTGACATTTCTTATGCTTCTTTGAGTATCATATTTTAAAATTTCATATGCTTCCTGTAAGCTATTACTTCTGTCACATTCCTCCCAATAATATGATCTATGCTATTTATTCTTGGTAATCAATGTCCTCTCACTCAGTGGGATTGCCAGGATTTTCCTTATGGAGTGCCAATCACCAACCACAAGGTGCCAATAAAAGAGAACAACATTGACCAAAATGCCAGAAAATTGAAACAAGCTGTGTGCCAGACACATATGGTACACTGTAGTGTGCCTGAAATTATGGTAATCATGAATTACTTCCAGGTGTATTAAGATGGATCTTCCACAGTTTGAAGTGTGGAGCTGAGTTTGAATTTTCCAAGGTTAGGTGCACAACGTCAGGGGTTGAAACTGACATGCAGCTCACAGTGATTTTAGATTCCAAATTGGTACATAATATGCAAAGCAGCTGTGACCATGTTGGGTGAATTAGCATTTGTATGAACAAATACTCATTTCAAACCAACCCTACTGACTGTTCTGCTCAAGTCTAGCCACAAGTTCCCTAAGCAAATTGCAGGTAACACAAACTATAAATCAGTTCTGACACTATAATATTATACCTGTAATATGTTACAAAGAGCCATCATGATATTTAACTATATTTTACTACTGCAAATATATTTCGATAGTCAGCTTCTCACACTCAGATAATTAAGAGGTTGAAAAAAATTCAAGCACATCAACACTCATATGTGGGGGGAGTTTTAGGCAAGCACCTATGTTGTTGATCCATAAATTCTGCCATGCTCTAAATTTGGATTTGTGTTCTTTCTTTTTACTTTATGCTGTTCTGATTCCTAAATGACAATACAGAGAATGGTCTTTTGGTTCATCAATAAAAAATTTGAAAATTATGCTTTTGAAATTACTTGTTTCTAAGTTTACAATCATAGTTGAAAGAGCAACCATCCACAAGACAAAATTTCGTTCCACATTTTAATACTGGGACTACAATACTTACAAACTTTATGACAGAACAAACATTAAATACTCGTTCTGATTAATGGACTAGATTTCCACCATTTTCATCTTATATTAGAGTACTGACAGAGGGTGTCATTGCATTCCCACAGTCGATGGTTATTTTCAGTAAAATGGTTCGAATCTCGGCCTCGTAGAATATATTTTTATATGTTCAATGTGTATTAAACTGCGCGTATATTTTGTTATCATATGTTGCATGTTTTGATCTACGATCTGGATGAACATATAATAATTTATTCCATGGTTGTTTAACTTATTTTATTAAATATGTCAAATAGGATATGACCCTAGAAATATTTCTGTCACAGCACAGCGTCACTCAGACAAGTAATTTTCTGTTTGTTCAACGTAACCTACCTAATGTCTGATTTAGCTGATAACGGCGGTGCTTCCACTTCTCCTGGCTTGCTCCGATACAACAATGGACAAGCGCTTGAGTTGAGTGAACAGAACTTCTCGAAGGCATCGGCCAACGTCGAAGGTACAATCGCAATATTCGCTTGTAGGAATCCCTTGCACAAGCCGTAAGTGGGTTGAGTTGGAATTTTTTGGCATGTCAAACGCTGAGTAGGTGACGGCAATTGTGAAAATACATTCATGATGGGATGAAATAAGAAATACGAAGTGGATATACGAATTTGGATACTGTATTGTAAAATAGCGTGTACGGTATCATTGGTATACGAGCTCTGATTGGTTCATACGCATGTTTGAATACAAGAATTCACATACGGTAAATTTTCCGCGAAAAGTTTACTTAAGTTTTTGGTCTATGTTCAGTCTTTTCATTTTCTAAAACAAATATGTATTGGTCTTTGTGTGCTTGGATACTGTGTTCTAAACACTTGTTATGTTACTTGTCTTTCGAGTTTCGGATAAGTTAAAAACAACGGTTGCCTTTCATTCACTACGTTGAAGTGGCTTGACCTTTGTTGACAAGGCCGATCGATTCATTGTGGGGGTAGGAGGGGAGGGTGTCGACCTTGTTGAACTTGTCTCTGATTGGAAGTTGGCAAGTTTTCGAAGAATTTCTCACTTCTTCAGGGGGAAAATAAAGTCGACAGCTTTTTAACTTTTGTCATTTTATTCTACAAATAAATAACAAATATATTTCTGTGTTTGGATACTGTGATCCAAACACTTGGGATGTTGCTCAACTTTGAAAAACTAAACACACTCGCATGGCTCCTTGTCTCTTTTTGATACCTTTGTAACTCTTGTCCCATGTGCACACAAACATGGGAATCGATTTGGTATTGCTCAACTGAAAGTCGTTTAAACAAACGATATAAAGTCGTATAGCCAATTATTCGTTGTGATCTATGATTTGGCCGTTTTGACTGGCAAAAATATGTGGTGCGAAATTTGTCGAGAATTTTTGTTCGCTTTCTGAATTTTGTACTGATATTCATGTTTTAACGGTAATTTCGCTGGTAAATCAATCCGTTTATTTTGGCATGTGTTCCTTAAGTTGCCAGGACCGTACGCCATCTTCGCAACCAAACTGTCACGTAAACAGTGGCGCACCTAAAGGGGGAGGGCTTAGGGGGCTTAGGCCCCTCCCTAAGTGGTCACAAAATGATTTATATTTGCGTCAAAAAAAATTAACGTGAAATTAAAAGTGAACGGTGCACGATGGGTACGATGGCTCTGACAGACGACTGTGAAATGCTATAATTTACTTCGTCACCTTACTAGTGTCTGTCGTCTATAAGGACTGTCAACTCATGCTTGAGTTGGCCTTGTAGAGACTTTGAAATATAAAATACAGTGGAACCTGTATATAACGGCCCTGTATTAAGCGGCCACCCTCTATTAAGCGGACAGTTTTCAAAGTCCCGAATTTTCGCCAATACAAATGCACTAATTACTACCTGTATTAAACGGCCACCTCTATTAAGCGGTTGCGGCCACCCTTTGGCAGTCCCATGTTGGTTTTTCTTTGTTGTTTTTACTTGTATTAAGCGGTCACCCTTGACCGGAAACTTAAAGCCACATGTCATTTCACGCAGTTTTTCATTGTGTCTGATTGTGTTTAAGAAGCGACCCATTATCACTACAGAAATGACAAAGCTAATGCTAATAATTAACCGTTCATTATGGTTAATCCTTCCTAGATGTCCGCAATGAGCTGTAGTACAAAATCATGGGACGCAAACAATAATAATATTGTCCGTCTCGAATCTGCTTCCGTCTAGCTCTACTTGAAATTCCTCTTTAGTTAGTTTGTTCTTGAGCCATGTGATTGAGAAGGAATCGCCTTCAAACGTATACTTGCACGGGATTTTCAGGCCATAACCTCCACCACTGTTAAAGCGCTTGCTCTTTACAGTGACTTTCCCGTTGTTTGTTGGTTTGAATTTTATTGCCTGCAGTGCTAAATTAGCAAAATTTCCGTTTTAACCGCACGTTGATCGTATGAACTATCAAAATGACGGAATGAGATGTATTTCCTTGTCAACCACAAGTCAGAAATACTGTATGGTAGAGCAGAGGACAACTGATTGTACCTTTACATAACTTTACGTTTATTGCACCACTACAGTTTCAAGTTAGCAACTTTGTTGAAAGTAAAGATTGCCAAAAACAGCGTCGTGGTCTTATTGTTCGCTTGAATGAAGTGTTGTTAGATTCGCAAATAAAATTGATATTTGACCACGCCCAGTGAGTATTTTTGGTGATCCTGCATTAAGCGGTCACCTGTATTAAGCGGCCAGTTTCTAAAGTCCCGAGGGTGGCCGTTATATACAGGTTCTACTGTATTCCTAAGGGGAGCATACCGTCAGAGCCCCGAAGTGGAGGCTGGTTTAACATTCTAGCCCATCTTTACAAAAATCCTGATTGGGCCGTCGGGTGTATCTGGAAGGACAGTTTATATCAATTTGTAAGAATCGTATATATATAGACCTGTTATTTTGCTTGTTAAACAAATAAATTCTTTGGTCAGAGTACGTGTTATAATTTTTTGTTTGAGAATTGTTTGAACTAATCACAAGTTAAGGGGCCCCTTGCAAACGGGCCAAAAACACCTTGTGTAACAATATCTGGAGAATGAGGACGATCAGTTGAATTGTGTTTTCTTTGTTTTGAAAGCCTCACAGTTCCCGACGCTCTCTAGTTTTTCATTTTTCTAAATTATTTTTGGCCAACTGCTGAGGAGCTGTCACACTAAATTATCAGTTTCTCTAAAAGCTTCAGATTTTTGCCTAGAAAACGCATGTCGTGATGTCAAGGGAAACCAACCTTGAGGAAGTTGTCCAGGCAAAGCACATTGCATATAGTGCTCTCACAGATTCAATTTTCATCTCTCGCGCAGAGGTGTAGTGAGCCCTATTGCACTCTGGGACAAACTTAACTAGCAGTGCTCCCCCTTCCAACTTGAAAAATGAAAAAATTATGTCAACAGCGGTAATAAAACATTCATTGGTATAAAACTGTATTGGCCTTTTGCTACATTTTTATGTTTTTGATATTTGCATGTAAATGTAATTCACGGCCTCGCTATTTGGTGCCCCATTGGCTACGTTTACACTATACTGCAAAGGTTTTTGTGCCGCTACAAAAAGCTCTCCGGTATAGTGTAAACAGGACAGTTCTGTACTGTTGTAAAATGTTATCCGGTATGATGTAAACAGCGGACCTGGAAAGGCAGAGTATAATCTGTCTCAAAGAAATTTGCCCTTGTAACAACGCACTCCTTCTTCTCCAGCTCGCCAACGTGCTAAAAAATACGACCAATTGTTGTGATTGTACTATGTAACCTAAAATTGTTCGCAATAATCCAACAATAACATACAAACACTTTGGTGACTTCATATTGAATGCAATCGAAGGCTCAAGCGCTCCGAAAACCCATCCGATATGGAACGTAGTAATGTACCACTTTCAAGAGTGGAGCGGAACAAAGTCGCTCTGTTCCAAATATCGCTCCGAAAATAGCGTTCCAAGTGTAAACGTAAGGCATATCCGGTATAGTTTTCATGTCCCTACAGAAAGCCATGCGGTATAGTGTAAACGTTGCCTTATTTTTGTGCCCCTTATTTTGGCTCCCAGGGGCAATTGGTTTCCTTTTTCCACCTCTAGCGGCGCTACTGCTATAGAGATCATACAAAACTAAAGGAAGCGCCCCCAATAGTTAACACAGAATATATGATGTCCGTGGCTACTGGCCTCAAAAGGGCCCGTTCACCGAAGACGATTGTTGCATGCAGTTTTTCATCCTGGTACACGCAGGGGTAGCTGTGACGATATACAATATATATTTGTATGATAATAACATTAATCCACATATGGAGTTAGTGACCTTTTTAGTATTATTCATATTGTATATTCATGGTAATTTACATTGCTAGGAGTTATAAATAGTGGGGTTTTGGGTTTGTATTAGAAGTTTATTTTAGCTAGTTTGGTCGCCGAATATTAAACACGTTACAGTAGCGTTAGGGGAAAGCGGTGGCTAAACCCCTGTCGGGAAACTTAGCCCCCCGTCCGGAAAAAACTAACAATTCGTCAGGGAATGTGTACTGATGATAACACATATATTGTAAAAACTATGAGTACTTGTTATTGATTAAGCCCAGAAAGATAACAGACTCTTTTCTACTTGTAAAATCTAAAAGTAAACTGTTGTAGTCAGTTGTTGCGATTATTCTTGCGAAAAATAACAAGTTTTCTACCTTCAAATATAGAAATTACAAAGAGGGTGTGGTTATGGCCCCTCTGGTTTAGCTCCCATGTCGGAGACGTTAGCCCCTACGTCGGGGAATTCCTGGCGCTACCCCTGTGCAATGTTGTCTCAAGGGGACAATTCCTTACTCACGATTCGCTCGCCAATGCTGCTACACTTCCTGAAGACTAGGCTGAGTAAATCGCGTACATCATAAGCAACAATTGTTCACCACATTTACCACAACAGTATCGTGTAAATGAGCTACGTCATGTCTGCCAGGAAACCTAGAACCCAGTCTCTAAATCAAAATCGAGACTATAAAACCAGAGTCAGTCTTTGAGTTGAGCGCCCTGTGAACCATATGAAGATCAAATGCTTATTTAAGCAAGACAGCTGTTGAAAAAAGCAACTTGTGACCTTAACTCGTTGTTAGAGTGTCACACTCAAGAATCATAGCAATCCACATGTACCCATTTGGAACGCAGCATCATCGCCCTTTTCAGTATAACAAAACTGCCTTAAGAATTCTTTCTCGTAGAATTTTGAACAAAATCTACAAAAAAAGGTTTTTGCAATTTTGAAAAAAACGTGTGTTAGTTGCCTGTAATGACACATCTTCCAGTGGAAGTGCTAAGTACATAATGACCGAGTTTAGGGTCAAAAGATATCTAAATGTTCACAACTCACTTGTCACTTAGTTCTTAATCATAAATTTAACCATGATAAAAGCAATACAGTTTCTTGGGGATTTTTTCGAATGTGTTACTACTTTGTACGTGGATTAAATTTCTCGAATATCTAAGTTTGCTTTTACAGGGCTATTTGATTACAAGAGGATAAGTTGTGACAGATTCTACTTGTGAGGTAAACTTGTTTGGTTCTGCAGGAAGTTCAAGTTTTAGACGTCATTTACTTGCTAAAATTGAAGTCAGAAAACTCATTTGGTGTTCTCGGAAATCATTTGCATTGACGTTAGCGGACAAACGTTCCTTTGTATATTGGCTAAAGAGGTGACCAGAACAAAAAATATGAGCTGCAAATAAGAGTTTCACCTGGTTATGGTAGCCGGCTTTGAAGACAAGAAGCTACGATCTGATTTGCAGTGAGAAGTAGAAAAAAAAGCAGGAAGTGAAGTCAGTTGATTAGCGTACATCAGCGGGGGGTGCATAACAAGAGAGATAATTTGCTCAACAAAGAAAGCAATTTTAAAATGTAAAAAGACAGCAACACATTGTTCCGGCCATACCTTCATATTTGCGAAAGACTATGATCTTAAATCTCGCTCAAATCGCTGTATCATTCATCCTTACCTCTGCAGCTGTCGGGCAGACGATAACCAAGAATTATCACCGATTTCAAGTCTACCGTTCGGGAAGTGTCATCCAGAAAGTTCACGAACCGGAGAAAACGATGACGTGGTTACAACATACGGACCTCACGAACATGGATTTATTGATAACCACTTTCCTCTCGCGTGAAAATCGAACTTCTTGTATTGTCCGGGGTTCTGTAGGACCATCACCTTCCCGCACCGTAGCTCCTGCTCATTCATCAAACGGAAGTGTTACGTTTAAAGACATAACTATGGTAAAGTATTACAAATATTCCTTGAGTACTATCAGTTGTTCATAATATTATAGAAGTAAACTGAGAAATGTAAATTCCTACTGCCATTTCTATCAATCGAGGATGTGTCGGGGCAAATAATCAAAACAAAAAGAGATTATTTGTCTGCCCGATTTCATGTCCTACCGTGCCAGTAGAAGTAAAGTCTAGCTGACACGAGCTTCATAACGATAAGTCGTGACAGGTCACGCGGAAGTGATAAGCACTCAGTTTATGTTATTACAAACTGTTTAAACAAGACAACATGAAGACATTGAAGGATCTTAAAAAGGCGATGTAAGGAAACATTAACATTTACATTAATCTCGTTGTTGTGCCGATAGCCCACAGGGTGTTGATTAGGTTCAATCACGACTGCTTTTAAAGGGGGTCTGCTGCATGGCAAGCGACCCTATTAATCGGAGTGGTTGGTCCAATCATTCAACAAAAGACCTGATTTTTGAAGGATAATTGTTTAATGGGCATTGACATGTAGAGAAACTTGCGCATATTAGTTCTAACAAACTCTTTAACGCCTGTAGTTCCGACTTGGTTCACCTTGACGAGTAAAATCATTCCAGAGTAAAATTAAAAAATCGTATACGGACCAAAGAGAGTTAGTCGTCGTATTCTTAACCTTTTCCGGTGAGGGTTGGAAGACGTCTTCCCTTGACGAGTAAAATCTTCAGGCGTTGTTAGCCAAAGTAAAATTGTCGGACATTAAACAGAATAAAATTAAAAAGTATGTAATGTACCGAAAAGAGTTAATTAAGGTGATCTTCTTACACGGACGGTTCTTAAATGACGGCCTTAACTCAACATGTTGCCCCAACAAATTCCGTTAAGAGTAGGTCACAAACGGCAAATTCCATTAATCCATTTGTTTTGTGCAACATTTGTCATGTTGAAAATGGTCGTTTAAAATCTACTCGTGAAACATCGTCTTTACGACAAGCAAAATCGAGGCAACAGGGCTTAGACGTCTTCGGCTTAGGTTACAGGCGGTTGAACTGTCAATGTTGATTTGGACACAAACGATCTTAGTCTGTGACATTCAACCACGACTGTGTTGCGTTTTTCGCCAGTGGTGCCAGTTGAGTCTTTCGTGTCATCGAGTTTAGATACCCAATACAATAGTCTCCAGTGATTTCGAAACTCGGTTATCTCGAACTTCTCGCTTTCTAGTACACACTTCCGTTTCCCCTTAGTTTTGATCCGTATTTGCCAGTAATTTACTATCGTGTATTTCGAATTCGGTTAACTCGAATGCCCCGCTATCTCGAAAGCCTTTTCTTTCATCTTGTTAGAAGTTCACTTTGTTTATCTCGATGAGAGAAAGATTGTGAAACGAAATTGAAAATAATATTTATTCATTGAACTATTCTAGTACAAAACCGAACGAAACTGAAAATAATGAATATTTATTTATTCAACCATTCAAGTACAAAACCCGTCTTGTACATCAACTATTGAATGTTTTCAAGTTATTCCCTGTCGTTAGCAGTGTAGCGCAGTGGCGCCTTCAAACTGTGAAATTGTTATTAGTTTTCAAGCCACTAGATCCTGTCTCAACATGTTGATAAATCGCCGCTAAACCCAGAATAGACAAACTCGCTATAGCCAGTAAAGTGATGTCATTTCCATATGTGGAGCCGGGGTCGAAATATTTAGCTCTTAGTGGACATTTTCTTAGTTTTGTTCATTTCCTTAGACTCAACTGCTTAAGCCTTGTCCACACGAGCAAATTTTCTGTGACAAAGATATTTGTTCGTGTATAAAGACAGCAAATGCCATGTTGAAAACTCGTTTGCCTATGCGCCAGAAATGCCGACTGTGACAATGGAGATAAAACCAAAGAAGCCACTGCCAACCTTTGAATGTGGCAAAATTTCTGTGACGGGTCGTGCACATGAACAAACTTTTACATATGACAAGTTTTCTTTGGAAATGCATTTGTCACATAAAAGTCGGGCAAATTTTCCCATGGATGTGAGCAAATAAAAATAGTCACTGAAAAACTTGCCACAGAAATGAGTTCGTTATAGTCACAAATTGGATCAACCTATAGTCGTAGATGTTGCTTAAAACTTTTCATGTCAGAATAAAAGATATGCATGATGGATAACATTCAGTTACAGTATTGCTCTCGTTTCAATGAAATAACGTACCTTTCCTCGACCGTACGTTATCTCGAACTGCCGTTATCTCGAACCATTTACCGTTACCTTTGAGAGTTTGAGATAACAGGAAACGACTGTACTCCTACCCTCATGGACAAAAATGACTACGCCGATCAACGGGGAACTGATCTCTCAATTTCAGTTTTCAGTTCGGGGCAGCTGAATTAAACTGAATTAAGACGCTTGCATGAGGCAAATTAATGACATTCCATGATTACAGGTGCTGGCAATACGTAGCTGGAATCTCCAGCCGACGAAGCCAATTATAAGAAGTTTCCGTCACGTTAATATACTGTCGAAAAATAAGGTTGCTGAGATTGGTAATAGCACGTCGGTTCCGAGGAACGGGATCCTTATTGGATCACAAATCGGTACGCGATAACTAAAGGTAACGAAAGTTTAAAATAATAGTCAGTCCCAACAAGAAGTTGCGATGACTCTGGGTTCCCTTCTTGCTAGTTGATCTTGCTCTTCTGTCTACCTTGGTACTTCTGCTTAATCTCCACTTGCTCTCTCTCTCTCTCTCTCTCTCTCTCTCTCTCTCTCTCTCTCTCTCGGCTTATTAGAGAAGGAGTGTCTCCTTTTATTCGTTTTCAGTAGGCCGTTTCAGTTGACAGTGATTGGCAGTGGAAATTGACCAATCGTTTGGACTAGGTCTTTCGCTCGGCGAAGTGAAGGCGTCGTTTGGATTGTGATTTATGTTGTTAGCAAGATCAGTTTGAAAAAGACATTTCGATACTCGATGAATATTTTTCTTAACAAAGCTGACATAGTAAGACACAAAAGTTTCGGTCTTCCTTACGGTTATGTTATTTTAAAGTTTTATACAAAGTTCAAAGCTTAATTTTGTAAAAGAAATACATAACTTTGAATAATTTATGATCAGATTTCGTTGCTTTTTTGGATGTTGTCTTGCACGGCGGCTTTGTTTAGTAAAAAAAAGTTCTGTAACAGAAACAAAACAGGACGCCTTGTTTTGCCCGGAGGTGAATAGTGCAGGATATTCTGAGATAGAGGAACCAATCAGATTGCGCAAAAAACATCCGTCTGCGACGTATATGCTAATTATTGTTATTCTTGGAATTTAGCAAAGTAATTAATAAGGTGGACTTTTACAAGCCAGAGCAATTATTTAACAATACTGTGTTACCTTGACCTGGAAAATTGGATGACGTAAATAAATACCTTTTAAACTACACTGATAACATCTTAGATGATAGATAAACGTTCGTCAAACCTTAACTTCAGAAAAAGGATTTCTAAGCCCCAGACGTGGATCAAACCCGCAACCTTCTGATGACGGGTGAGATCTCCTAACCATTGAGTTACCGAGGCTCAGATGGCGAGCTCAGGTGCAAGTTCGACATAAGTGCTGCCTAAGCGGCAAACACGATATGTTGATAATGATGTATTAAATCGATCTATGTTGTAGATGCGGGATATTGGAGATGTCTTGGATGATCAATAAACGTTAATCGGTCGATCATCTAAGATATCTCCAAACTCCCACATCTACAATATATATCGACTAATAAAATTGTTCATGACATCGTCAAAAGGAAAAACAATTGTGCTACAATGAGAATTCTCGATTACAGGATAACAAAATAACTTTGCACGTCTTAACCTAGACAAAGCTCAAACAGACATTACAACTTTCATGATAAGATCGTCTAGATATTGCTTAGGTACCATTTTTAGGACAGATTACATTGGCATTTAATAAATTGCTATGCAGTTCATGACAACTTTCATAGTTCAAATTGCCGACAACCAAATATGATAAAATATGTATTTCATTACAATACTCTTGTAGGAACAAGCTAGTTATCCCATTTAGTCTCAATAGGCTTTGAAACGTCTTCTACGAATGACAAACATACATTATCGTACGAGAGAAAGAGTTGAGTCAAAACCCACGAGACAGAAGATAAAGTATTTAGGATCCATGGAAACAGACACACATACCCTGTGACGAAGGTCAATCTTTTAACAGAAGTACGTGGGCTATTTTTCCGTTTCATGATTTTTCTTTTTGAAGTCCATTTTGAAAGGGACATTAGGAGGGTAAACACGCCGCTGACGCCTCGAAGTCGAACTGTCTCTTCGAATTCTAAACTTTGGTTATTAGAACCTCTATTTTATTTGTTCCCGCCTATTGGGTTGTTTTGAATAGAATTCTAAAGACTGATATTGAGACTATTCTTCTAAGACCTCATCTACATGATACGATCTTCGCATACCATTGTTTATTCACACGTATGCAATTAACTCTCAACAGAACAATTCCTGTTTACTATCAGCCAACGAATGTTGCGATACATTCTAACGACTGCAACACATTTAATTGGTCAGGAGAAAAAGGCTGTCCAGTAAGATTTAAAATCGTTTCATTTGGATTATCTTCAATCCCATCAGCGGTTCTTATAAGTTCAATTAAGGTTGAAAGTTTCTTCTTATGGCGGTTTCTGATTTTGTTCTTTTCACGGCGAAGAAGACGATTGATAGAGAAGCAAATAAGTCGGAACTTCATCCAGGTGGTACGAGTGGATAGTTCTTGTTTGAGTTCGGAAGTTTTAGTTGTGAAAAGAACAAAGTCAGAAACCGCCATAAGAAGAAACTTTCAACCTTAATTGAACTTAAAAGAACCGCTGATGGGATTGAAGATATTCAAACGACTGCTATGCCTAAATCCTACAGGTCAGGAAAAATAATTGTATACGTCAATTGCACCGTTTATATCAGGCCTAAATCGATGCGTTCTTGTACTTATCTAACTGGTCCGTTGCGACAACATTGAGGAATGGAAGCTATGAAATACAAAGCTCGCGAAACCTGAAATACTGGAAACCCAGGCGGAGGCTAAGAATCTGGCACCTCATTCTATCATTCAACAAAGAGACGTGCTTATCTGATCTGAAAACTATTTGACAACTAACAATAAAAAAGGAGCATGCATATTTCTAAGACTGAACAACCTTTCACGGCAATTTCTTCAAAATGTTATTTCACAATTTTTAATCACCGAGTAGAATTAATTCTAATCGGCAGGCACGGGCAGGCGAAGAAGAAAGCTTGCTATTGTTCCTAGTGGTTCCGCAATATAAAAACAGCAGATTCTGTACACTTTGAAAGCTTTTAAGCAAACATTATCGTTCTGCGGCACTGCAGCGTAATCCATAATTACTTATAGATTTACAATGCGGAAAGCGGAGCTTGAAAATAAAGATAAGTGCCCGAATAAAATCTTGAGAAGAGTCATTAAGTCGTACACTAGAGTGTAAATACATAACATTTAATAGGATCTCAAAATATCTAATCAAATCGACTTTATTTGACAAGGATAATTTCTACATTTTTACCTTAAAAAAAAGTATTCTTCCAAATGGCTGTTGTTATGTATTATGAGCAACAGATATTCTAAATTTATATGAATATATATACAAAACACATCAGCAAACTTATACAGTGAGCAATTAATCAATGGGACAAAGAGTTATAACAATAACAAACTACAGAATATTTACAACGAGCACATGAAAACTGTTCAAGATGGTCAGTCTGAAAATTTCATTCGAGGAAGAATGATTTGATTTGATGATTAAAAGAGGAGAGAGTACAATTATTGATGATCTTCATGTCATTTGTTAGTGAGTTAAAGAGCATTGCTCCGCTATAAGATATTGGATTTGCCAAGTTCTGATCTAATAGATTATAATTTTAAATCTGTCACAGAAGTTCGCGTACTTACTTCATGGGCATTCCGGCAAAAAGTGAACAAACTGCGGATTTCTTAAAGAGTTGAGGATCGCAAGAAATTGAAGACTAATAATATTTTCCTCACGAAGGAAAATTTGCAACACGTTCTCTGACCAAAGAAATTACTTATACGAGCTTTCGGTTGGCAGATTACAACCTTCGATGGGTGAAAAAAGTAAACTTTTTATTTAGTAAAAATAAACTTTTTATTTTAGTAAACTTTTCGTTTACCCATCGAAGGTTGCAGTCTGGCAACTGAAAGGTCGTATAGATAAATTTTTTGGTCAGAGAGTGTGTTGTAATTTTCCTTCGTGATGTATAATTCCGGCCACGCTTCTTTCATTTTTTTGAATATTTTCCTCATCTTAATAAGACTGTGAACCAGAATCATCTAAGGCTATCAGATTCTATTAAATATTATCTAAGCCATAGTCACTGTGGCGACCGTGGTGGGCGTTTGAAACCATTTCGCTTGTCAGTCGTCCAGAAAGTTAAGTTTGATAGGCTTTTTCCTCATGTTTGAGAAAATCCTACCAGAGCCCATGACCTATCGCGCTTTTAATCAACACGCAAATTTGTCCTCTGAAAAGTCACGAAAGAAACGATTACAAAGTAAGTATGCAGCAACCAACACAAACATAGGTGTAGGAAGACGTTTTCAGGTGGGGGGCACTGGACAAAGAACAGGGTTTCTACAATTTTTAAGAGAAGTCTGTAAGCATGAAAATCTAATTCCTTCTCGGAACAAAATCTCCCATGTACATACATAATGTTTTGCATTTTCCCTAAATATTTACAGCCTCTCTCATTTACAGAAATAAACACGTGTTATCATGGACAAGTCCAAATTATCAGCTATAGGTTTAAGAGCATCAAGAATGAATCGCCAACTTCTACACGCTGGGTTCGGCAACACTGAGAAACGTGAATCATTTGAGAGTGAAAAGTGGGGGTGCTGTATCACTCGCTGCCCCCATGGTTCCGACATCTATGACAAAGATCAATTTATTCTGGGCAATCTTAAAATATTTGAAAAACATGAAAATTCAAACAAATCTCAAAGCGTAAGATGGACGACCTTGTATACCTCGTAAAACAATTTGGCCACCGATGTCGCTTGCCAGGTCATTTGGAAGACTCTGATTCCAAGAGGTCATACTCGTCTTGGACAAAGTAATACCATCACAATTCGTTCATCGTCTAAACTTCTTCTATTGACATCCGATTGGCTATTTTATTGATCCTGGATTATGCTTAAGACAAGCATTCAGGGGAGAACTTGGCGGAACTCGCTTCAGAAGAAGCCGAAGCCAGCTTGTATAGATTTATCACCACCAGAAAGCAGAACACAGCAAGATAAGCACATAGCTGAACCTATCTTAGCCTTAGTTTACAGTCTAAGCGCCATTGGTGCCACTTGTTTAGATATATGAAAACAATGTCTGACAAAGCAGGTGGAACCTGCACATCCGGACGCTTAGATGGGGGCCAAGAATCTTAATGCTTATCATTTTTGCATGACATGAACTATTTAATTATGTGTTACAAAAGTAGCAAATATTAAAACTGGAGTCAATGCAAGACAATCATGAAAATTGGATTACGATACGTTGTCTTTGTAGGAATTTTAGGGGACGATCGCGGTATTTGTAGAATTTCCGACAAAAGATCGGTTATAAAGCATCGCTTCAACCACTTACTCTCATAGATTACCTACATGGCGTTTTGGCCAGATGTCCATAAACAGTTTGAAAGAATATCAAGGGGAAAAGATCAGAAAACTTAGCAAAAACAAAGACGCTCTTTGAGTATTTGCAAGCGAAAATCAAGTGTCCAGCACCTAATTAAAGCGGCAAAAGACGGCAAGCCGTCCTCATCGTGCCATTGCTTCAACATGACTTCTAATAATCACTTGTCGTTCTTTTTTTGCCACGCAATAACCTTCGGATTTGTCAGCTTGGGAGCTGCTCTGCGTTCTACAACGATATACGCAAACAGAGACCATTTCTGGGTGAACCAAACGGGGACAGTATTTCAGGTTCACAGGGGTTCCAACGTAGAGACGTGGTTACAAAAGGCAGATCTCGCAAAGCTTGATTTGTTATCAAACGACATCTTGAGTAATCTAGCTGGAACAAGTTGTGTTAACAAAAGAAATAAAATTTGGAATAACAGGAAAACTGTAGGAAACAACATCACTTTTGTCGATGTTATGAAGGTAAGAATGGGGATTTGGTGGAATTCTTGCCGGATCTGTAGGAGGGGCCACGATGAAATTGAATTGTTGAGAGAAATCGAGTTTCCCATGGTGAGAGTTCTCGAAGGACTTTTCTTAAAATATATCGTGTTGCTTACTGATACTGTAATCCATGCCTATCACCTAAATGCGCAATACTTGGAAAGTTTTTTTGAAAGCAATTTAAAACTTGTTGAACAGAAGTACAGTTGCACTAATCTTTGAAATAGCTGTTCTTCGTTTGGTGTACGTGTCCCTGTGCCAGGTAACGCAGATAACGAAACTGCGTTAAAATAGTTTACAACTTCTTGTCGTAAAACATTTCTTGCACACTATAACGTTTTGAATCTAAGTACTTTTTCCAAATGTTGTTTTAACGTCACTTTATGGAATTACAACATAATTGGGGTGGCTTGCATGAACAGATATTACTCATTTCTAATGGTATATATGCATTAAAAAATCGTTTACAAGAAATGTCTTTTTTCAGAGTTTGCCTCTGTGGCTTAGTGAACTATTAAGAATTCTAACAGCTGCATATACTTCGTTCTTTAGGGGCTTATTTAATCGAGGTCGTGAGAAGTAGAGACCAGGGATATACTATAAAACGGTGTGTCTCTTCTCCATCTCTCAAACGGAACGGGTTTTTTTTTGACCTGCTCGTTGTCATCCTAGCACCCTTCCGGATCTGATTGATTTCAAAATTTATTATTTGACTAAGCCTGCATCTGCACGTTACATCCAAAGAATTATAGAATAGACTGGCGGATATCTTAATAATTGAAATCAATCATCCATGAAAATTCTTGTTTTCATCTCGGATTGCTTATTCTCCACCAATTCCTGACATTTTTATCTGCTTATCTTAAGTGGATGTTGGTGGTAACTCATTCACGATAACAGCTTATCAGATGCTTTAAGTTGATGTACCACCAGCATGGCTTCTTACGTCACAATTAACCCCACGCACAGTGCAATTATAATGGGTGACATTTTAAAACAAAGAGTATGGTTTACGTTTTATGAGTATGATTTGTTTACTTTCTTGTTGTCAAAACTTAAAGATTTATCTATCTATCTATCTATCTATCTATCTATCTATCTATCTATCTATCTATCTATCTATCTATCTATCTATCTATCTATCTATCTAAAATATATATATATCGTCTTTCATAATTGAAAGACAAAGGGAAGCCATCTTAGTTTGCTCGCACGTAAATAGTGTAGGATATTCCGAGATAGAGGAACCAATCTGATTGCACAAAAAAACACAATTCACCCGTGAGCTATATGCTAACTTTATATATTTCCAAGGACGCACAGCAAAATATTAATCGGCCATGCATTTGCATGAGCCAGTTTCACAGTTTTCTTCATTCAGCCTGGTGTGATCCCTAATAACCCAGACTCGATGATTGGAGGTGCAAACAACAAAACTTCAATCAAGCGGTTCCAAAGACATCGCACAAAGCCCTTACCGTTCAATTTGCATCTAAAGGTTCGCGTCTTAAGTCAGTACTCCCAGATTTTTGCAAGAGACCCTTTGTCGTGGAGTTTACGGTGCCTAGATTGGATATTTGATGGTTTACAAAGAGTCTAAAACAGGCTGATTATAGCAAAAGTTAAACTTAATTAAGACTTCTCAAAGAGTTCTTGTGAACTACGTCTTTAAGCTACAAGCAGCTGTATGTCGAACTGGCTATGTTCAGCAAGTGGCCGTGATATGGATAGGGTATGTTGCCTGTGGGTTGAACTTTAAAGGGAAGAAGGAAAAACTGTCCAAGCTCATCACTTATATGAAGTATGTTTTAAATACGAGAGCTAGGGATATCTAATAGATGATCGATGAACGTTCGTCAAGCGCTAACCTCAGTAAATCGATTTCTGTTCCTCAGACAGGGGATCAAACCCGTAACCGTATCTACAAAATTCATTCACCTTCCGCAGCATAAAATATGAGATAAGTAATGCTGAATTTGCTGAAAACAATTGAATCCACCCAAGCCACATGTAAACTATTTTCAACGTAGCTTCAGTTATAGTGGGGCATTTTTATGAAATAATTTGCTTCAAAACCTACGTTCAATGGATTCAATTTGGGCAGTTCAAAAAGGCAATTCATCAACATTATAATAGTTAGTCGGACTAGTGTAGTAAGTGGTGTAGTATAGCTTTAAAATTTTTAATTTTCTTCTTAACTTAGTGGTGTAATGTAGTTACATCTAATGTATTTTGCTGAAGATTCTACTGTGTTCAAATAAAGAACGTATGCGTGTATTTAAACTTCAGAAGGTTGCGCGTGCGATCCCCATCTGTGGCTCAGAAATCGTTTTCGCAGTTTAGAGTTTGACGATCGTTCATAGATCATCTGAGATATCTCCAAGCTCTCACATTTACGGCATATGGCACAATATCATTATTAACATATCGTGGCTCCCGCTTAGGCAGCACGTTTGTCGAACTTGCACCTGGGCTCACCATCTTAGTCTCTATGGCTCAATGATCAGAGCTTTTCGCCGGTCATCAGGATGTTACGGGTTTCATCCCTTCCTGGGACTCAGGAATCGTTTTTCTGAAGTTACGGCTTGACAAACGTTCATCGATCATCATCGCTGATGTGTTTCCTTGAAGGAGCTTTTTGCTTGTTGACATTTCTGTTCATCTTCGGTCACACTGCACAACGTCTTATCTGGTGTTTCTCCAACGAATTTAGCATTTGCAGTGCTCGAACTTAACTTTTAGCTCTGGTATTCCACTGGACCAGTAGGCTTAGAATTTACTGGTCTCGGGAGCAAAGTTACTGGTCACTCTACATTTTTTCCTGCATGTAATTAATTTGTGTCTGCAAGTAGATATATGCCAAACTATGATCAAATAATTAAACGCAACCATATAATTAGAATCCTTTTAGTGATACATAGCAACATAAGTGTATTTCAATAAATTCTTCCCGGTTACACATAAGAGTTGCAACATAGATACAGTAGTAGCAGTTTTATCAACTCCATTGCTGTCTTAGGCTTAAGTCATGGATCCTTTAAGCAAGGCCTTCGCATTCTTTGAGAAGTTTGGTTCCAATGCAAAACTGCCCTTTCAGCTGTGAAGTCTTCTGGACTTGGACCATTGAGGCAGATGTTCATGAGCATGTCAACAGTTTCAACATCAAATGAGTTTCGATACTCTGATTTGAGTCTCCCCATACAAGAGAATCCCCTTTCACAGCAAGATGAGGACACTGCCATTGCCAGACAAATCTCAACAACCATCAACACGTGAGAGAGATCAAGTTCATCTGGATGCACCTGATTGAACACTTCTAACCAGAACTCAGCCTGACTTAAGTTTGTAATGCGTTTGTGGTCATAACAGTACATTTTTAGAGATAGTCACTGATCCTTTGCTACTTCCAAGTCAAAAGCATTCCTTCTGAGGACTGCCTGAAAGTGCTGAGTCACAGTAACCAATTCTTGTTCTCCATACAAACCTAGATCGTTTCTATCCTTTGGCCAAGACTTATAATTACTGATAACACCACAAGCTTTTAGTACTGGGGAACTGAAGTCTTCAAATCTTGAGGCTAGAAATTGCTTAGCATCAATGATGATTGCTGCTTTACTTTGCTCAAACTATCTGTCATCTGTGTTGTTCCTTGTAAGACTGACCCCCTTGAAGAATGTTGCATCTCCAACTTCTTCTTTAAAGGCAGGAAGATGTCTCCCAGGTCGTCTTCGCATGTTCTCTAAGGCTTGACTAGCTCGCTCAATCTCAGCTTTCATTTGCGAAATAGAGATAGTATTCTTCTGAAAAATAAGTGAGATCTTTGATATTTCCTCTAGAATGTCCCACATTAAATGAAGGTGAAGCTGGAATTTGTAAGCTTTGAGCTTCTTTGACAAGTTCCTTCCCCGTCCTTGCATTTCTGCTGAAGGATCTCTAGCTTCTGCTGTGTGCTCAGAGTGAGAAACAATTGCTTGAAAGTTTTTTCGAAGCAGAACAGCTAAAGCACGCAACAAATGGGGAACCTAACGAGTTCCACTGGCTTTGGTTGGCTTTCCCACTTTGATTTCCATTGCCTCTGCCATTTCTCTTAGTTCTCTCAAAGCCTTTGGGGAGTACTTGTAGTGTTTCCAACAACCATTTAAAAGTTCCTGGATGCTCATCATGGTTTCGTTTGACTTCAGAGTGTCACTGAATGCCAGTTCTAAATTATGTGCTACACAGTGAATTCCAATAACTTGAGGTGCAGCTTGTTTTATTAGTGAAACTACACTACCAATCCTACCCATCATCACAGATGCACCATCAGTACCTGTGCTTATCAATTTCTGCATCCACTGTGGGTCGATCTTATCCATAACAGACTTGATCGCCTTTAGAATGCCTGGTGCCTTTGCACTTTCAACCTCTGCTAGCTCAACATAGCACGTTTTTGGAGCCCCACCTGATACAAATCTCACATACACTATTTCTTCTTCCAAACATGACACATCTGTTGCTCCATCTGCCATTATAGATATAAACGTAGCAGTACTTAAAGAATCTATGAGATCTACCCTGAAGGTATTAGAGATGTGTTTACAAAACTCTTTACAAGCGTGATCATTCATATATGTGTTTCCGAGGCTTAAACCATTCTTTTTTTGCAGCGAACACAACTGTGGGAATATAGAAAATGGAAGTTTTAAATAAGCTATATAATATGCTGTATTAAAAAGAAATTCCATTTTCTTTAATGTTTCTTCATCAAGTCTGCTCAATGCAGCAGGCAAGGGTCTTTCCTCCCTTGGTCTCTCGTTTGCACGTTTAGCTGCTGAGCTCATAGCGTGTTCTTCACTGGCCTCGTGTGCCTTTAAGCTGTCAGTTTGAAAGTTATTTGTTCCAATCCTCAGGGAATAATGCGTGTTTTTTCCATTTGGAAATTCCCTGCAAAACTCGCAAAACATTTTGTTTTCTTTTTCATCAAAGTGCAGCCATTTGTACCTTTCTTTCCACGATTCCTGAAACTTCCGTGTTTTCTTGATCGGAGCTGCAGCAGGCGTTGTAGGTGTCGTGTTACTCTCTCGATCTTGCTTTCCTCTGAAGAAAGAATTCAGTGAGCTTTGAACTTGTTTTCGTTTGGACATTTCAGCAAGTTGTATTTTGAAAGAAAATATAGATGCCATCAAGTTTTGGAAACACGGAAAGCCGTCATATTGAATTCCACAGTGCATTTCATTTCAGAGTAGAACCCAGACTATTACCTGCCAGGAGAACGCCTTGCATTTTTTGCACGATGTTTTTGAAGCGTTCGTTTTCGGAAATTGTTCGTTTGCTTTGACACTTTTAGCCCTTTTTGGCAAGATACAAAAGCAATTATTTATCGGGGTAACTTTACTCGTCAAGAGGACTAGTGGCAAAAAAAACCCACTCGTTTTGGACGAGTGGACAACCGTTAAGTTAGAGCACTGATTTGTGACAATTATGACGTCCAGCAGTGGGTTGCTTCATGCTATCTTTTGCTCAAGGGAGTTTTCATACGTGGCATTTAAATAGGTTCATAAAGTGAATAAAAGAAGATACCGTGGAACCTATGTTTAGGGGATACATTATGGGATCAATACAAGTGTCCACTGAATGGAGGTGTCCACTGTGTTGATGGGTTTTTTTTATTTAGGAGTACAACGACAGCAGGGACGGCGGAGCGGAATTACGAGTGGGGGGGCTTGAGATAAAAGTACAGCATTTTGTATGCTTCTCTGGGAAATTGCACAACAAGTGTTTTAAAGCGTAGTTGTTTCAACATTACATTTGGAAAAAAGTAGGGGGGCTACAGCCCCTGCAGCACCCCCTGGCTCCGCCGTCCCTGGACAGAAAAAGACAATCCAATTGCTTTATTATGTTTGTATACGGAATACAATAAACTAATTGTATTAAATATTTGTAGTTGCAAAGTAGTCTTTGAGGCACTTTTGTGTAACGCTCTTTATACGTTGACGTTCCAAATTGCGAGATAATTTGCTAATCACTTTTGTCATCCCAGAATCTAGTGTTGATGTAAATCTTCAAATCATGTTGATGTAAATACTGTTCATGTAAATCTTCAAATCATCGACACCACTTAGGGCTGACAAACAGTGGAGTAGCCAGAATGTAGTTATCATGTGGGCACAGCTAGGGCATCCGTTTCAATTTGTTTAATCGTTATAACGTTGAATGTGCAATATGCAGTATCTCCCCTACAATTTTGCTTGTCCCCGATAATCGTGGCGGGACGTACAACATATCGATCGATGTTACTCAGTTTGAGGCAAAAAGTCCAATTACATATTAATTTATGTAATATTTTCGAATCTTTGTTGTTTATTTTGACTACAGTCCCACAAGAAGTGTTACTGATCATTAGTCTACATACGGACTGCAATATTTTTTCCGGGCACGCGCAGGTTTAATGCGGGCCTAGACGCGGTAGGCCCCTATGTAGCTACTCCACTGCTGACGAACATTTTTGACATCATCGTGCTCATCCACATAAACCGGCTTCTCTAATTTACTTGTGGACAGATTCTATCTGTTCATTATTAGTTTTTTTAAAGGTTTTATATTGGAAGACTGAACACTAAACACGCAAAAGTGTCCATTGTGTATAAAGGTTTTTTTGTTAGGTTTTTATAACGCTAGGAGCTGGAAAAAATGTTCGTTTTCCATTGTCTCCTATGCTGGATAAATGACTTAAATAGTTAAGAGCACTCCTTCAGAACTTTGAACATCATTATTAGTTAGCGTTGTTCGAAATTTGTATCTTTTTATGGGTTTTCATATAAGTGTCTTAAGATTTTGGAAGAACTCTTATAGTTTCCCGAACACGTCTGTTCATCTATATGTATTATATTTTTATATTTATTATTAGGACAAATTATTATGCGCCAATAAGTTCGAATTCGTTATCACACAAGCAGCTCTTTTTCGCAATATAGGCAATGAATTGATTCGAATGCTGTTCTGTCATTACAAACGGCTGGTGACTGAGCGGGTCGAGTAGACTAAATAAGTAAACTCAGATTGACAACTTCGTGAAGAGTTGATGGTCGTAACGAGCCACAATTTTATCATCAACCCAAACAGATATCCTCGAAAAATTAATATCTTCATTCTCTATTGCTCTCGTTCTAGTCCCTTGGTATCCAACATGTCCACAGAAATAGCATGGCCGCCCGGCCTAGGTGTGTCATGGACTTCATCATTCCAAACCTGAATTCATTCAGAGTGTCGAAACTTAATGGAGAGTTCTGTGTCCCTGAGCACATCACAG
Organism: Heliopora coerulea; assembly: GCA_030142905.1. Taxonomy (NCBI): domain Eukaryota; kingdom Metazoa; phylum Cnidaria; class Anthozoa; order Scleralcyonacea; family Helioporidae; genus Heliopora; species Heliopora coerulea. The sequence continues at coordinate 1,195,483 of JASJOG010000094.1, forward strand.
GAGGGGCAGCGGTTGGTGATTACAACAATGATGGAATGGAAGATATTTATTTCACAGTTTTCCACAGCAGAAGTGTGCTGTACAGGAACAATGGTTAGTGACTAGTGTGTGTTCTATGCTACGTCTGACATAGTTCACAGTAAGTCATAAAGAAAGGCAATGCTACTGGTTTGCAGTTAAATTCGGACATTCGGTACACTAAAACAAAGCCGCCATGTTGGTAGTGCTTACAGGTGCGAAAGTCTTAGATGTTGTGGCAGCATTACAGGGTGAACAATGTTACAACAAAATATCTGTTTTCAGTGAATTGATCATTATTACTAATAATAAATAATTGCCAATTACTAATTACTAATTGCTTGGGCAAAGTTGAGAAAAAAATATCGTGATTTTTACTGGCGAGCAAATCAATTACTATGCCGAAGGTAGAGAAAAATAATTTAGGTTAGCGACATTACCAAGTCAGGATATTTTTCGATAACCGAGTTTAGTGATTGTTTTATAATTCGATTAATTTTTGATTTATCTATTTTTATTTTTGCTTCATATGAGACTTTATTTTTGCTTCATAAGCGACTTCATTTTCTTAACGACCGATTGGACCGAACAAGCCATGTTTGCCATGTTTACCATAGTATGGGTAGCGCGAGTGAGCTGAATATCATTAGCAGCAAAACAACGTTGCCTATTTAATGTGCAAAAGCGAAACGTTATTTGCGCGAAGTTATTTGCAGGCAACATAGCAATCTTTCAACTAGTCTTCATGTTAGCAAAGCGAACTGATTTTGAACATTGTTTACATAATCGTGTTAACGATATTTTTCAGTTTTGACAAACCATCAGCAGTTGTTTACAGATTAGAACATGGAAATAATGAATTGATATAATTGCCATGTAGCCATGTTCACTGTTGTTAACATGGGTGTTCTACCTTGTTCATGGTTTTTGAATAGCTTAGCATAGAGTTGTGTTTGTTCTGTAGTAGAGGGTTTGTACGTATTAGATCTGCGTAGATGCGGAGCAGTCGGGGTTTTTTCTCAGCTTGTGGCACTGGTAGAGCCCTAAAAATTAAGAATGATTCTAACTGGATGACATAACTGTATTAACGCATCCGTCACTTCTTTTTCACTTTTTTTGTTCTTTACTTGTTTTCAATAAGTCCTTTTGTTTTACCGAACACCATTTCATTTCCGGACAAAAATTGTTGCAAATGTGCTTCAAATACCACTTAGAAAAAATGATGAATATCCCAAGAAAAGGAAACTAACCCTATCTTCGGAAAACGTGAGCTTTTGCAATAGGTACAGATACAGTCTAAAATCACAAACCTTTGGTTAAAATCTTGGATAGGCCACCGCCTCGGCAAAACAATGATGCAATTTTATCCAAGTTTTAACTTGTTTTTCGTGGCCGCCAGCTTAAACCGCTTTGTATCTTCTTCCGGAATATTTAAGAGCCTTAAATTTGAATGCAAGCTTAAAGTAATGGTCAGACGATAATTTGAGTTGCTGCAAGTCATTTCATGTCAGCTTACAATGTGACCGGCAGAACAAGAATGCAAGTTGACTGAATTTTAAATCCCTATTCTAAACGAATGGGATAATGATATTTTTATTCCAGCAACACCGTGACTTCAAACTTGGAATTGAGTTTCAATGAAAGCTAACTAAAGACAGCACACATAGGTAGCCAAACGAAACGGTGTAGCTGGAAATGTCAATGTCATATCACTTAAAAAAGTCCAGACGCCAAATTTCACGTGTAACTTGACTTGCCTCACGGGCTTGCCAAAACACGGCATGACTCGTAAAATATCCTGCCGTGCTGTCCACTAAACTGTCGCATAACTTATATATATTTAATCGATCACAAAAGTAGCTCTTTGCAGGGGACTCTGGGAACATGTTTAACCTGCAAATTTTTGAGTTTTGGAGCTCTGAAGCGGTGTTTTCAGCATATCCCGAGAAATAGCTGTACTGAGATTCACCAAGCATTTCGTCAGAGACGCATTTGTTGAGCAGGGATAGGAATTCTACAGTGGGCAGCCACCCTCTTCGTTTTCCCCTGGATCCCTTAACGTTTGTAGCATCTTTTCAGCAACGTCTGCCGCGTATAAAATACGCGAATATTTTTGTTTTATCCCATAAATCATCAGGACATTGTCAGCGCCAAAAAGAGATAGCTCCGTCTAACTTCTTTTCCCTGTCTTTTCAGACGTGGCTTCAAGCATTGACTTAGATATAATAGTGATACGTTGCTTTCAAATTTGCTCATTTCTTTTTTGTTTTCAAACTTTGAGAGACGCCGCTGCAAGTGATTTGTTGCTTAAGTCCTTATTCTAAGTCAATCAGCTAGCCTTGTCCTAAATGCGGAGTATGGAGTCCCTGTTAATAAAGCTGATAATTCAGAATGTTTGTTGTGTTATCAGCACTTCCTAGCAGTATACTAGATTGTCAACGTCTTGCCTTCGGTTTGCCTTGTATATCTCATGAGTAGTTTGGGCGCTGATATTAAATCTGTTACACGCCATTTTTCCACCGCAAGTTGACTTTCCAAGTCTGCCAAAATTAGAAAGTGCTTTTGAACTAGAAAGGAGACATACGTAAATTTATCACTCAGAGTCATCATAAAAATTTAAGAGATGGTTTTGCATACGCTTTGATATGGCAGCGTGGTGCTGGATAGTGTGAAATGACAAAATTTTACCAGGTATGATATGATATTGTGTTGGCGTCGTCATGCCATCTTTGTAAGATATGATATGATGGTACGCTATTCAGGTATTCAATGACCAATGTGTCAATTGCTCATGTGCTTAGTATTTTCAATATCAAATTTGGAATGATCACGTTTCTTTAGGAGATGGTACATTTGTTGATGTAACAGGAGAAGCTGGACTTGGTCCAGACCGATATGGTAACGGTGCTAGCTGGGCGGACGTCGATCAGGATGGTGACTTGGACCTGTATGTCACCACAGTGGGAGATACTCGTCACTATCTCTACATCAACTATGGAGGGAGGTTTAAAGAAGAAGCATTGAATAGGAACTGCTCTTTGCAATTCCCCAACAAGCGAAAACTGGCGGGGATGTCAGCGAATTTTGGTGATTTTGACGGAGATGGGTACCCTGATTTGTACGTCACCGAGTGGATACCACACACCTTGGGAAAGGTAATACACTTAATCATGTGAACATTTTTTGACGGTGTTAGACTTAATTTTTGATTTTTTAGGCGAGATTTGTTATAGAGATAATAAGTTAACGTAAAAGGTACATTGGTGCTCAATTCATGGAGCTAAAATTGCCGTGATATTAGGTTAGTTGGGGGACAAAGTTAAGTCCACTGGTAGGCCAAGGACAGGCACAAGCACATAATTTGACCTTCAAGTAACTTTTTGGGTGAGTTACTTTTTGGTATATACTTGAGGAACAGTCCGGTTTCTTTTCATACTGGGTACTCCTCTCGGTCTTCAATGAAAATATACAGAGTCTCGTTCTTAGTGGATAAACCTCAAAGATAATTGGCCGCTAAAGAGTTAATAGCATATCCAATTGTAGTGCCGGATTGCCTTTCAAATTTTGGCACCAATGCCTTACCTTAGATGTCAACTTTTATTTTTAGCCATCAGCGTCGCGTTTACTTAAAAATCAAGGAGACGTCGCTCCCGGGTAAGAAAATGAAAAGACGTTGATTTTTTATCGTAGTTTTTATAGTAAATTTGTATTGTTAGGGCGGTTATAACAGCAGATGAAGCTCTCACGTAGCCTAGCTCCTCTTCCCAGTGCCCAAGCGATCCAAGATAACATGATTAGAACAACCTCGCTGCTAAGGCAAGGGTACCAGGCTTAAAATATAACTTAGCGAATACTTGGCATTCACACTTGATCAGTCGCATAGCCTGGAATTTTAAAGTGGGGTGGGGTGGGGGACGAGAGAAGTTTTTGAGACAAATGTACCGACAAGATATTCGTAAGGTACTGCCGAATACAATTAAACTAAAATCAACCAGGGAATTTCGCTGATGGTAAAAGTAATACTATAAGCGAAATTCAGCAAAAGAATTAATAATTTGTACACAATTAGTGATGGCCGATGTTAAATTTTGAAAACGATGTAACGCAAAAGCGTGCCGCTTCACATGAGGTGTGATATATACTAATATATTTCCTTTCAGTGGAACCATCACCCGACTGCCATGTTCAAGACTAACCGGATACTTTAGTACCCAAGTGCCATCTCATTTTCGTCCAAAGAAACAGGATTCCTGGCGAACATTTTGCATTGAACATCTTTTATATCCTTAACCTTAAAAGCCGAAACTTATGCGGGAAATTTTTCATTTTGATATTCCAAACAAGTTCAAGTTCAAGTTCAACTTGAACCTGTTTGAAATATCAAAATAAAAAAATTTGCTACATAGGTTTTTGCTTTTAAGGTTAAGTATATAAAAGATGTTCAATGCAAAATGTTCGCCAGGAATATTTTGAGTCCGAATCTGAATCCACACATCGAATAAGCTTGATGTACTGACAAATGTAGTGGGTGTACCGACACGTGTGATCTGGACAAAAAGTAGGGGGAGGGGGCTATTGCCCCACTGCCCCTCCCCTACCTCCGCTAATGCACTCGATCACGTCAAAATGGAGTTTATATATGATGAAGGAAATTTTCGATTGTCAGAGTCTTACGTTTTAAGACCCAAATGGGACTAGTTGCAAAAGCCTTATGTAACGTGTACACTCGGTCGGTTAACCTCTTTATTTCAACGTAATCACAACTAACTCCTATTATACAAACTTGGCTTATATATAGTGTTTGTCCTTACACGTGAATAGCTTACGGTATTTTACATTACACAATACGACTATTGATACTACTGGGAAACTACATGAAAGTACTTTTACTGAGAACTATGCTGCTATTGATGGTCTAGTAAAACTACATGTATTATTCCGCCACGAGCCATGTGACAGGACTATTAAGTAATGTTACATTTACTATGTGCTGTCAATGTTGGGAAAAATCCCACAGGTGCGTAATGTCATATTACTCACTTTACACAACAATGCTCGTTACACCTAAAGTTGCATTTTTCGGAGCTGCTTCAGGTTAGGTTTTAAGATGTATAATTCTGCCAAGAGAACATTTCCTTCATACGGATAAACTCCATTAAATGTAACCTTAACGCAAGCTACAATTCTGTAGGCATCAGGATGTAAAGCCCATAGTTTCTGTCAGGTAATTTTTATTTTGTCTGGAAAAATTGTTTACACCCCCAATTATTTAGACTTTATTTGCGCTCTTGGATGTCATTTAAAAACTGAGTATAGGTCGTCATCATTCTTAATTTATGTTATGATTTTTATTATTATTATTTGAGCAGATATTTTGAAGACGTGACAGACCAATATGGTGTGGATATGGACAAGTTTCAATTAGAGCATTACAATTTAAGCTCTGGGACGTATTCTTTTGGGTCTTCGTTTACTGTAAGTGTTATAATCTGTAATGAAGGAATAATGTAAAATAGTTTGCACTTGCTTTAATTCTCAATTCTGGGTCGTCCATAGTACTGGAGCAGTTCACAGTAACGAACAACGTTTAGTTTTGTAGGATTTTTGTACGATTGTAGGATTTTGATAATAAGGCTTGACAAAATGAAAGTCGTTTGTGGGTCAGTTTACATATGATTATGATGAAACTAGGGTTCTTACTTGGGTAGCGAAAGAGGATTCTAAAGTCAAGAACTTGCTTATGGAGTCACTTGTCCATTATATGCAGATCTTGTGATTTTAGTAACGGTCTACACACTGGTTGTGCGGAACGACAAGTTAAGAAGCTAGGATTTGTCAGTACTTGAATCTCAACAGTGTAACTTAGTTTGCACTTACCTTCATAACCAGTTCATGATCCTCCGAAATACTGGAACAGTCACCGTAATGAACAACTTTTCGTTTTGTAGGATTTTGACAACGACGGGCTGGCTGAACTGCTGGTAACAGCTGACTTCGGAGAAAGTCGAATGTTCTGGAATAGTGGAAAAAATAAACCCTTCTGGGAATGTACAATAGGTTGCGGGTTGAAGGGAGAGCAAGTAAGTAAAATGGATAATGATTAAAATGAATTTATTTGCCCAGTAAAAGCATGAATAAACCATTCTGATAAAGGAAAATCTCGAATGTCTACATAGTTCAACTTTAAAGACTAAAATGGGACTTGCTGCAAAAAATGCAAATTTGGGCCATCCGGCTAGGAATCGAACCCGCTACCTCGCCAATCTAGTGCGATGCTCTGCCAACTGAGCTACGGAGTTCTTTGCTAAGAGCATGGTCACGAATTCGATATTTATAATGGTGGTAATGTTGATTAAGTGAAGAGTATATTCAATTGAATATTATGGCATCGACACGCGACTGCTAACTGTAAGTCAATAATTATGATAAAGGAAAATTTCGAGTGTCTAGATATTTCAACTTTTCAATTCAAGTTATTTCCATTGCATCTACCCTTCACTTAATCGGCATTATCACGTTATAAATACTGAACTCGTCGCCATGTTCTTGGCAATGGCCTCCGTAGCTCAGTTGGTAGAGCACAGTGAACTTGATTTCAGTATTTGCAGGGACGGCGGAGCGGAATTACGAGTTGGGATCCTTGAAATAAAAATACCGCATTTTTTATGCTTCTCTGGGAAATTTCACAACAAGTGTTTTAAAGCGTAGTTATTTCAACATTACATTTGGAAAAAAAGTGGGGGGCCCCGGCTCCGCCGTCGCTGATTTGGAATGCTAACTCCCAGTCATTTACTCGGGCAAAAAGTGAAGCCAAGATGGCCGCCCATGGAGGAAAATTTTGTACGTCAGTTTCAGTCCTCTTCGTATGATGCCCCATATCTGCCACGGCAAAACTTACTTTCTCATGGCAAAACTTTGCACGGCCAAGAAACTGGAACTGGTAAAGCTGAATCAAGATGGCGACTGTTTACGAGGACAATATAGACAAGGAAGATGTGCCCATTGCTCTGTTGACACCCACCTGGATCCAATTAACGAAGTAAAATCTCAACCACTCGACGCGGAACTTGATGTCCCTTTAAATGAAGACTATGCCACACATGCCTGTGGGCCGAACTACAATCAGGGCATTCCTGAAACTTCTTCTATTATGGCATTAACATCCTACTCCGGGTTTCTCCTTGATAATCCATACATCTTTAATCGTCTGTGCAATGTTCTTTCGCTAATTTCAATGTTGTGATGAGTGGCTAGAGAATCTAACATACCTCTGTATTTATTTTATATTTTACTATATTTTTTATCGACAATAAAAAATATTTTATGAGCACCTCTTCCATATCATCATCTTTCCGGCCAATGTTGTCATCATCGTAGATATCATAAGTAAAACTATAGGTTTTGATCTCTATGGCAGTGAACTCGATTTTCATATCTGGAATGCTAACTAGCCAATGAAATGTGAAGACAAGATGGCTGCTCATGGAGGGAAATTTTGTACATCAGTTTCAGTCTTCTACGCGGTCTTGTACATCAGTTCCAGTCCCTTACACGACTTAAGTTATTAGTTTTTGTTTGGTCCGGCTTCAAAAGCATTCCCAACCGTGGGAAAAGTGTTCAAGCCGAAATACTACTGGACCAATTTTACATAATCGAGTATTCAAAAGGATTTATAAATGCCGTGTAGCCTGAGAAATGTACTGAAGTGTCTAAACATGGTAAAGTAATGGTAAAAAGAGGACAAGCACTTAGTAGTTTCCCAAAGTAATTTATTGAGACAGTTTTATCTGGTTTCTCGTTAGTTTGGTAGTGTATTGTCGTGAAAAGTATAACCTGTGTCTCGGTATGATTTTGTCGAATTGTATTTGAAGTTCTTAAACTTATTTCTACCTTTTGAAGAAATATTTTGTGTGTATTTTCAAACAAAAATCTCTCAGGCAGGTAAAAGAGACGCGTGGGAGACTAAAACTGACGTACAAAATTGCCCTCATGGGCGGCCATCATGGCTTCACATTTCATTGGCCAGTCAACATTCCAGATATGGAAATCGAGTTCACTGGCAGAGCATCGCTCTACATTTGCGAGGTCACGGTTTCGATACCCAGACGGACGGCCCAAAGTTGCATTTTTCGCAACAGGTCCCGGTTGGATCTTTAAAGTTAAAATATGTAAACACTCCAGATATTCCTTTATCAGAATTATTGACTTACAGTTAACAGTCGAGCGTAAATTCACATGAAATAAAAATCTTACCTGACTATCACCTCGAACAACTCTTTCGATTATTTCGTACTCTCCTCGTCCTTCGATGAAAGGCCTTCGTTGGAAATGTCTGTATCTCCTACCTTACATTCCGTCAGTTCCCTCACCCATTTCAGCTGTGTAAACGTCGTTCGTACACCACCAACGCAGCGCTCTACTTTTACAGCATTGTTTCGCTCTTGTCACTACAATTTTGAGTTGACCTTTGAGGCGTTTCGTAATTTTGCTATGAACCATCATGAGTGTGATTGCATTTTGATGCAAGTATGAATGATGACATTTCAACTATAAAAATACCTAATGGAAACACGAGGCGTAGCAGAATGTTATTCACGTATTTTTAACAACTAACGCCAGAAATATGATGCATATCATGTAGGATGCAATGGGTCATGCCGTCGGAGACTGGGACAATGATGGTTTTATGGATTGGTTTTCGACTGCCATTATGGACAACAAAACCGACTGTGGAACTACTGGTTGCACATTTGACATTGGTGGGAACAGACTCTATCGAAACCTCGGCAACAGAAAGTTTGCTGAAGTCACTGACCAGGTATTGTGTAGAATAATAATCAGTGTTAGTTAGGAGATCGTTGGTCACACATTAATTTTACTAATTGTGCTAACAAAATGCTAAAATGTGCCCCCAAAATGCAAAAATATTGCTCAACCACGGAAAAGAGTTGTTCCTAAGATGCGAAATTAAGCTACATCTCGATGAAAACTTAAATCATAGAACAGTGTACTTGCAATGGGTATGGTAGCTGAAAACACAACTTAGCAAGCTCAAGTCAGCCCACAAAAAGTGGTCGGCACTAGAACGGAACTACTGAGACCAGGTAACCGTGTGGAGACTGGGACTGGAAAATTAAGTATTTTATTTACTTGATAAATTCTTGGAAAAATCGTTGGGGTTTAGGTTAAAATGTCACCAGGGGTAACACGTAAACGGTTAGAATTGGGGTTAAGATTAGGACCCTAACCCTAACCTAGTGTTTTAGGATCCGATAAAGCAGAGATTTTTTAGATATCTTCTAAAATGAACCTCCTAATTCACAATGAAAGTTAGGAAATTTATGTCTCCTATACCGAAACTGAATTAAATTCTTCTTTACATACAAAGTCACATTTTCTTTTGTATTTTTGTCATGAATTCTTAATGAATTTTAGAAATTTGTATATGCATGTAAATATTTACATATTATAGTATATATTATATAATATGTCTCATACTAAAAATTGTATAGCACATTGGAACCTGTATATAACGGCACTCTATTAAGCGGCAGGTTTTCAAAGTACCGAATTTTTGCCCATACAAACGCTGTAGGTGTTACCTATATTAAGTGGACACCCTCTGTTAAGCGGCCGCGGCCACTCTTTCGTAGTGCCATGTTTGTTATTCTTTCTTCCTTTTACTTGTATTAAGCGGCCACCCTTGAACGGAAACCTGCTGCCACATGTCATTTTGCGGGCTTTTTTATGGCAGGTTGTGTTTAAGAAGCGATCCATCATCACTACAGAAATGACAAAGCTAATGTTTATAATTAACCGTTCATTATGGTTAATCCTTTCCGGATGTCCACAGTGAGCTGTAGTGCGAAATCATGGGACGCAAAAAATATTGTTTGTTTCGAATCTGCTTCCCTTTAGCTCTACTTGAAATTCCTCTTTAGCTAACATGTTCTTGAGCCATGTGATTGAGAAGGAATCGCCATAAAACGTATACTTGCACGGAATTTCCAGGCCATAATCTCCACCACTGTTAACCCACTTGCCTTTTTACAGTGACTTTCTCGTTGTTTGTTGGTTTGAATTTTATTGCCTGCAATCCTACTTTAGCAAAATTTCCGTTTCAACTGCATGTTGATCGTGAGAACTATGAAATAACGGAATAAGATGTATTTCGTTGAAAACTGTAAGTCATAGAAATACTGTATAGTAGAGCAGAGGACAATTGATTGTACCTTTACATAACTTTACGTTTACTGCACCACTACGGTTGCAAGTTAGCAACCTTGTTCAAAGTAAAGATCGCCCGAAAGAGCGTTGATTTCGTTATGATTTGCTTGAATAAATTGTTCTTGTATGATACGCTATTAAAATTGAAGTTTGACCACGCCCAGTGAGTATTTTTAGTGACCCTGTATTATGACATGTTTGAGGAAGTTGATCGTCGAGGTTAGTGTAGTCTTGAGAAAGACTGTTGATTGAAGTGACTGACGTTTCGACAGCCTTAGCGGCGGTCATCTTTTTTCGACAGCCACTTCAACCAACAGTCTTTCTCAAGACTACACTAACCTGGACGATCAACTTCCTCAAACATGTCACGATTCTCCCAGGTTCAAACCATTTACTTGATCCTGTATTATGCGGCTAGTTTCATAAGTCCCGAGGGTGGCCCTTATATACAGGTGCTACTGTATATAGTATAATACGTAAAATCGACTCGTAATAACCAGAGTAAAATAAGCGAAAACTTGTCCAGAGAGGAGTGATAAGTCTTTTTTGATAACAACAATTAACATCAATGATAGATATGATTCTAAAATACAGGAAGAAAAGAAACCTCACTCTGTCAAAAAAAACCAAACATAAATAGCTTTACTTACGTACTTCCTTTCACAATGTTTCGCAGGCTAAGTTCGTTCACCGGTCTAATCTTAGTAGGTTGGACTCTTGAAACTGATTTAAGATTTTCATTTTTTAGTTCAGTTATGGCTAGTAAAAATAATCAACCAACAGATAATTAGGAACAATAACCAATCGACAATTTAGATTAGTAAAGAATGAAATGTAAACTGAAAACCTTCACCTGGTAGCTTGAACATTCAAAGTAAAGAAGATAAGACCCATTCGAAACATTCCCCCACACTGTCCCTCTATTATCTTGTTCGAACTTGCATATCAAGCTACAAGATGGTATTTTTTGGTTCTTCCATATCTTGCAGCAAATTAGCTATGGACAAAACAGAGCACGACATTAGGAAAATATAGCATGAGCTTTAGAAAAATGAAAGGGTGTTTTTGAAATTTCTTAGTAACTTTGCAACGAAAACTTTCGTTGTTGTCAAGGTGGTTAAGAAAAACTGCTAACAACTTAGGAACTGAAATTAGGAACACGTGAAGTCAGTTTCTTGGAAGAGATCACTACCTGGTGATATTTGCGTGTACATTAGTACATACATTTATTTTTAGGCTGGAGTACGAAATGGTGGCTGGGGTTGGGGAGCAGCATTCCTGGATTTTAATAACGATGGTTACCAAGACTTGGTAATGACTAATGGTAAGTTTTTGGCCAAGGAAAAGCCATAGGGAGAAAAGATGCAAGATGTGATAGACAATGAGTACGACCATGAACTGAAGGACTTTAGGATGAGCATAAGTATTATTCCGACTGCAAACGTGTATGTCAACATAATCCAAAGACGACGAAAGTTGTGTAAAGCAACTAGTTCGATTGCAATTACTTTTCTCCAGGGACGGCGGAGCCGGGGGTCTGCGGGGGCTGTAGCCCCCTTTTTTCAAATGTAATGTTGAAACAACCACGCATTAAAAAACTTGTTGTGAAATTTCCCAGAGAAGCATACAAAATGCTTTATTTTTATCTCAACCCCCACCCCAACTCGTAATTCCGCTCCGCCGTCCCTGTTCTCTCGGTAAACCCAAGAGTGGTTACCACGACAACAAGGATGCCCAAAACAATGACCATAAGTGGTACAGTAACGATGAATTATATATAGTTTTAAATGAGCAGCGTGAAAGGATTTGTCCAGTAATTTCGTGAAAGACACATAAGAATGGAAATTCTGTTCGAGTTACAACAATTAAAGATGAGCAAATTGATATGGATAGGAAAACCCCTTCAAATTTAGAAATCATTGCAGATTTTAGGAGGAAGCTTCTATATTCTAAAGACTAACAGCTAACCTTGGCCAACCGGTAACGTCTAACAAAGTAAATATCTTAGCGCATGACCTCCTACTCAGAAGAATGATGTCGAAGCCTTTCAACCTACACTTATTGGTGGAATACATAAGGTTTTAATTTCTTTGGGTAATTTTTAGGCGTGGATTTTCCTACGACAACGACTGACGATCACTTTGGAGGGCAGCACATGCGTCTTTGGCAAAACTTGGGTAAAGGCTTTAATGGAAAAACAAAAGAGGTTTGTGCATAAGATTTTTCAAAGAAAACACCAGACAGTTCCATTAATGAAATAGCCGAAAAAACTTAAATCTTTATAACGTACAACCCCTTAATTTCTTAATTTGTTTTTCCTTTCATTGAAGAAAATATAAGATTTCTGGACTGCACTTTTCTAACTTTACGATGAAGTTTCCTCAGCTTTTAATCGAGACGTTAAGATTTACGACGTCAATTTGCAGGCCGGCGTCCTTTAAACAAAAGAATTTTTCTATACAAAACAAAAAGAATACATAATTTTCAGTCTCACGGGCATTCTCAAAATCTTCATTGTTATCCAACACTGCCAGACAATTCTTCAAGTCTTCAGAGCCACGTCAGCTCCCTAAGGAACAAAACCAGTTGCTTAAGATTGAATCCTACCCGATGTTACAGTGGTTCTATGAGAGCTGGAGCATTTTAGAAGACATAAAAAATCCCACAAATATCAAATACAGCTGTCAATTAACCGCAGTTTTCTACATGCTAAAATTTTAGAAGACATCGTCGTTCAAATGGACAATGTAGGTGTCAGCAGATGACTACGATAGCAATAAATTTAATCACATACAAGTGAAAGTTCGAGCGCAGGTCTACTCAAGTTGAATCCAAGTTCAGGTCCAAGACCAGCCCTTTGAGTTTAAGTCCAAATCCAAATCCAGGTCTATGTTGAAGTACAGCCTGACGAGTCAAACTGCAAGTCCACGACTAAGTAGTCTTGGTCTGTCGAGTCCAATTCCTTGTCCAACTCTAAGTAGTCTCAGCCAGTCAAGTCCGAATCCGAGTTCAAGTTCCAAGTCCATACAGCTTGAGTCTATATTCAAGTTCGACCTGCTGGATCATAACTACCAAAATTATTGGTGACGGCTGTTGAAAATATATTATTTACTATCATTAAATATAAAACAACGAAAAATATGTTTCATGACCAATATTCCACAAGCCTCTTTAATTTTTTTGTTATGTAAAATTTAAACAAATTTAAGTAGAGTAAAATGGTCAGTTTGACTGAAGTCGACGTCTACAAGACCGAAGACCTGTCCGCGCTCAATTCTGGTCTTTCCTGTTCAAGTCAAAATTCGAGTCCGTTATGAGACGGTTCGAGTCTGAACCATGCCCTCGGTAAATACTGAAGCTTTCAGGTTATTTGGTGCAAATCAGCCAGCATATGCAAAACATTTCCTCCAACTGCAATGAATATGCATTATCAATCCACATACATCTATGTAATTTTCTCCCCTCATTAGGTCTCCAGAGAACTTGGCATGAATTCGACGCGCCAAGGACGAGGCTTGCTGAAGTGGGACTTTGATGGTATGTGATGAGCCGAGGGTTAATTTGTCTGAGTAAAATTGCCAGGTGATAATACGAATTATATCTTGTGCTAACCAAGTTACATAACAACTATACGGCACCTTGCAACTGGCCAGGCGCATGATGTTATTATGGATTTCCTGTTGGTTCACCATGCCGTTGTCATTTCATTATTGTATTCCCTGCAACTATTTTCAACATCACGCAGCTGTTTCGAGTCATCTTTCACAATTAATTTTCACGGGGGTATTTTTATTGAAATATTTACCTGGTACCACGCCTCCCAAATTTTCAGTTTTCTGGAATTGGTATAGATAATGTTAAAGAATGACTCCCAAGGCGTGTAGCCAATAGGAGCCAACCCTCCCCACCCCACAGTCACAATATTATTTCAAAAGACTATTTTCTTGGGAAAACTGCGCTTTCTTAAGCCTGGTTCACATGGTCGTCATAATCATAAGCATAACGACATACGCAAGCGCAGTAAATACTTCATGATCATTTAAACTTTTTGAACTGGGGAAGCACAAAGAATTTACTTGACGATGAAGTGCTAACGGCGCATATGTCATTGGGGAGGCTAGGGGGGGTTATAGCTCCCTAATATTTTTGAAGCTGAGCCCCCCGAATATTTTGAGGCCAATACAAGGTAAAAACTTGTTGAACTAATAGTGTAAGAAAGTTTTGTTCCAGTTGATATATTCTTTCATGAAACATGTCCCTAGGAAACAGGGGGCGTAGGCGGAGAGGGCAGCACCCCCAAAACGCTGGAAGTGGGAATCTGAGCCCCCAAGCATTTGACGTCAACTGCACGAGGTTTCTGTGGAGTGTACTGCGAATTGGCATAGAATGTCCCCATCTCAGGATGAACATTTTACATGGCGATTTGTAACCTTCGGAAGTCTGTAAATTCCGACTCCAAAATGCAGGAAATAACATTTAAAAGACTCCCGATTTCCAAATTGCCTGCCGGAGCATGCCCCCAGACTCCCTAGAAAATTTTCGGTCCCCCTGAACATGAAACTTTTTCCTTCGGTCCTGTGAAGTCAAAGGACAAAAATGCTACTTTATTTAACCCTTTTCTATCCTAGACATCTCCCTTTGACGGGTAAAATTGTCTGACGTTACCCAGAGTAAAATTAAAGTCGGGCACGGACCGGATAGGGTTAAACTTTCTGAAACTTTGACGGAAGGTCAGCGGTATGCCCCAAGCTAGTTTTTGCTTTTCGTAAGAATTAGTTCCCCATCAATATCAGACATCTTCCACCGCCAATGGTCATTATGGCAAAGGCGCAAACCAGGCTTAAGCAATAGTCACTCTCATTAAAAATACGGCCTAGTGAGTAATTGCTTAACCTTATCAAAATATCTCATTTTTCTCGACAATTAGTGACTTGAAATACCAATAAGGGGTTCAAAATAACCACTGTGTAAAAGCGCACAAAAAGTTTGGTTTTAAACACTAGGGGCCAGTTGTTCAAAGCACGATTAGCGCTAATCTAGGACTACCATTTAATCTTTTATTTTGGTTTCGTTTATTTTGATTGGAAAATCTAATTCAGATTTCACAGTTTAAAACGTTTTTGTATACACCAAACATTTGTTCAAGAAAATTCCAACATTTTCCAGCAGCATTATGGGAAAGTTGTCCACAAGGTCTTCGCGATTTTTGGATTAAGATAATCGTCTTTTGGACAACCTGGCCCATATTGTCATTAATGCAGGGTCTAACTAACCTTTGGTCTAACTATCGCACGATATTTGTGTTCCTCTGTCGTGTAATTCGGACGGGTTTAAACGAAATTGAATACTAAAACAAACAATTACGTCTGTTCCAAAAATCGAAAATGTTCAGAAATAAGATATGTTAGCAGGCATGGAGACATACAGCGACTTACTAACATTAACGGTTACAGATATAGTAGAATCAACTGAGGCTGAGAAGAATGAAGATTAACTACTATTGATATCACTTGATTTCTCTAAATCTGATATATAGAATGCTACTGCATGAAGGTCAACTCATTTCGATTAGCAACTCTCGTTAAGGAAAACTAATCAAATTTTCAGTCACGTAATTTTTAACCATTGCACAACAAGCCCGTGTTTTCATGAGCAGATAGTCAACGAAGATGAACTTCGAGTTGACTTCACTGATGGAAAACTAGAGCGAGTTATCCAATTGCTTCTGTATAAAATTGGTCAATTTGTAGTAAGAGTTGAGAATTGTTAGTCAAAATTTGGTCAGTTAGATTGGCCAATATGTGACGAAATGGGTATTTACATTGGCTTATTGCATTTTATTTGCTATAATCGAATAATAATTACCACGATAGCTGATGAAATTCAAAAATTTGTGATATAAAGTGGTATATCTATATCAATTATATTTAGACGATGGTGACGAAGATGTTGTAGTCTGCAACAATGTTGGAGCTCCAGAAATTTTTAAGAACATCGGAGGAAATAAGCAAAACTGGATCAAGGTCAAGGTCATGCACAGGTTAGTGGCTAACAGTAAGAATTCGAAGAACAAAGCGTGTGTGCATGTCGGGCAAATTTGTCGTAATTGAAATTCTGAGTAAAGCCACACACATATACATCTGCACGTGCTCAGACATTCGCATTAACACTGATATCTACTTGGGTATGATCGTTGGACGTTCAAGCTCAAACCTGGGGTAAACAATTTTTGAGTCCCAAACGGGGATGGAACTCGTAACCTTTGACGGATGAGACGCTCACTAACTCTTTGTGCTACCGAGACTGAGATGGCGAGCAGACAAGTTTGACATATGTGCTGCATATGTGGCAGCCACGCTATGTTAATATTAACATTTGACATAACTAACATTAACACAGCTTGATGAACGTTCATCTATTACCCCTACCACCACCACGATTGTTTGTTTGTTCATTCCTTCGCTAACTCTCTTGTTTGTTCGTTCTTTACTTCACTTTTTCTCTAGTTTGTTTGTTTGTTTACTTGTTTCTGTCATGATAACGATATTCTTTCGACAAACTGAAGTTCAAGATTAATATGCTCAGGAACTCTTTTCCCTAGTCCACGTGAAAGCAAAATTTACGTTACTTCAAGGGCTAGATAAATACTATACTTGACGTTTTCTCCATAGTATACAGCACTATCCTGACTGTAGTTGGAAAAAACGATAAAGCACAGTCACCAGTGGCGCAATTACAGGTTGGGTAAAGCCGACGGGCCCCGAGCAAAAGGAATTAATTAGGGGCCCAGAACATTTTGTGACGTCATTATTTTCATGTAATCACATTATGAATTTGCTCGAGTAAAGCTTCAAACTATTTTCAGTTCACAGCAAGATCGAACTGTCACATTAAGGCAAAGGTTTGATTCGCCTCCTCCTATTCAGTAATCGACCTACTCATGTTTGACAGATTTACCAAAGATTGAAAATGAACGGGCGTGAAATTTTTCACCTGTTGTCCCATGAACATTACCGATAAAATCCTGTACTGTGATTCGATTCCTTGTGTTTTAAAATATTAACAGAAGCTTTTAAGCTTTTGACCAATTCCCAGAAATCTACGTAATGTAGAAAAAAACATCTGACTGACAACAGTCCGACGCTGAAAATCTTGTCCTTTGCGGGAGTGATTTGCAAATTGCCACCCATAAGTCTTGCGTATCGTCGGTATTAATCTGGATAGGGCCCACCAAGTAATCTACCCCACGTGTCCCTAGATGCCTTACAGTGTCACTCACAGGGACGCATGTTGGAGTGTATGAACGTGACATGGCATGTTTCCTGGTAAAAATAGAATAAAATAAAATTTAGGACCAAATAAAGCTATGTGACGTTAAATCAAATGAAAAATTAGTATATCTCGCTTATCCGAAAATATCACAATTTGCCCGAGTCGAATAACTTAGTTATCTGATAATAATTGAAATTATGTATCTACCATATCTCAACCTCATTCCATGATAGTTAACTGATAGTTGATACGTTTTCAGTTCGGATTTCAATGACAGCAACAAAAATGAAAAACCGACATACACATTTCTCCTCTAATTGTATTGGAATTGACGTGATTATTTCAAATCTCTGTCTTTGTTGTCTGGTTTAGTTGCAAAAAAAGTCCAGAGTTTTTATGTGACAGCCTCGGAGCGCGAGTTCAAGTGAAAACAAACGACAACGGACATATACAGGTAATGAAAAATCAACCTCTACTTGATTTGAACAAAACAGTCGATTTCTGTATGACTATCACTTTTTCCTTAAGAATATTTGACATGTCATTTCACGTATGAAAAACACAATGGGATTGAGACATTTTCACATGTGAAAATTTCATTTCGCATATGAAGTGGAGACGTTTTCACATATGAAAATATTTAACTCACATGTGAAATGAACTGGTTCAAAATTTCATATGTGAACTCTTTGTCTACGAAACATGTATTTCACATATTAAATGGAAAATTCAGTTATGAAAATTAATTTCACATATGAAATTTTTATTTTTCATATGGAATTGAAACAATTCACATACGAAATAATATGTTCATATGTGAATTTGCATGTGAAATTTTTGTGAATTTGGACTTCGGGTTGGACTTTTATTTAAACCGCAAGAACCTGTTGCCTATTGTTAGGAACCAGTTTTTAATTCGATTTGTTTTATTTACTTTATTAGACTCAAGAGATCGGGTCAAGCACACATTTCCTGGCCCAAAGTGAAACCACTGCGCATTTTGGATTGGGCTCTAATGCAAATAACGTCACGGTTCACGTGACCTGGCCAGCAACTAAATCACAGCTTTCTCTCCACAATGTTCCTCCCAACGCAAGATTACAAGTCGTAGAACCGCGGAGGTAAAAACAGAGATCTGTTGTGTGGCGCTAAGATAGCGAGCACAAGGGAAGGCTTCGAGTGAGAAAGAATTCCAGTTCTGTAAAATTTTGCCATGAAATTTGAATGTTCACTTGGAATGCACTTTATTGGAATTTCAAGCTAAATTAACTGCACTTTATTTCAATGTCACATTATCTTACTTTCCCTTCTTTCCAACTACCTTTTTCTGAAGTGTCTATTTGTTTCTTTCATTCTTGTTCACTTGCTTGTTCAAATATTCGTTCACAGACAGTGTTTGTTTATTTACATATTTACTTCGTAACTAACTTATTAACCCTTTCATACATACCGTTGTCGTTCAACAACAAGTCACGACCAAAGAAATGACGAAAGAACAAAGCAAAAATCGAAAGAGAACAAAGAACAAACGATGAAAAATCATGCTCGAAAAGATTAATTTTCATTCAAGTATTTATACATTCATCCATTCATTCAATTTAAATGCTGGGACATTGTTGTTAAGTTGCTGTGTTATTTTGCCAATTTGTGCCTCACTATAAAAAATCTGTAAACACGTTCAAGAAAATTCCAATTATTTTTGCATCATAACCAGAATTTTATCAACAAACTCAAATTAATCGAGAATTAACCTAATTACCAGTCGAGTAAACAAGCCCTGAACGTTCCAAAGAAACTGGCTTGAGCATGTTCATCTAGATATTGAGCCATCACAATCGCTTCACTGTGACCTGTTGTAAATCATGCAACTAGATAAACAAATGTCCCAACAATAAAAGAAAGATAATCTAATATGTTGTTGAACAGCCAAGCAAATAATTTTTCTTTTGTTTGTACAGCAGTAACGAGAAGATTGAGTTTTCATCTTTAGAAATGTGCCCTACCTTAAAAATTGTTGAAATCACGAAGCAGGTAAAATAACATTGACATTATTTACTTATAGACTACTTATATACAGTAAATATGTACCCGTGATGTATATTGACGCTTGTACACTTCTTTTGGTGATCAAATACGTTGCTGGAATTACAACTGCGGTCACTCGTCAACGAACACATCACGTTGCGGACTTCAGGCGCGCAGCTATTGTAACGAAAATGTAACGAGCTATTTTTCAACTTCGTTGGTAAAACTGGTCGGCGGTTGGTAACGGTTAAAACTACACAGCATCAGTGCTTGTAAGTAAAACATATAATTTCGATGCGGTTGATGCAAACGCTATAAGTCTCCATGGTACCGAACACGTAGTTTGTTGCATCCCACTCTTGGCTACAAAAACACAGTGTGAGCATGTAAGTTCTGACAAAACTGAGGACTAGGCCGGCCGGTAGGATCGATTGTCCAGACGTCATAGCCTTGTGGACCATTACTGGACAATGAAAGGACTTGGGCGCTCCCTGCATCTCAGCATATTCTCGTTGACCAACACGTAATTTGGTTTCCAACTCTTACTATCCGTTCTATTACTTATCTAGCCTACGAAAGGCGTGGTTACAATTAATTCAAATGGAAAGAGTGTGCGCTTCACAAAAGATCCAGTATATAAGTTTGAGGAAATGGGCATTCAAGAATTCACGTACAAGATACAACTTTATCCTAATACAACAACAACAACAGTTACCTCAGAAGGCACAGCGTTTGTTATTTTCATGGATGACATTGAAACTGATGAGGGAGTATGTCGTGATGGAAAACCAGCAGCACTCGAAAATCTCACACCAACTGATGAAAGGTAAAACAAATTTCAAAGCATTATGTGTAAATGTGCTGAAAAGAGTGAGGTGATGATAATGATGAAGTTGATGTTGATTTTGAATATGATCGTGATAATGATGATGGTTAAGATAATGATGGTGACGGTGATTGTGATGATGCTGATGATAATGTTGGAGCTGATGTTGATTTGGATAATGAAAACAATTATAATGTGCATGCTGCTAATGATTATGATGGTAATGATTATGATGATGGTGATGATGATGGTTATGTTGCTGCTTATGCTGGTGATGATCATAATGGTGATGATAAATGTTATCATGATGATGATGATGACGATAATAATGACGATGACAATGACGATGATAATGATGATGAGAAAGTTTGAGACAGTAACGAAGAGGAGGCTTGTCTAAATTATCCAAAAAATACGTTTTGCTAAAGATTATGCTTGTTTTGCTTTTGCAAGTTGGTATAACTCATTTACTATGTAACCACAGCTGCTATGCGCATTCACAACACCGCTGGCCTTTCATTTACATTTATAACGCCATTTTTTAGAGAGATTTTTGAAACGGAGAGCTATCGCTGCACACCACTTTTGATTTTGCGTTCACTCTGTTACCGGGCAAGTTTTTACAACTTTCTAAAAAGCTAAAAAATTTAATGTAAACGACAAAAGGTGCAACGAAAATCGCACTGAAATTGTTCGAGTATAGGTCTTTATTTTTTGCTTGACAATTAACCATATCGCAAAAAAAAAAAAAAAAAGAATAAAAAATGTAACTAAAAACCGTCAATTGACGACCAAAATTTGTTATGGAGGCAAATGCTCCTTGCATCCCGACCACTTTGCAATTGGACAATTTATATTTTACTGGAGTGACTTCTTGCTCTCTGCACAAACAGGAACGTTTTGTGATATTCCCAAAGAGTTATAGAAACATACCCGGAAGACTGCATAAAATCGAAATAGCATTGGAAACACTTATCCTTACAGCTTGTTTTCCCACATGCATTTCTCGTTTTCCAAAACTTCGACTCGTGTTTCTATGAATCAATGCAAACACCGAAAATGTTTTCGTGAATGTTTTCAGACGCCCTTACAGTTGAGAGATTAACAACTTCTGAGGTTACAAAAACCAGCGTGACTGGCTTAACAATTTTTCAGGCTATATTTTTTTGTTTTTGTTTTTAGGAGGTTTGATGGGGTATCAAACAATAAAAATCACCTGATGTGGGGTGCTACTGGACAAAATCTTCGTCGTCGTGTGTCGTCCTCTTATTCCGACGGAATAGCGAGTCCCGCAAGCGTTTGCAATGAAGAACAAAGAAGAAACAAAAGCTGTGCACACGGTCATGAGTACAGCGGCTTTGGTTCGTCGAGGGCATCTCCGCGAGAGATCAGCAATTTGTTATTTCGGCAGACAGAATCAATCATCAGTGCAAGAAGGATAAACGATTTCCATGTTCATTTTGGACAGGTAAATAGAGCGAGCTACACCCAGAGGCCCGACGAACCCACTTTGATTGGTGGGTGCCCAGATTTTCCAGTCTTCTAGAAATTTCAGTCAACCTCCCCAAAGATCATCAGACCGGAGGGTGTCCAACTTAGGGACTGGAATCTATCATAACTAGCTGTATTTTAGTTTAGGAATTGGGTCCTAGTTTCCTGGAAGTTTACATGTTATGTGAGCGAGATAGCAGTAAACTATAGCCTTCTGGCCTTCGCTGTGTTTCATAAGTTCACAGAAAACGTTTCGTACAGCTGCGGCAACTAGCCAATCTATTCAGCTGATTACAACTCAAAGTTTTTTCAAAAAAAAAGCGTCCTATCGAATGGTCATACTTTATACGGATTGGTGCCAAATAACCTCATAAAAATCTCCAGTATATTCTTGACAGTTTGAATTCGAAAATGACATACTTCTCTGGAAGCTTACAGACTTCATATAACGAAATAAACAGCTCTATTTAAGTTCTATTTAAGTTTCTATTTATTTAAGTTCTATTTATTCATTTAAGTTCTATTTATTTAACAGTTCTATTTAAGCGCAAAACTTACGGTTTTGCGGAATATTTTTTGATTTTTAATGGATTTCCCGTACCTGGCAAACGGACAAATCTTTTTGCCCTTCGCGCTAAGTGAATTTGTAAGTATTTTGAAAGCTGAAGTACGTCAGCAATAAATGACAACCATACAAAATGTAATGTAACCGAAAAGTAACAGATTTTCAAACTTTTGGTAGAAAGGTTAACTGTCGTTTGTTATCTGTGCTTTTTTTTCCGTTTTCAGTTCATCAGCCATGATACAGATTTGACAACAACACTTCCTAGGTTTGAATTTCAGGAGAAGCTGAATGACGTGTGGCTTCCAATTACCGTACCCAAGGTGGGCTATCGCTTAATGAGAAAGAAAGTGTAATTGTAAAGCTTTAAAACCACACCTTGTCACTTCTTACAAACAACACTAGAAGACGTGTAATGCCAATTTAACACTCAGGCTAGAAATCTTTCAATCATTTACGTTTCAATGGAAAAGGAACCGGAAGGACTGGACTATGCAGCCCCCAGTGATTCTCGAAATAGGAATTGAAAAGAACTTACAGCAAAAAGTCACTGAAACATCTTAAAATATAATAATCACCCCTCTTATTGTCTTTAGGTGACAACAAACCCACAACAGACTGCAGCGGAAGGGTTGTCATCCCATCACTATAGAGAAAGCTTCATTTTCAGGGAAACATAAGGTGGAAATTTTGTCCTAAGTCTGCCTCAAAATGCAGGAAATGGAAGTCGAGGGACCTTGGATTTTAAGAATTTTCCCGGGGAGCACGTTTTCCGATTCGTGAGCGAGGTTTATGATCATTCTCCCAATCCTTTTAACCTTGCTACCACACTACAAGACTAACATTTTTCTTTTTAAGACAAATTATATTAAATACTGTTATAAAAATAAAGAGCGTATCTTAGTTTTGGAGCGACAACTGAAAAACACAAGGTATCTTTTTAGGGTGATATTTATTTTGATCTTGGTAACTCGGAATCTTCGTACCTGCCGTTTGTAAGATCAATATACAACAGGTAATTAGTTTCCTAAATTTATTATTTGACTCTCTAATTTTTAACAGCTGGTTTTTAAGAAGGCACTGTTTTGCTTATCTTTCGCAAAAACGACTACAGCACCAGATACTGATCAAGCTTATGACATCTGGAGTTGTTGCTGCAAATAAAGGGTCATCTTAATGATTACTGTTACCGCATCATGTGTCACTCCTATCTCATTTTGTTTGCAGTGGTGAAGTATGGTTAGTAAGGAAAGGTGAGGTGAGGTGAGGTGAGGTAAGAGGAGGGGAGGACAGATTAAGGTTGAGGTAAGGTAAGGTAAGGTAAAGTTGAGATAAGGTTAAAGTAAGGTTAAGGTAAGGTAAAGTAAGGTAAGGTAAAGTAAGGTAAGGTAAAGGAAGGTAAGGCAAGGTTAAAGAAAGATAAGGTGGACGAGATCAGGTGAGGTAAGGTTTAGGTGAGGTAAGGTTTAGGTGAGGTTAAGGTAAGGTAAGGTAAGGTAAGGTAAGGTAAGGTAAGGTGGATGAGATGAGATGAGGTGAGGTGAGGTGCAGTAAGGTTAAGGTAAGGGGTGGTAAGGTTATGGTAAGGTAGGTAAGGTAAGGTAGAGGTAAGATAGAGGTAAAGTAGAAGTAAGGTAGCGGTGAGGTAGAGGTGAGGTAGAGGTATGGTAGAGGTAAGGTAGAGGTAAGGTAGAGGTAAGGTAGAGGTAAGGCAGAGGTAAGGTAAGGTGGATGAGATGAGATGAGATGAGGTGAGGTGAAGTGAGGTGAGGTGAGGTTAAGGTAAGGTGTGGCGTGGTAAGGTTAAGGTAAGGTAAGGTTAGGTCAAGGTAAGGTTAAGGTAAATCAATTTAGACGACGTAAGATAAGGTAAGGATAATTAAGGTACGGTAAGACTCTATTTCACCAAGCAAGCTCCTTCAACAAATATGAAGAATTTGAAAAAAACACTGATGAAGCAAAAAACTGTGGTGCGACTCATTACGAATACACTTGCTAGTATAAGAACTTTAAAATCACTAATTGTATAGTAAAGTACGTTTCTCAATCTGACGAAGTGAACTATCCCGTCCTGATCCTGACCTCGAAAACCAAAAATTCCATTACTCTGAATACCCACCTAAAAAACTTCTGTCAAACTTTATCGCATACCAGTACAGTGAAGCTTCGTCGACCTCTCTACATAATGCCGTCTGCAACTAAAACATGCAACGTATATCAGCAGATTTGACTACCATCATTTTTAATCCTGTCAATAGATGTTCAGGACGGGAAGCAGGGACCCCACGTGAACAAGTCAACACAATATCGTCATACATTGATGGCGGCATGGTCTACGGAAGCAGCAAAGAAAGGAACAGGCATTTGAGGACTTTCACTGACGGGAAAATGAAAGTTTGGGAACAAGAAATGTTACCAGTAAGAACATTTGAACAGAAATTTTCATGATAATCTGACACTGCCCTGACTACCAAAGTCAACTGAAAAATGTTGACTCGACCGGGATTTGAACTCGCACCTTCGGGATACTGGTCCGCCGTTCTACCTGTTGAGCTATCGAATCCACAGGGATTGGAGGCGAGTTTTAATTCAACTTAAGCGCTCGAGATATTCTTGCGACAACTTAACGCTTATCCATGAGAGGATGTGCAGTGTTTCAATCCTATTTCGAAATCATCCTCATAGGTACATGAAAACACAGAAAAAAAGAACATTTAATTGATTCTATGAGAAAATAGTCCTTTAACTAAAAGTTCTGAAATGGAAGTGATTGATGCTTCCGTGCATTGTTCTTGATGAGGAGTCACATACTTCTAGGCGAGATACTGGGATGCAAACAACAAGGTGTCGTTCTTCACTTGACATACCATTCACCCCTTCCTGGTGCCGTGAGTCCACTTGACGAGTAATACCGTCTCGTGTTGGCTTCTGTAAAATAGGCGTAGACTGATCCTGCCGGGAAAGAATTAATAATAAATATTTATTAACAAAGTGCCAGGTCCGTACGGGAAAGTATTTGCCTCAGATTTTCGTGCACATCCAGCGACGAAGGAGCAAGAATAAACAGAAGCAGTAATAGTGTTCCAGCACAGTTTGTCATCCGGAATTTTTCATGGTAGATGCTTGATTCTCCTTAAATTTTATTAATATCAGCTAGAAGATTTTTCCCACAAAACGTACCAGTCTGGAGTAAAAATCGTATCGAACCAGTCAAATATCGTAAAATATCGGACTGTTTAGCCTCCAATCAGCATGCGTAATTTTGTATACGGACGGAGAAGCTAATCAGTCATATAATAAAATACAAGTTCCAAACTTTTCAGTTGACACTGATAACTTTCTGTTTCTTCCTAGTTAAACACGGCTGGCTTGGCAAATGCTAACGATGTTGGACGTGAGACAAAGCGTCTTTTTGTCGCTGGGGACTCGCGTGCCAACGTACAACCAGGACTGATGGCAGTACACACAGTTTTCCTTCGTGAACACAACAGACTTTGTGACGAATACCTCAGACGCAGACCAAATGTAAGTGATCACTAATTCACATCCAGAATTTTTGACAAATAAAGGGACATTGATGACTAGATCAATCATGCTCCTGTTGTGAAACGTTACCAAAAGGTCAGGTAATGTCATGTTACGCAGTTTTATGTGGAACAACGCAGTCTTGTAACATAAAGTGGCCACAATATCTGCTCTGATCGATTGGCTATAGGAGCAATGATTTATATAATAAAACAGGACCACAAGTCACCAACAATTTTCTGTGGAAAAAATTAAATGCCCTAAAATGACGGCATCAGCATTCCGCACGGTGAAAATTTGAGTCCTTTAGTCCAGTAGCAACCACTAATCAAAGACTTAATACATTTAATTATTGTTTTTAATTGGACCGGAGGTTAGCTAGACACCAGTTATACATAATGTGGGGAACGCAAGAAGAAACCCACACTTTCACAATAATCACTAGTTTAAATTATTTATTCTCGATCACAAGGAAAGGCAATCGTCACAATATAACAACCCACAGAGCACATGCACAACTCACAGTGCCTAATTATATTACTGATCACTTTACCTACATATACACTTCCGCTTTAAGCTTATTGGCTCTAACAAAATTAATCCCGTTAAACCTAACAGTTTCCGACAATAATAGTCCTTGTTTTCATTTTAAACCCCCAACAGCAGTTTATTTAGACATTCTACTTTGAAAACGATACTTATTTCGCTGCTTATTATAACTACTAATTTTAACTGCTGAAACTACTTATTTCACTAACCATTTTCAGATGAGAGGAGACTTGTAACCATTCATTTCAAGGGCATGAAAAGCTGTTTACAAGAGATAAGAAAAACCAATATCGAAACTTGAACCCAAAGGATTGTCAAATAGAAAAAAACGTAGAAATATATATCACAAACTTGTTCTTTGTATGAAAAACTCACAATCATTTTAGAAGAGGTCCTTGAATTTGAGGTTCCAAACAGTTAGCACTCTCGTGAGAAGTATCCAGTTCCATCCTCGGAAAATTCAAAAAAATTTCCCTCTGATATCCACAAACGAGTGGTCACAAACCTGCTGTCTTACTATAACCCAACATTAAATCTTAAGGCATTAAATCTTACTACAAGACAATAAGGACTCCATTTTTCATTTTGCTGACGCCTCAATTTCGGGGACACTTTTCTGTTTAGCACGCTAAGTTCTGGCAATATGACAGAAGTCAGTGCTAGGATGGATTCAAAGGAAAAACCAGGATGAGAGAAGCCCGAGACTCCATCCAAGCAGCCCTCCTTCAGCTTCTTAGCCTTAATTTAGTAATTAAGGAACATAATTTATAGATATTAAAGATAATTAAGTAATAATTGAAAATAATTAGTGATAAAGAAACTAATTGGGAAGTAAAGAACGTTCATGAGACAAATCACGCTACTCGTTTGCTATCCCCATCCTATCCCAGAATGTCGAAGCCACTTATCATTATCTTATCAAATTTTGGCGTCACCAACCTTTGCGATCCTTACCGTTTTTACAGGCCAGTGACGAAGAGGTATTCCAATACGCACGAACAATTGTGGCCTCAGAACTTCAAGCGATAACATTCCGCGAGTACCTGCCCTCAATCTTGGGCGCTTCAGAGGACATTCCACCGTACAAAGGGTATAGCGACAGTGTAGACGCTACTGTCGATCATGTTCTGGCAACTGCTGCTCTAAGGTGGGCAGGAAAAATTCAGTCGATTTCAACCCACTTTCATTTTTCTTCACGCGTACACTTTATCCTAGTCAGATCCATTCAACTACATTGCACTGCGTTGATTGCATTCCAATCCAATGATTGATCTCTAGAGAAGACTATTTTGTTTGAAAGGTGCACAAAATGAAGCCAGCAAAATTTGACCCACGCCATCACTAAGGGATCAATGTCATTGTAAATCTTTTTGCCCCGCACTTTCAAAATTATTTGCTGATCTTCTATATGGCAAAAATGGAACGACTTTGTCGGTCGAAAGACAGCTTTATTAACAGAAACCCTATACGGACCATGTAGAAGACGCACGGTTGGTCCCTTAGCAATGGCCACCGCAATCCATTTCCAGCTTCATTTTCTTAAAATGGAATACTCAATCCAGTCTTCTCTAGAGATCAGTGAATCCAATGTACCACACTTTATTCAGGAACCGCTGATAGGGAGGAGCTTATAGTCCAGTCAAAGATTTGGAGAGGTTTAAAAAGCCCTTTAAATAATTACTCACTGTTCTGAAAGTTAAGTACCCATGGAATTACTGTTGTTATAAATTTCAAAAACACGAGAATACTTTTTAAAGACATGATTCGGCAAGACTTATGCCATCTTCATTTTACAAAGTGATGTCTGTAAGGCTTTAAATAGGAATTATAGTATGAAGAAATTAACTAATTACAATGACGATATGTTAGATGATTAATTACAATGACAGTGTGCTGTGTGAGGATTCACGGAGGCGAGGAAGGTGTTGATATGTCGCATTTGTGTGTTTAATTCTGGTTTTCTATTTTGGATGTGAATAGCTTCTTCCAATTTGGGTGTGTAAGTGGTTTTGGCCGAATCTAAAATTTTAAAGCAGTTAAGTGTGTAATGGTTTTTGCAGTTGGTAGAGTTATTGAGGTGTTTAAAGACGTGAGAATTTCGATCAGTTAAGGTGTGCTCTTTAATCCGCGTTGAGAAATGGCGAGAGGTTTCACCAATGTAGCGGGAATTACATCCCGCACAAGTAAATTCACAAACTACGAATGATTTAAGAGCTGTGGGAATCGGGTCCTTGAAACTTAAAAAGGTTTTGATTTTGAAAGTAGAGAACACTAGTTTGATGTTAAGGTCCTTACAGAAACGTTTACACAATTGTCTTATTTTGATTTGGGTAAGTCTAGAATAATTACCAATGTTGGGGAGTTTGAGATAGTGGGTGTTGGTATTTTCCGTGTTGTTGGAAACATTTTTGTTAGGGTATTGTCTAGGTGTCCTTAAATATTGTTTAGTGATTTTGTCAATAAAGTGAGAAGGAAAACAATTGCATTTGAAAATTTCTGACAGTTTGTTGAGATCTTTGTCTAAGCCAGCGTTGGTGTGGTTAATTTTGAATGTCCTGTGAACGAGAGTGCGAATTAGACCTGTTTTGTAGTTTAGCGGCGTGAAACTGAAAAAATTTGTTAAAAGTCCAGTATAGGTTTTTTTTGTGAAAGATAGTAGTGACACAAACGTTGGACGAATTATCTACTAAAACATCAAGGAAGGGGAGTTTGCCATTTAACTGTTTTTCGTGAGTGAATTTTATGTTGGGATGTTGAGCGTTGATGTAATCGAAGAATAACATAGCATCGTGTTCGTTGCCAAATAAACAGAAAATGTCATCAACATATCTACGGTAAATTGAAATTTTCGAATCTTTCTAGTTTTCAAGCCAGGATTTTTCATGATATCCCATAAAAAGATTAGCTAAAATAGAAGCAAGAGGAGAACCCATAGCGACTCCGTCAATTTGGTCATAAATAAAATCATTAAACAAGAAGTAAGATTGAGTAGTTGTAAATGAAAATAGCATTTTAAGTTCAGTTAAGGTGAATTCTGTTAAATCATTCGTAGTTTATGAATTTACTTGTGCGGGATGTAATTCCTGCAACATTGGTGAAACCTCTCGCCATTTCTCAACGCGGATTAAAGAGCAAACCTTAACTGATCGAAATTCTCACGTCTTTAAACACCTCAATAACTCTACCAACTGCAAAAACCATTACACACTTAACTGTTTTAAAATTTTAGATTCGGCCAAAATCACTTACACACCCAAATTGGAAGAAGCTATTCACATCCAAAATAGAAAACCAGAATTAAACACACAAATGCGACATATCAACACCTTCCTCGCCTCCGTGAATCCTCACACAACACACTGTCATTGTAATTAATCATCTAACATATCGTCATTGTAATTAGTTAATTTATTCATACTATAATTCCTATTTAAAGCCTTATAAACATCACTTTGTAAACTGAAGATGGCATAAGTCTTGCCAAACCATGTCTTTAAAAAGTATTCTCGTGTTTTTGAAATTTATAACTGTCCTTTTGCTAACGAGAAGTTTTGGAAGAATTACTATTGCATGTGATATGATGAATTATGTGAGGTAATGAAATGAGTAATTGGTTTATAACTTAAAAGCAGGAGTAAATCTTAATTCCTTTGTTAAAAACTTCGTTTTTCAGCTGGCGACTACCCTAGCTGGCTCACACCCATGCCAATTTTCTTAGTCTTCGACGTTATAAAACGCTTCAGGGTTTATAACATCCTGTTTGGTAGTTGATAAAGTGTCCAGCGTTTCACTCTGATAATGGACTTTCTGGTTCGTAATCAAAGTCCAGCCCAGTTGAAACTTTCGTTATGTGATCGTAAGGCCGTTTACACGTACGATTGTCACACTGGTGCATGTAATAGACTTAGGATAGTCTGTGCAGTAAGATTGGTAAAAAGTTAAAAGGTTGATAACTGCCGTAACTGATCTCAAAGAATATCAAGATTAGTTATGGCAGTTACCAACCTTTTAACTTTTTACATTATTTCTCACTGTCTACGCAGTATTCTATTCTTACATGCAGTAAGATATCCGCTTACAAGTAAAGGATAAAACACAGATCAAAAAATGTCATCTTGTGACTTGATATTCAAGTTAAAACAAGAAACAGACAAGTTGAAAACGGTAATATTTCGGCTGTATTTCAGAGTCATCATCAGATCAAGTGATTTAAAAAAGCTCACTAAGTTATATATATATATATATATATATATATATATATATATATATACAATTACAAAGAAGGATGTCATCAGTTATTAACAACGAAACTAACATATTCTTAATACGTTCTCAAACTGTTCTCTCAGAAAAACTTTCTGAGTCCCTGACGGGAATCGAACCCGTAACCTTCTGATCGCCGGTGAGATCATAATTACCCAAGCTACCACAATCACGTCATTGAAATTAACATAGTCGGATATTAACACATGTCAGATTGACAGCTGGACAAGAGAAAAGTCAGATAATTGTCGAGTGGCTGAGAAATGTAGAAATGTCGGATCAGACAAAAAGTGGAAGTTCTTTGCTGGCCTTTAGGCCACTGGTCATTCCCGGCTTATTAAGTTTAATTAAAACAGCTTCTAAAATAAATAATAGGTTCGAACTATTCAATTTACAAGAATGAATTATCTTAAAGTTATTACAGATAAAATTATTGAGATCTAATTGGGAAGGAGGAGAGGAGTTGTTAAGATTATCATAGAAAGAATAACAGTTTGCAAGATAAAGTGTCAAACAAGCGATTGTCTACAAACCAGAGTGGCAACAAGAAATGGCACTCAACCGAAACCTCGTTGATACACACAACCGATGCCATCTTGGGGGCAATTGATCGAAAGAAAACTACTGCCGTTGTCCTTTTGGACATGAGTAAGGCGTTTGACAGCATCAACCATAGTATCCTTCTAGATAAGCTACGGAATATTGATGCTTCAACATCAGCTGTTAGATGGTTCACTAGCTATTTGTCTGAAAGGAACCAGTTTGTACGTATTAATTCCACACTTTCGGATGCGTTGCCGTTGACCAGCGGTATCCCGCAAGGAAGTATTTTGGGGCCGTTACTTTTTACCATCTATGGGAACGATCTACCGACTGTACCTAAAAACTGCTCATCTGATTGTTATGTTGATGATACTAAATTGTACATGTCGTTTGGTGTACATGATTGCAAGAACGCCATCTCTGCTATGAATGAAGACCTATTAAGATTCCGCGACTGGTGTTTCGGCAACCGTTTGTTAATAAACCCGGAGAAGACCAAACTAATCATATATGGCAGCAGACAAATGACAGAAAGATTGCCACAATTTCATCTCTCGCTGTTAGGTAAAGAACTTGTACCAAAAATTTAACCTTTAATAATCATGTTATAAACACTGTTTCTTCTTGCATGTCTGCATTAGGACAGATAAGCCGTGTAGAACATGTTTTCAGGGAAGATTTACGAATAACAATCATAAACGCTTTGGTTTTTAGTAAATTGTACTACTGTTCCTCGGTGTGGTCTAATACTACTCATACAAATATTAGGAAGCTGCAAAGTGATCAAAATTTTGCTGCCCGCGTAGTTAGTAACACTAAGAAATACGATCATGTAACTCCAGTGCTTAACCTAAAGTGGTTACCAGTAAAAAACAATTTATACTTCAGAGATGCCGTTATGGCGTTTAAGTGACGGGCACGGCGGGCATGGCTCTATGACGGGCATGGCTCCAGAATATTTATGTAATAAATTCATTTTTAGAGGTAACGTAAGTGGGCGAGTGACTAGAAGTTCGCAGAATTTGAATATTCCATTATTTAAAACTAAAACAGGGCAGAGGTCCTACTCTTATAGAATCGTTAATATATGGAATAACTTAAGATGTGAAATTAAGCTTAGCAAATGTTTAAATAATTTTAAGCATAATTTAAGAAAACATCTTATGAAAGACTTTACGATGAACTATGATGAGTTATGATGAGTTATCCTGTCACCAATGTTAGCTAGTTTTTAATTACTTAATTAATTATCACCTTTAATATTTATTAATATACTGTACAGTTTTTAACTTTTATCTATTAATTATTTTCACTGAAAAACCCCTATGGGGAGATGTCAATAAAGTATTGTATTGTATTGTATTGTATTGCATGTGGACAGTTGAGAAGATGTTGTGCTGCAGCGCTGGCGTTGATGTTGTAAGAGTGTTCCGAAAGACGAGTTTGTAGACAGCGTTCTGTTTTGCCAATATATTTGTTATTACAACCAGGACAAATGATTTCATAACGTTGTTTCGAGAAAGGTCGGGTATTTTATCTTTATTAGTAAACGAAAAAGGCAGGTTTTTTGGTTTGGTAATTGACAACAAAATTAACTTTAACTTTTAGGTTACACCGTAGTTATTTAATTAGGTTCCGAACAAGAAATTTGCCTTGTTTACTAATATTGTTTATTTGCACCAGTTTGTTCTCGACCCTCTTGTCTGTCAAACACATACTCCAAGATGTCAATCGCAAGGCACAAAATCGCACGTGCAAACAGCCCCCCAAGGAACTTTTTGACGGTGTCTCTTCGTGAGCTCGAACTGAGTTCCATTCTCAGTTCTTATTCTCTTGCATTCTTCAGGTTTGGCCACAGTCAAGTAAACAACGAATTATGGCGCTTCGATGAGGAAGGCAATCCCATCAAGGAGGGCCATTTGCCACTACGAGATTCTTATTTTGCCCCGGAAAGAATTCTTTACGAAGGCGGCATTGATCCGATTCTGCGTGGCTCGTTCGCTCAGCCAGCTCAAGAAGTTGATACGAAGGTGCGCTTGTCGGTTTTTATTTCTTTTATGGAGATACAGGTATTTCAAACATATGACATTAGACTTTCGAGTATTTGCGCAAATAAGTACTATTGAAAAAACCAACCCTCGACATTTTGGATCCAATTCCAACTTCGGAAAAATAATTGATGATTTGCAACTACTCTCAGGAAACTCAAAAGACGAAGACCCAGAGACCATGCCAACCTCGTTCCCAGGGCATTTTGACTCCACGGCGGAATGTCGGCAAGATGGCCCCGGTATAGCACCTTCAGGTCGATTGGATAGCCTGATTGGCCCGTTTCAAAACTCAATGAATTTTCCGTCGTATAATTTATTCGCATATAAGTCTACGGGTTAAGAAATCTACCGTGCTATAATTTTTTTCTTCTAATATCTTAAGCCATTCGCCACAGGAAATAAGCCTGCAATCGTAAATCAACCGTGCGTTGTACATGCATATTTATTCTCATGTAATCTGTGATGCAAATTAAGTGGGCTATACAGTCAGGTATCTTCAAAAACGTATTGTTCAACACAAGACCCCTGTGATTAGTAAGTATTTCATGGAAGCCCATAAAAATGTAAATCTCTTTACGTCATCGTTGGCTCTGTCCCTTTTGTTCACTGGAGGTTGATAAATAACTTATCATAATTGCTCATTAAAGTATTCATGTACTGTTTGACAAAATTTCGCCATTTCTATTCATTCGTTGGGCAATTTAAAGACTCCATGCTAAACTTCACAAACTCGGCATTTGGGCAATTTTAAACTCACCTTACTAAACTTCACCAACCGTGTGTTTAAGTGTGTCAAATTAACTGTCAATGAACAGCGTCTAAATTCAACGCCAACAAAATAACCTAACCTTAAATTATTTTGACGAAGTTATCAAATGTGCAAGCAGCAGTTTTACTCTTCATGTAGGCAACGGGATTGCAAAACTACTGTAAAGTTCAAAACAAAGATTTACTTTTATTTTTTCCCCTCACACGGCAAGGAATGAATGTCCCATATGAGATAAAACTATCTAATGTGTACAAAAAAAGTCCACTTATTGAATTAACAATCGATTGGATTTAAATTGTTGCTTACAGTGATGAGCAGGTACAAAGCCCTTGAGCTTCTCCCATCTCGGCCGTTGACCCAATGTACCTGTCTTCCTTTCATTGTCCCTCATCCGTTGTACTGCTTTATAACACCGAGTTGAAGCAACCTAGTATGGCAACAACATTTAACGAGAATGATGAAGTATCAGCATTTGAACAAAACAACATATCATTGACGTTGCAATGAACTATGGATGCTGCGTTATATACTAGTGCAGCTCATCAAAGCAACTGATGGCCGTTGGTTAAAATTTGAACTGAAAACGCTCCACGTTCTGTGAGCAATGTAGTCGTGAAACCGGGGAAATGGTCTGGAAGACGTACTGCATTGGTTGAACAAGGTTAAGGCGTTGAAAATACTCTTGGGAGTACAAATTATTCATTTCTTTAGTATTGATTGAAAAGTTCTACTCTAAGAACACGTTACCCATTAACGTCGAAAGCCAAACTCCTTTCCCTTATCCCATCACGTTGCCCTCTGGAAGTGTTTCCCAGTTGATATCGTCCATCAAATTCAATGTCGAGACAGTTGCTATTGAAGTACCAGGCGGGAAGCGTAGTCTCGTAATGAAAATTATTGCACAGCAGATAATTTTTAAAACAGGCATAATAAAAATTCTTTAATGCAGCTAACGTTTCGTCACTTAATGATGTTACGCGTAAAGTGGCGAAACGTTTGCTGCATTAAAGAATTCTCGTTATTTCTGTCTTAAAAATTATCTGCTTGGCAATAATGTCGAGACGTCGCGAGGGCTGCCAAACTCGGATTTGGCTTATCATGAAACCTCGCTTTCACGAGCCTAGGATTTCTATGGATCTTCCTAAGGGCAAGTTCACACATTCAACATATGCATGGGTATATGAACATAAGCAGGCGCAATAATTACTTCACGGTCAATTGTACTCTTTGTACTTCCAAAGTTCAAAGAAATTAGTTGCCTACCATGAAGTACTGACTGCGCTTGCGTATGTCGTTATGCTTAAACTTAAGTCGAACGTGCGAACCAGGCTTAACTTTTTAAGTACGTATAGGGGTCAAAATGACCCGGCAAAAAACAAAAGAACCAGTGAGTGAACAAAGGAAAAACAAAGAGAGAACAAAGAACAAAATTCAGGAGTTAAACAGTTAAGCTGTTATGAGCGGCCTGCCAAAAGATACAGGGGGCTGGAATATTATAAATTGGGCGGTTTTTAATTGGGATAAGAAAAATTTTCTCAAATGTAGAACTGAGAAACTACTGTACCTACCACTATGTGAAGTGACTCTTTAACTAGACATGGTGATGACCTCGACTCTTCGTCACTCGTAACAAAAAAAATCACCAACAATAAGGATTTCTAAAAGGGGTATCTAATGTAATAAGATAATAAAAAATTCCAATTTCCAATGGGCGGTTGTGGAGTGACATCACGAAAATATTGTTTCTATTTACGTATCCTAAAAACCCTTTCAATAGAGTATTTCATTGCGCAAATATTGAAAAAAAGCCACAAATTTCAATAAAAAATTACATTTGAACAAAGACTTCTTTCCATCAATGGCTGCCGGTTGTGGCAATTGCCTCCATAACTGGTTCTTCGTCGCACACCTGGCAACAGCAACTTCATATCTTGTGCAGATGTTTCAAACTGAGGATGAAGAGTGGGATTTACTATAAGAATGTATTTTCTGATTTACAAACAGATGGACCAATAAACGGGAAGCCTTTTTACAGTTACAAACAATATTCTCCTTTGACTGGACGAAGAAGCCTCTGTGCCACGTTCACTGATTATTTCAGGAGTTACCTCAGAAAATGTTATGTTACTTTTCTCGAAATGACAGCCTTCAATAAAATGCTGGTATGTTTTTGCCTTCGGCATGCTGAACTATCATGGATGTTAAAGGAAAAGCATCGACCTCCCCACATTTCTTTGAAAGCTGCGATATTAATCACGTAAGTCGGCGAACTAGGCGCAGGGATACTTTGGCAATATTGAAGGAAATAACATTGTGGGTACATATGACACTGTAACGTCCATCTTGGTTTCCATACTGCATTAGAGGGACATTAAGGTATCCAATAACTGATTTATTTATACGTACGAAAATGTGTCATAAAACCTTCCCAAGTAGGGGACGATAATTTAATATAGAAGTTTTAGATGAGCCGTTAACTCTTAGTTTGACTGTACTTTACTTTGCCTTTGTTATAAAGATGGTTGACGGTGTCCGAAACTTCTTGTTTGCGTTAAACCGTCGAGGACAAGACTTATCTTCAATCAACATTCAGCGAGGAAGAGATCATGGTTTGCCAGATTTAAACACAGTACGAGCCACTGTCGGCTTACCAAGTAAGTACAAAGCACGAGAGACATCCTTACATCACTCTTAAGGTGATGTTACACGGGATGATTTTTAACGACGATTTTTAACGCAACAATGTTGCACAAAAAATCGATACGTGTAACATGGTGTTTGCGAGCGATTTTTAACACAACGATGACTGCGGCAACACGTTGCATAACTTTGAACTACCTTCAAATGCTCGCAACATTGTTGCGTAGATTGCTGTAAAGTTGATTCGTGTAACAGCATAGCCGACGATTTTTACCGCAACAATCTCCCAGAGTCCCTTGCAGTTTTAGTTGCATTTGCCCGGAAAAGCAGCCAGTAAATGCAGATATGTGAACAAAATGGTAAGAGCTTCGATGTTGAGGTAAGTAAAGCGTGTAAAGGGAAATAAAACACCGTCACAATGGAAGTTTTACAGTCTTTTTTTCCTTTTTGAAGCCAATCTTGTTACGGTCAAAATCTGACAAATGGAGTGATTCAGGCTTTCTATTTATCCAAGCTGTTGTCCAGATTTCTCTTTGACGTTCTTTCGGTTCCTCTACATCTTTACTCTAATATCAATAACATTTTGATGAACTTTTTCCTGCGAAGCGTTATCGCTATTATGTTTATTTGTTTTGGTCAGGTAACGTGATACTACGCCGAAGCCTGGGAGGTAGATGTTGCGTAATTTCAATTGAGAAAAATCGTTCAGTGTAACACCGCCGTTGTGCAACATGTTGCACAAAAAATTGTCTCGTTTGCCATGGCACGATTTTCGTGCAACATTGTTGCGTTAAAAATCGTCGTTAAAAATCGTCCCGTGTAACATCATCTTTATTGTGGTTAATATGGATTTTAATAAATTAAATTTTTTAGATTTATTTGAGTTTCTGTGTCTTCGGTGGGCGGATTACCCAAAGAAGCTCAACACCCAGCTGACAGGGGATCAGAGGATCAATGATTAACTTGGTTATCCCAGAACACGCGAACCAGCGGTGTAACTAGAACATCTCTAGTGGGGGGAAAAGGGCTCGACAGGACCTCCGTAAATTTTAGTGAGGCCAACGTTTACTAGAGATTTGAGGGCATGCCTCCCAAATCCTTAAATGTCATCTTGTAAGTGTGAAAATGTCCAACTTTATAGAGAGATTTCTGAAACTTTCATCTTTCATCTTGAATAAAATCTTTAATATAATTAAAAAATCTTAAAAACAGGATCTTCTGAAGTTAAGTGTCAATAATAACTACGACGTTTCGAACAGTTACTAACACTAAAAATCTGATAAAGAAGAGTTAAACTATTCGAAACGTCGTAGTTATTGACATTTAACCTCAGAAGATCCTGTTTTTAAGGTTTTTAAATTATTTTAAAGATTTTATTTTTAGAGAGAGGTTAGTAATTACATTACAAATTAGCGTGGCCCAGTAACTTTTTAGGGCGGCCGAGTTCCCTCAGGTCACCCCGGTAGTTACGCCACTGACGCCAACGTCTAAAACCATTGGCTGATACTGATGAAAAGGCATCACTTTCTCCATAAAACCTTCAATTGTGATTCGATCAAAGACTGAACCCTGGTCTACGAGCTCAGAATAAGGTGTGGTGATTATACTGTACCACAGTAGGTGGTCAGAACTCAGAATGCACCTGCAAGAGCAACAGTTCGTGACTTACAGTCGAATACTCGATAAAAAAGCTGTGCAAGCATGGCAGTGACGGTTCCCAAGCATGCTTGCACAAACTGTAAAACAAAGGTTATAGCTGTGAGGAGTGATTTTCAGTGCTCCATTTTTCCTATGTACTTTCAAATACGATTGTTCAGAACTCGTAAATCATGTTCTTTTAAGCGTTCTGAGAATCCCTGGGTAACAAAAAGTTACGTTAACTAAGTGCAAGGGCCGAACGAGAAGGTATTTGCCTGAGGTTTCCGTACAGAGCGACGAAAAAGCGACGTCTGTGCAGGAAAAATACCAAAGGCAGATACTTTTCCGTCTAGACCGAGCAAACGAATTTAATAAGGAACATACTAAATGGCATTTTCATTTTGGTTGGTTTTTTTACACTATTTTAACAGAGTTTTTTCGTCGAATGTTGTTTACCTTTCCTCGTCGCTTGTTCGTTTTGCCTCTTGTTTCAACCAGTTGAATATTTATTTGTCGTACTTTCACGTAGGCAGCTTTAAACAAAAGCAGTACTAGTGTCCCAATTAATTCTATCATTACGACTTTTTCAACGTACCTACTTAACTCTCCTTTACTTTCATTAAAACCAGCTCGAAGACTTTCCCGCCAAAACATACCGGTCTAAAATATAAATCGTATCAACTGGGCGGTCGATATCGTAAAATCTCGACTGCAATCGATCAGCAATCGTAATTTCGCGTGCGGATCGGAAGAACGAGTTCAGCCATACTAAAGCACGTACTATTAGCAGTAGACCTACGAACTGAAAATTTGCCTTGACCCTTTCCGGTCAGAAATGTCTGCCTTGCCGAGTAAAATCGTCTGGTGTTACCCAGAATAAATTAAAATGTCGAGTATGGACTGTTTGTTATTAAAACTAAAATTGATAACATTAAAACTGAAAGGGCAATTTGCAACGGCTTTAGAAGTTAGCTGGTGGATAAAAGGATTAGTAATCTCATTTAAAGGCCATTCTTGGAAGCTCAGTTTGGCTGTGGCCAAACTGTCGAGAGAATGAGCGATGTCGAATAAAACGACTCAACATT
The DNA here is from genome assembly GCA_030142905.1 of Heliopora coerulea. NCBI lineage: Eukaryota > Metazoa > Cnidaria > Anthozoa > Scleralcyonacea > Helioporidae > Heliopora > Heliopora coerulea. The sequence goes on from JASJOG010000094.1 coordinate 1,234,967, forward strand.
GTTGGACCCAGGATTGCTGGACTGTCGAAAAACGCTGTTGAGTAACGCGACAAACATCTCAGGTTGTTACATATTTTTGCTCATTACTAATTTGAGATTGGAATTTTCTGCTTTCATTCCAGGGTACTCGTCGTTCAATGAAATAACCAGAGACGAAAACGTCGCAACCAAACTCCGAACGCTTTACGGAGACATTGATAACGTTGACCTTTGGGTCGGTGGCCTAGCCGAGGATCACGAGAAAGGAGAAGTGGGCGAAACATTTAGAAAGTAAGAAATTATCATTGCCAATGGATACTTCATTGATTGGATTTGCATTCTACAGTTGATGAAACACAAACGTCAGGAAAATCTCCCAACACTACAGAAATTTGGGTTTTACAGGGTTTCAAGGGCGCAACTCGTGAGGTGGTGGGTGATGGGTAGTTGCGATACTTGCCCTTTTTGTGGGAGATCATATGTTTGCCTTGCTGTTGACAGATTTTCGCTTTTTTTTTCTCAAAGCCATGTAGATCTACTTCACTCAAAATGAACAAAAAAGCCTCGACGGTGCCTTGATACTACCACTCGACACTTGCCCCTCGAAATTTCTGGTTGGGCCTCTGGATTTGTATTTATTTTATTTAAGCTCATTTTAAAACGGCAACCCTTCAGATCACTGGAGGTCTGATTTCCAAGGGGCCGTTTCTACGAACATAGAAATCTATGAAATTTATATTTACAATAAAATCAATAACAGCAGTAACATTAATAAAGTAATATCATTATTACACAATTATATACTCATCATACTCTACCAAAAAAACCAGTCAGACAACTTAAAATCGTTAATTTCCGAAGAGGATGGCCTTAAATTGCTTACTTGAGAGCTTCTGTTTTTCCTATCCTTTGGTAAATTATTCCAAAGAGTCACACCTGAATAAATGGCACTTTTTTTTAATAAAGTTGGTGTTGGGTTTTTGAAGCGCGTAATTAATTTATTACGTCGAAAATTGTACAGTGTATTACTGCAGATACTAAACAGGCTGTCTGTGCTTTTTGGCCGTTTGTTATGTCGAACTTTATACATAAACATTAATTTATATTTCCTTCGTTATTCTAATGAGTGCCAGTTCAGTTCCTTAAGTACGCTCCCAGATCATACAGGGTTAACATTGAATGAACAACAATCATATCTGGTTCTGGACTCGGGTAAACTCATCATCATTAGCAATTTCTATTTAAGCTACTCAGTTTGGTTGGCCCGGGGTTTGATGTGAATGGCAAGAGCGGATCTTTTGACGTGCCAATTATGCTGGTTCATGGGACAATCTTGCGTTTTAGAGTTTCTATGGCATTAAGAGATCGCCAGTGCAATCTAGCCAATAATTCAAAAGCGCAGTCAAAGTGAGGGAAAATGACGTTTACCGTTATTTTACACCTTCACTCGTTCCAAAGATATCCAGAATTTAAAGATACGGAGGTGCGTTGACGTGAACATGAAAAAGATTACAAAATCCAAAATATTTCATCAAATAATTGGTGAAAAGTAATGAAACTTTGCACATGCATGGTTTGAAAAAAAAATGCGCATTACTATACACAAAACGGAGTGGTCATGGAGATCGTTCGGTTTACGGCTTCATTTATACAATAAAATTGGTTATTTTTTCGATATTGTTTCTGGTTCATTAATGATTTTTAAGCTATTGTTAAGTTTGCAGTAAGTTTACATTATTCTACGAACAGTAAACTTCCTCAGCCTTCTTAATGCTGATATTGTCATGAAAACGTAGAAATCAGCTTCGTCACGTCGTGTTTTAAATAGCATGACATCTACAATATTCGAGGGGAGGAAAAATTACGCATTTTTTTACCTTGGACGGAAAATTCTTTCGTAAGGACACGTTATCTTTCAAGTTCACGTCGTGGTTTCGTAAACTCTCTTTGTAGAAAAACTGAAGACAACATCTTCCTTACTCTGAGTGCACTTTTAAATAACGGTGACAGTGGCCTGACGACTTCCTCGTGTCGTAGAAACTTCAATGGCGGGAATATTCGACCAGAATGGACTTCCTCGTACGTTAGGCCCGATTTTTCCAATAGATTGGCCGCGGCGCCAAATTTATCAAGTTCCTTTATAAAATGAACTCGAGTGAGAGGTGTAACCTTGCAAATAGGAAAAGCTGCTCCCTGGATTTCACATAACATGTTTTTAAGATAACGCTTTAGGAAGGTGAAGATGGTGTTCCGCAGGGCCTTCTATCAACACCTATGACAAACGTACATCAACATTGCCAGTACATTTCAATTACGACTCAATTCCATTTCTCACATTTTTAAGCAAACTCTTTTTTCTTAATTCAAGAATTATTTTGGACTCTTTCCTGCGCATTCGTGATGGAGACAGGTTTTGGTATAAAAAAATTTTAACTCCAAAGGTCAGTTTTTTAATATTGCAACCTAATTTAAACTTTATAAAGTGCATTAAATCATATCAGCAAAATTAGATGTCACTGAATTAAATCGCGTCGCATGGAAAATAAATTATGCCCCGTCCACACTGTAATGATTACATCATTAGTTTCAGTCTCCATAGTATATGTCTTTGTGCTGTTGTTCATTATCGAAGCACTAATGCGAAGACTGCTAATATATAGATAATGAAATAAAATGTAGACACAACACACGAGCAGGCGCTATCGTGGGAAAACGCATACTTTTTTATCCGTTTTGGCCTTCCGTCCACACGTAAACGATGAGTAGGTAGAGTCGTTCCCAACGTAAACGAAGCCTTTCGAAATCGCCTTTGAAAGTGGAGACTTTTGAAAACGCTTCGTTTTCGTTCGGGCAGACAAAAACGGTAACATTTGAAAAAGGTGTTGGACCCAGTTCTCTAACATGAAGATCACTATTGAGATCAGTGATTTTCATTGGCCAGGCAGACTTGTTCACGTTTTACATCGTTTTCAGCGTTGTCGTGTGCACATGCGAATACGACACAAAAACGCACTGGTACACGCAATAATTTTGACGCGATTTCAGTTAAATGAAAACGCATAGATTCAAAAACGTGTACGTAAGGACGGAGCCTTAGCTTATACTAAACAATGTAACACAACACATCAGGTAATGGAGTAACGAAACTTATGCTTATTCAGAAGTTCGTTTTACAAGTCGTTTAAAAACTCGCAGTACGTGCGGGTCTAAAACACTGGGCTACTGCCTTGTGATTTAAATCCGATAAAGCACTTCTGCTTGGTTTTTAAAAATTACATATAGTCCTATAGTTTGCTATAGTAAAATTTTCCTAAATTGTTATTTTTTTGTAACTTTTGTAAACGGCCCTTAAAAAATCAAATGTCAAAACACTCTAAAGGGATGGAGTTTTAGATACGTTTTACTAGATAAATAAAAAATAAAAAAAATTATAAATATGAATATGAACTAGAGACAAAACAAATAAAATAATTGGTGGAGCATAAATGTTTCCCTTGAAAGCAAGTTGAAACTTGTTAATAAGGAAGATTTCCCTAACAAATAATTCAAAGTGAAAAAAACAATCAGAACAAACTACACGTCAACTCAACTTCGATGGAACGCAACCGAATTCAACGTCCTTTTTATTCTCTCTATTTAGGAAATCAAATTTGTCGAGAGTCTGACTTTATCTGAAGTTATTCGCCTAAACACAAATATCACTAATGTTCCTCGACACGTGTTCTATTCAACACTGCATTGCGCAGATGTTAAAAATGAACGTTGCATAGAACATAACATCACCGGGAATGCGACTTGTAACGTTACCACGGAAATACAACTTGAAAAAGAAATCGACCAAACGTTTGAAGGGCTCCAACAAAAGACAGAAGAGATGAAGATAAACTTGACGTCCTTAGAACTCCAAAACCGTATCCTGGGCGTGCGACTGGCGTCTTTACAACAAAATTATACGGAAGAGGAAAGAATGATAAAGATGAGAAGTGATCAATTAAGGACGGACATGAGTTACCTACACGGAAACATTTCAACATTGGAACAACACAAGACACAACTATCGAATGAAACACGGGACTTGGAAATGGAAAAACAAAAACTTTCGACAGCAAGACTGAAAGACAAGTGTCTCCTAGGTGATGATGCAATCTGGTTGGAGGTATTCCTCTTTGTGTTGGGCGGGGCGTTGAGTATCTTGACGGTGATATTAGCGATTCTTTACATCCGAGCCAGAAGCGCCATCAAGCAACATTTACCTGAAAAGCGGGACTTCACCGTCTCGAACAACACCATCACGACCACTTGTTAAGGGCTGTTCACATGTGCGACTTTGTGCCCCGCGATTGACATCTTGAACTATGTGTTTAACTGACGAGAGCGTCCAGGACAAACTACAGCAAATCATAAGCGATATCTTGCTGCATAGACTATGATGAGTCTGTTACATACACCAGGATGACCATTGCAACGTGCAAAATCGCACATGTAAATGCCTCTTCAGATAGACTTTGTAGCGGACCCAGGATTTGCGAAAAGGTTGGGCCCAAATTAAGAGTCTACCAAGATTTCGAGATGGCTATGATGGTATTCCAAACGGAATCTCATGTTTGCTGGGGGTACAGGTATCGCTTTTGGGGAAGACCCAAGAATTTTCTGCATTTAAAACTTTCATCAAAACTTACGTATGGTTCTAAATTACGTATTTTAACACTAACATACTCTAGAATATGAATGCTACACAGTTCGCAGCAATAGTATGAATGATGAACGAGTGTTCGAAGTGGACACTTGGTCATGTCACCTTCATTGGCATTGGCAGGCAGTGTAAGGTTTGCATCTCTTTTCAGTAGTATGTACACGTGATGTCAAAAACACGAATGTTTTAGAAAAGAAAATACGTGTCACTTCAAATACAACCTCTGCCATATAGCAAAACAAAAGTGCTGTGCCAACTTTTCCCATGCATTTTCGTGAAATTAATTTTGAAGAGCTAAGGCATCTTCAACCTCGTACCCAGGGTCTTTTACTCGGCGCTCTTCCGTTTGCTGGAGGAAGACCCTGGCTGCGGCTGGTCACGTGTCTACGACCAAAATTATTCCTTTATGGAGGTATGGCCTTCTTTACGTTTTGATCCGTAATTTAATGCGCATATTTATTAAGGAAGTGTTAAAACAGAACGAGGTTGTTGCGCCTTGCAACAAATTCTGCTGTGCTACCCTACCCACAACGAATTTTTATTCTATCTTCCAGATTCTGGGAGACACGTGACCAGCCGCAGCCAGGGTTAATACGTCTTCCTCCCGCGAGTGGGGGAGCGCTGAGTAAAAGTCTGGGTACGAGGTTGAGGCATTTTTAGCAGCTCAAAAAGGAGGGGACTAGGCCCCTTTGGCCCTATCTCCTGGGTCTGCCGCTGAGACTATCTTCAGATCAAATAACACCTCATACTGTTCGTTTGCATTTAATAAGTTATGAGAACTCACATTTATCGTAAGGTGAACATTGATGGTCGATAACTTACAATTAAGGTAGCTGAATGTAGTTTTGTTAGTTTTTCTCTCTCTTGCTTCTTTTGACATAACAAATGGCACGACTAAAAGTCAGTCACATGATATTGAAAGGCTGTGATTGGCTGTAGGATTTTTTCACGGGTGAAAAGACACCGTGCAAACCTCTTTGGCTGGCGTCTTTCCCAACAAAACATTGCCTTGGAGAAACTGGCTTTTAAAGCCGATGATTTTAAAGTTTTGTCAACTGTATTAATGATCAAAGAGGAAAATAAAGAAAGTAAAGTAAACAAGAATTTATGTAATGAAGCAGAATTTTGTGCCTTGAGATTGATATCTTGGAGTATGTGTTTAACTGACGAGAGCGTCCAGGACAAACTGCAGCGAATCATAACCGGATATCTTGCTGCATAGATTGTCACGAGTTTATTACATACACTAGGATGACAACCTTAATTTGCAAAATTGCACGTGTAAAGTACCTACTGCGAGTTTTTTTAAATGACTTCAAAATAAAGCCGTTCAAACGGTGATTCACAAAGAAAGTTTGAAAATTAGTGTTTCGTAAGCCTCACAAATTGGAGGAGAAAATCAAGTGTGTTTTTATCACTTTTAAAGACACGACACGGTTATGATTTTCCTTTGTATTGTCCTCTTGACAATACAAATGAATACAAATGAGTTTTGGAAGAATAATTCTCACATGAACTAACGTAAAAGACAAGTTTCTATTAAAAATACTGCACAATTGTGACAAGTGTCGCTATTTAAGTGACCATTGCGACATATCAATAAAACTCACTCGATCGTAAGCGTGCATTTACCATGAAGTAATCCGTATATATCCTGGGGTGTATTTTGGGGCATTAGTGTCAGCTGGCAATAGAGCTGAACTATCTTATAAACTTTGAAATTTTACACCACTTTTTCTTGAGAAAAGGGCGTACCTTATGCATATCCGCCACTCATTAAAGCAGGTCAGTAATAAAAGTCATGTTTTGAAAAAGCTTCAAGAAAATCCTGTTTCTCTTGAACGTCACTATACTCAAACCAGAGCGTAGGACAGAAACATTGACAATCTTGATTTTAGCTGCATGGGCAATTCTCGTTTATTTAATGAAAAATCTCTTAGGAAAAAAAGTTTCAGTGTCATCCGACATTATAATATGTACACTAAACCGGCCCTATAAATCAATATCTCGTGTAAATAACTTAATAAATAAAGTGTATCAAGAATAAAATTTATATGTTACGAAGAACCTTCAACAAAGTCCTGTTGCTTTTATACCTCTCCATACTCAAACCAAAGAGTTGATTTGTCTGAAGTGCGTGGGGTCTTTTGTGACGATGACGATGCCTCCAACGACAGATCTTCAAGTTTTGGTGTTCTTCGGAGTACCTTCGGTGTTTGTGGTCCACGTGGCTCGGGACTACCCGACGGTTTCTTCTGCATGTTTTTCTCAACAATAGAATGGCCTGACTTGCGTTCAACATCCATCTGTCTTTGTTTCCTCTCCATTTGTGGGCTAGATTCCAGGACAGCAGACTGAACCCGTGGCACTTCCTTAAAAGACACAATCCCGATACTCTGTGCGGTCGCATGCTCTGCTTGCTTTCCCGACATGCTCGGACGATGCTCCGCCGACAATGTTTGTCGAGGTTTTTCAGGCGTGACGCCCATTTGGGTCGGTTTGGAATTAACTAAATTCCTCCGCTCAGCCTCCATTGAGCTTCTAAACGCTCGGTCAGAGTTTTGCCGCTGCACTTGGCTTTTGCTTGCGGACGGAGATTGTGGTCTGTCAGCAAATGAACTCGATCGTTTCGTGGGTGGCTTGTCTTCACATCGCTCACTGCTGTCAATACAAGGTTGGCTTGGAGATGGTTCTGTGCTTGGTTTGTCAGCCGCCACAGACATTCGAGGTGGAGGAGAGGGGGTCTGGTGCCTAGAGATACGTTTTTGCTTCTCGTTTCCAGTACTGTCTCCACTTCCAGAAGACAAGCGCTAAAAATGGTAATACCCTAAAGTTAAGTCTTGTTTATGCATTTTATTTGATCGCTCTTTACAGTATTTACATATAATAACAAATCAACAAATAAACAAGTATATTAGTTAACAACCAATGAATCAAATAAATAAATGAATAAATAAACAAACAAACAACTAAAATAAATAAATAAATAAATAATAAAAACAATTAAATAAAACAAATTAGTAAAACACATAAAACAGATAAATAACCAACTAAATAAATAGATACATAAATAAATATATAAATAAACATTTAAATAAATAAATAAATTAATTAATAAGAAAATAGATAAATAAATCACAGGTTTAAGTTGTCAAAATTCTTTTTGCGGAAGTCAGCGGTTTTCGATTATCAATTCGTTTCCATTTTTTCCAAAATTGACTATCAAAAACAAATCCACAGTGCGACCACATTGAACGGCTGCTCTTTTCGCCAAGCAGCACATGGTAGCATGAAACAGCAAGTTCCAAATGCTCAAGGAAAAATACTAAAAACAGAAGTGCCTTAATACGATTATCTACTAATGTTTTCATATCATATTCAAATCTTGCTAATGATTTATTTTTTTACCGAGTACCTACCATGCAAAAATCTATGTTAGGAAAATTTCCTCTTGAGATTGGGCAGAGTTTTATAATATTGCTTAAAAATATGATGTAAAGTGTGACTTACCAATTCGTCTATTACCCTGCCGTCTTTGTCATCGCTAATTTTCCCGCTGTTTTTCCCACGTTTTTTTTCCATCTTGCTCTCGTTACTTGTAGTAGAAGCGCGACTAGATATCGAGTTGCTCGGCGTTGAGCCAACATGGCGAACGGTAGTCTTCGATGTGTCACTTGATGCATCCGCACTACATAAACTTGAGGATCGCGAATGGGATGAACTGACGTCGGAACTCTTCCGACTGGTGTCCGAAACGTTCCGAACAGGGGTATTCGTTAGTCGCCTGCCAGATTTCGGCGTGTAGGAAGTCTTATCCCTTGTGACGGCCAACTCTGGCGTGTTTTGTATTGGAGGCCTAGTTACCCGAGGATTACTTTCAACACTTTTCTTTCTTGCGTGAACTGAAGCGCCCGATTCATTTCCTGATCCTCCAAGGTTAAAACTCTGAGTTCGAGTGAACTGTCGGGAATCGTCGGCGCTAAGCGGTGTGCCATCGTCACGAATAACTATGACGGAACTACCCGACTCGAGCACGGACGGTTTCCATTCGGGTTTGGCATCTTGAACTTGTACAAGTTCTCGAATAAACTCTCTGGTGTCAAGACTACGACTTCGTCCTTGCATGGACAGGCCGTCTACCATGGTAGGTGTAAAATACTCGGAGCGTGCTTGCCAAGCACGATGTGCCCTATTTACTCTCACATGTCTTCGAGCCACGGGGGAAAGATCCCTTTCGGGAGAAATATCTGAGTTTGCACCCTCACTGAAGTTCGACGAATCACTGGCTCGCTCTGGAGACAACGGGTACGCACCCGAAATGTTTGGCCCAGACTCTGCAGACACGTCAGACGAGGCTTCCGTTGCACTGGGACTGTGATCGTACTTGATAAGTTGAACAGTGGATTTACTTTTTACAGCGTCATCCTTTTTCTGTTTGATGGAAAGTAAAATGGTTGACGGTTTTAGTCCAACTCCTACACCCCGGGACTTCTTTGTCTCCACTGTCCCACTTACAGGCCTGCCAGAACGAAATATTGTTTTGGGAAGGGGGAGCAGAAAATACGGGTCCAACCGAAGTCTCGTGGAAACGTCAAGCCATAGGGCCCAACCATAGGGTTTGGGATTTAACTTTTTTCCCCGGCGGGATAAGACTTCTATTATTTTACCCTGACTTTACCACTCGTCAAAGGGAGAGCCCCCGCCAAGAAAGAGTCAATTCTATATGTTTGCCAATATTCCTTCCACATAAATACAGCAAGGAATTAAGATGGAATGTTTCACTTACTTGACTGAAATAGTGAGTCAAGAATTAGTGAAATCGCTTGTGACGAACGGGAAAAATTAGAAGGAAGTTCTTACAAAGGTCCTACAAGATATTAAGCCTGTTTCGTTATGGTAACGGAGTGGTAGATCTAGAAGAACACATCAAGAACCTATTCTCAATGTTGCATGTCTGGTAACGTCAGCTTAACCGACTGTTTCTGTTGGTCAAAGAACTTTCCGTCTAAAGTCCTGACCCTACGAACGAGATGTAATTTATGAAAACGGAAGTTTGAGTCAGTCGCACCCATCACTAAACTCAAGGAAATAATTTTCTCGTATTTAAGAGCATGCGATGCAAGTAATCAATCTATGCTACCACTAGAGCAGTTTTCTTAATAGTAAAGAACCCTTGATGCGACCACAAGTTTCCCGAACAACTTCACGTACACGAACAGGTACACGCAGGGGCATACACAGGCACAGACACACGTACATCATCGTTATTTCTCTTCCTTTCTATTTGCAACAAATTTCATTACCTTCTTCAATCCAGCCTTTTGTAAAACTTTCTTGAATAGATTGCTTTTTCTGCAAAACCGTGAACGAAAAAAATACCTCATTGGTAACAAAATTAACGTCATGCGGCTAATTCCTCCCAGTCGCCGTCAAAATACAGCTTACACTAACAAGGATAACCTAATTTGGCAACATTTAGCCCACGAAAACAACCAACTCCAAGCGAGTTACTTCAGGCAGTATAAACTCTTTAGCCAACGAAAATCATGTTGGCTCATAAAAACTGAACGTTGTCAACATGCACCGAAGTTTAACCAGATGGAAAAAGATGTAGTTTAGCTCGCAGGAATGAGGGTTTTAAATGCAACAAGTACATGAAATTTGAAACGCCGTTAAAAGGTAAGCCTAAAGATTGTATCAGAGGTGGAGGTGATTCTAGAGTCACGATTTTCAGTGAGTAGAAAATTCATTGCCTGGTAGCAAAGAAAATTGCACCACACAAAAGCACGTTAAAATGCTACGTCTACAATTGTTCTGCCGAACTGCCGACTGTCAGAAAGCATGTATTGATTCTACCAATCGCTTATGAAATGCACTCTGTACAAAACTTCTCTCCATTAACAGGTGTCAAATAAGCGTTCTAGTACAAGCTCGGAATACAACTGTTATCGAGTTGGCATCCACCTCATAGCTACATAAATATCCACTAGAGACTTTATACTAAAAAGGAGCACTGACCTCGACGATGTCCCTAACAATACATGATATATATCTCACTACAGAAATGCAGTGGAATACATTTTAAACGTTAAACATACATCAGGCTATGTCACTCTAATGCAATTGTGGGAAAAATTAGAATGTCAATTGATGAAAACAAACTGAAACTGCACTTACTTCTTTGGAGTATTCTCTGCTAAGCTTCTATTTGCCTGTTCAATTTTCTCCTCCAATTTTTCTTTTTGTCGCTGTAGTTCGTAGAGGCGGTCACTAAAAACGAAGTTGAAAGTTTTTAAAAGAAACACTAGTTTCCACTGAGAGCAGGCTTTGCAGCATTTCAGAAATGAACGAGAAGTACCATTATTTAGAACGACGTCCTCATGAACTCCGATATACTTTTAGCCTATAAGTAATACAAATCACATCCGCAGATTCTGAACAGGGTTCATGGTCAACTCTTCACAAGATCCAAACCAGATTAGAGCAATTTGTCATACGCTTTTGGGGCACGAAAGATCTGAAATACTGTCTTTCACGAGTAAAAAGACTTTGAGCTAGGACAAGATTATTGGATCAGAAAATGATTTTGCTTAAAGAATCGTGACCTCCTCTTATACTTCTCTGAACGTTTTATCAAAAGTCGCTTGAGATTTTAAAAATTTCGTAATACACGCTGATTTATGTAAACACTTGTTGCATCGTTCTTGGTAATAAGGGAAAAACAACAATACAAATATATTTTGTAGGCTATAAACATGCAACGAAACATACAAACATTCCATGGCGTGTAACTATGCAGTTCGTGAGCGGTCTATACTGGTTCTCCGACCATTCCGAGAACAAATAAGGATCGGTCAATTTAAACTTAAAGATGAAGAAATCTGCACACTCCATTTTCAGCTGGACAAACAGTACGCCCCATTTATTGGAGGGACCTGTCAGCATTCTCAATTTTTAAAATCGACCAATCAACAATCTCCATATTTAAGATGGACAAACCAGCACACTATTTTTAAGACGGATCAATCAGGATGCTTTACTTTAAACACGTACAAACCTGCCCCTTAATTCTTCCACTCAGTTACCGTACAATGTTTTCGTCATAATAAAAATTTCTCATTATTACCTGGTCGTAGCAATGAATTAACTGTTTTTCATCCATAGAGGCATTTTGCGGTTGTACTCTGGCTAACGACACATAGTTTTACTCGTCAAAGGGCGGCAAGAGAAAAAAGCTGAATAACCAACAATAAGGTGTCTGCAGAGGTGTTTTTAGCAGTACAAAGGATTCCAAGGCCCGGGTTGTTCGGAAATAGATTAGTAATAATTCATAACTAAATGTAATCTGCCATTTTATCTCTTCATATTTGAGTGAAACCAGAGTCCATCGATGCAGATTGCTTCATCTTTACATGGAATGCCTCGACCGGCACCAGAAAACTAGTCTAAACTCAAGGTATGCATCGTTTATTGAAGTTTATATCCAAAACTTAAAATTATTGCTTACGAAAATGTGCGTTCTTCTTCCATAAACTGATCACGGCTGACTAAAGATTCCGTCAATAACTCTTGGTTCTAAAAGAGGAGACACAGGAAATAATCGCTCTAAACAGGTCAATATTTGAACTGTAATCGATGGAACAGGAACCTCAACTTCACAATAATTATAAAGCTAATTCCCGTAAGTCTGTACGACGCTCTGGTCCATAAGTCATATTATAGCAACATAAGACTTAACTTCAATGAAGAAAGTTTGTGTTCGAGTTTATTTACATTGAGTTTAAAAGGTTAGAAACTCAAATAACACTTGGCATTTACACTCTGGTATCATACCACTGCATTTGTGGAGTACGGGAGTATCGAAATTCGCCGAAATTCCAAAGCTCGTTTCGCAAATTTTGAGGAGACTTGGATGAATGATGTCCCAAGTTTCACTTACTTTACACAGATTATAACTTAAACTGGCAACTAAACAGTGACTACGGTATACAACAGTTTTAATCGTAGTCCCTGGTCAAGTCAAATCCGGAAGACTATACAGACGGAGATACGCAAATTCTTTCCTTCCTGATAAGCTGTCAGATGAAAAAGTACTTTTCAGCCTTTCCTGACGAGAGCTTGTTGTTTGATATTTAAGTGACTAATTTCGAAAGCAATGTTTTCTTCAAGGACTAAATTCTAAAATTAGACGTAGATATGGGCTGTAAATCGTAATCCTGATCGAAAACGCAGCTCGCTAACACAACAGAATGCAGGAACAGCAAAAATGAGAATACCAAGAATACAACCGTTATCAAATATAGATAATGCTTCAGCTTTTTCAATCTTTCCTCCTCTCTTTTTACACAAAGGGAAATTCACTTTACGTAGGAAGGATGTTAACATCGAATGAAATACTCGGCACAAATAAAACCGGGATCAAAATTGAAAGACGTAAGTAATTATCCTATATCCTGGCTCTAGTAAGTAACAAAACTTAACTTTTTGTTTAATGCCCAGCAACGTTGGGCTGTCAAAAGTGACGTCTATTTTATTGTAATTGCATAACGTACACCCCTGTCTACCTGAAAACTGCTGACCAACGATTGTTATATGCCGATGTAAACGAACACAAACATCGCATTCAGGGAGTAAAACAAAAAACTAGCACAAAATGCCAATGGTTCTTCTGAAAAGTCTAACGCCTAACTTTGAAAATGAAGGGTGCCCGAGCTGGCGAAGAAGGAAAAATGAAAATACAAACACAAAAATTACTTACTTGAGCAAGTAGTTTGTTCATTTGTTCCATCAACATTTTGTTTTCTTCCTCCAAAGTGTTGTTCATTTGAGCTAACATCTACGAAAGCATTGAAAACAAATTTTGCATTTTCCATAGTCAATAAATTTGCCGATTTCAGTTCAAGATGAAAAGATGTTTTATTTGTTGTATTTTGGCAGCTTTGCTAAAACATTCGGTATAATTGACACACCAATATTCAAGTATATAAAAATTTTTTGACCTTTTAACCAAACGCTACATTCAATAAAATATATGTTAAATAAAACATTATATATATATATATATATATACATATATATATATACACACACAATATTCTTAATATATGTTAAATAAAACTACTCCATGACGCACTCGAGTTTTAATATTCATTTTAAAATTGTTGTCCCCACTAGGTTCATCACTTGCTACAATCGCGTTCTAATTATACTAAACAGACTGATCATTGCAAATGGCGGTTTTAATCAGCGATTTCGCCAATTCATGTCCTCTTCTAAAAGACCGTCCCCGTTTACATATAATAGTGGTATCTTGAAAAATGAAGATTGGAGTTAAACCAAGACGATAGAGCAAATCCATCATATTTCTACTTTACTGTAGTGACCTCAGATTAGTTAGTCTGATGTTTGAATCAGAGATATTTCGACCAAGAGGGGATAAGTCATCATCAGAAATATCACTATTGACTGTATCACATTGATTTAATTGGAATCTCTGGTTTTCAAGGCGTTACTATTCCGATTGTGTTACGTTAAGTTGTACTGTAAGAAACAGTGGCAAACGTCAGAAAGATTTTCAGTGAACGTTCCACATAACTGATTGCAGAATAAACAAGCAGAATATGACACAGATTAATTGTTTCGAATCATAATTTTCAATCAATATTCACCACTAATAAACTATGGAAAGCACGGTAAGAGTTCCTTGTTTAAATTATGCAGGACGGAATCCAAACTGAAATAAAATTAAAACTTTTCTACGTAAAGTGCATCAAACATTTTTCATTCATTGTTTCAACTCATCCGTTTTTTTCAATAAGGCAATAACCTGTGTAAATCTTGTTTGATTCATCACTGACATTAACTTCAATTCTTACCTCACATCTGTGCAGGGATTTTGCCAAAGACAAGTCCAGCTCCGTGTAGCTGTCTTTCAGTTCACTTAGGTCATTAATAAGCTGTTCATGATTAGAACGCAAGGCTTCTAGTTCTTTAGTTAAAGTTTCCTTTTCTGCTGTTAACGACATGTACTTATCACCCACACTTTCTTTTTGTAAAATTAGGGTCTCATTCTGTTAAAAAAAGTCGATAACAGTGGGATAAGTATGATCAAAGGGACAAAGAATGGATCCAGATACGAGTACAAGTATGAGAGAATGAGAAAAGAGAAAACGCAAAACTTTTTGTCCTATTCTCGTTTTATCCATGTTTACACAATGAAGCTGGACGGGCCATTAATGTGTCCATTTCAATCGCTCTTCAAATACAGCCTTTGCTGTTCATTACCGTAAAGTATACTATCATTGACACTTAAGCACTGAAAGCGTTGATCGCGCAGCTTTGATCGCATAACATTTCTTTCTAAAGACGTGAAAGTTGATGTGCATAAGAAAAGTGCTGTGAACTTAAGTACGTTAACAGTTTGAAACATACATGTTAAAATTCCACATAATCTTAAATCGACCCTGACACAGGCTGGACAAATATCTTCCCCATTTGAAACCAGTTTACTGGACAACATAGCCTGCAAATTCGCACCCAGACAAGTAAACTCTGTTCCGGTACTTTTCCATATATATAACTTCGTTTTGGTTTTCGTCCCTCTTTACGTTTGGCTCACTTTTTCCCCCTTAGAGACCGGATTCCCAAGAGTCTGTGTGGTTTATAGTTTTAAGTATCAATGATGTAGTTCGTTGTATATCGGCCAAACCTGCTGTCTTCTGCACACACGTATTTCAGACTACTCGGGCATCTCGGCCATTACTGGGAAAAAGCGTGTTGACCCTGCCCCGACGAGTAGTTTGTTACACGAAAGGGACACGGGACACCCGGTTTCTCCACATGACTTCATTGTTTTATCTTCCTCTACTAACAGCTTTGAACTTCTTATAAGAGAACCCCTCTTAATTCGTAGGTTTAACTCTTCTCTCAATGCCAATTTGAGCTCCTTCCCACTGTCTCTATTTTAGATTATGCTTATTTCCTTTGCTTCTTAACTGTTTCCTGCCTGCTGTTTGTCATACCTCAATGACAACCTGTCACTTCCTCGCTTTTGTCTTTACTCCAGACTTCCTCTCACACGCCTATCATGAGCATACTTTTGTCCCAACAAAAATTGTTTTCTTTCGTTTTCTTTTTTGGTGGTTCTGATGACCCTGATCGTGAGCACATGTCAGCCATTTTGAATATAATATTCAAAGTACAAGCATGCGGAGTTCGTTCAAATTTATCCCAGTGAACCGGGATATTGCGTTTATATGGAAAAAAAACGTGTCCCGCCTTCCCGGGATCTCGGCTGCTTCAACCGGGATACCCCGGTCTCCATATCAACGCAACTGCGAAAGTAACAGTAATTTATAAGCAAGTCGAGATCCCGGTATATAGGGACATCCCGGTTCACCGGAATCATATAAACAGGCCCTTAGGACAATAACGTCAACATTTTTGACATCAAAATTCGAACAAAATTGCTTGGGAATTCTAATTTCAGGGCCTGTTCATATGAGCCCGGCTAGTCTTGTACTCACCTCAGTGGGACAAATTCTTTCTGCGTTCATATGGTTGTTTTCATCCCTGCTCACCAGGAAAAAATTTGTTTTCATCCCGCCTTGCCGGGACGAAATTAACAAACAAGCAAGACGCTGTTTATTTCGACACCGGTGGTAACACGTGGTATTATGACTGTTGTCATCTGTCTGAACTAATTAATGTTGAACTTACTTCTACTACCTTGCAAAATACGACATCTGACACTAATAGAGGTTTAAATCTGCAAAATATTCCCAACTCGGTCCTGCGGATGACAAGTTCATACGGCAAATTTTCATCCCACTTTTCCCAGACCCTACCCATGCACCGTGGGATCTCATCTAACCGGGCTGGGTCGTTTCCATGTGAACACGAAATGATTTTTAATATAAAATAAGGACACATGGATCTCACTCAGATGAGTTTCCCGGCAAGCCGGACTCATATGAACAGACCCTCAAAATTGCCTATGAGGCTGATATGAAACGAAAATTAAACGAAAACTTTACCTTTTTTCTCAGGTCTTCCACAGTCTCATTTAGTATTTTAATATTTTCTTGATGTTTTAGTTCAATATCAGTAACTTCTTGTCTACAAAGCAGACAAAAAAGGGAACTTGGAAATCGATAGAAATTACTAAAAACATACGATAAAATAAATCAGCACTCGAGGTCACATGGGAAATCTTATATCTTCGTAAGCAGATTAGAGGACAGGCAGAGATGTGTATTTTAAGAGTTACTCCATATATTGCCTTGCCTGTTGAGGGGGTGAAAATATTATTTATCAGTCCAACATACCATCATGATTTAAGCTGAGTGGCTTAATTTATTTACAATCAAATAACATCAAAGTTTAAAACTTTTTCAGTCGAGTTCTTAAAAATATAACTTTCGGAAGTTTCGCTAAATGCTGGACTTCTTACAAAACGAAAACACGATCCTTATTTTTTCACTAAAAACATTCAAATAAAGGTAAAACAACAACGTCAAGTCGACTTCCTTCATACAAATATTTACCAGCACAGTTCTCTCCAAAACCGTGTGAACAAGAACCGTTCGACCACTTACATTTATCATGGGAAAATGAAAGAGCAAAAAATCCAATGCAGTTCATCACTCACCTGTGTTCTGACAAAGTCTTAACAACAGTTTCCTCGGAAGAGCTTTTCGTATCACGAACTTCGTCTAACTCAGCCTCGCAAGCAAGTAAATCCTGAAACACAAATAGAGAAAGAATGTGATATAAAACAAGCTTTCATAAAATGGCAAGTTCCTCGTTCTCGTTTTGACTGGACGAGATTCGCTTAGTTGACATATGAAATTCCATAAGAAAACTGACAATTTTACTTGGTCATACAGTCGCTGCACAAGGTTGAAATGTACTGTACAAAAGAGACTGGATTCTTAAAATATCTACATCAACAAATGAATATATGTGTACTTTCACATTTAGTCTATCACTGTATATCTAGGTCTGTTCGCTTTCCTAAGACAAAGTTCCTGCCCGTTCTTCAATGTATATACCAGTCTGTGTACGTTGGCGCCCTCATCTGTCTCCATGTGTTTGTCGCTTTGTGAGTCTCCCTTTATCAATGTATGTCTGTCTACCTGTTTTTGTGTATTTATACATGTGTGTGCCCACGTGTCTATGTCAGTGTCGTGGTTTCCTTGTGCTTGTGTTTCACAGGAGGTAAATAACTATTAGAAGTTCTTTACTGAAAGTAACCAACCTTGTTTAGGTGGCTCATTTCTCGTTGAAGCTCACCATTTCTGCAAACGAAAAGTTGATGTAAAGCTATCACTTAGCATTCCTTTATTTGACACCGGGGATTCGCATCTGTGATCTGATATAGTTCTTATAACAGCCAAGTGCTTACGAGGCAAGCCTGTAAGGACGCGAGAAGTCATGGATATGGTAATATGACAAAACGATACAATATCATTTAGGTTAAGGTATCGGTTCCAGATCAAGAGAGCGTCAAGAAATGTGCCCTTTCATTTATAAGACACTCTTCGGCTCACGTGGAACTGAAGGTCAGGCTTGGGTTAGAAAAAAAAGCTTCATCTTTCCCACCATCTTACCAACCTTCGCTTTTCTATCTTGTCTAGAACTGGAATAGCCAAGCTAATTTTTTCCTTTGCGTTCTCATTCTAACACCAAACTCTTAAATATAGTTATTGCACAGGATGATACCCCATTGGACTTCAAATCTATAAAAATACCATAGTAAAGACTAGAAACGATCATACCTCTCTTCCAAAGTCTTAATTCTTTCCTCCTTCTGGGCTAGTATTTTTAGTACACCATCCGAGTCCTCCAACTTCATTTTAAAACTGTCGATTCTTTTTCGTTTTTCATCATCGGACTTACGCAGCTTATATATCTCCGACGTTGAACCCTCGAGACTAAAACAAGGAATGCCGTCTGAATGTAAATACAAAGTGAAGATTTAAAACTGTCAGCACCACATCAAAAGTGAGAGATCTCCCAACACTTCATAGCATCAATATACGCAACATAACTGAACAACCATGTTAACACGACTGCTCAGTTTTCATGCAGCAAGTACGGACCAATTGAAAACCCAGAATTTTTATTAAAACCCCCAGGCTATCCCGCTTTGCTGGGAAGAAAATATACCAGATTTCGACTGATGTATATGCATTTATATTAACATTATATATTATTAATATTAACATTATATATAATATATATAATAATATATATAATAATATTATATATATAATAATATTATATATATAATAATATTATATATATAATAATATTATATATATAATAATATTATATATATAATAATATTATATATAATATACAATAATATATATATAATGGTATATAATATATAATATATAATATATAATACATTAATATTATATATTACATATTATAATATCATATATAATGTTATCGACCCACTATCAGGTTGGAAGTTGCAGCAAACGTGACAGTCTCAACGAGCATTGATAAAAACACTGATTAGAGGCATTTGTAGGGTGACACTGTGTTCCGAGGGCATCGCTTACACCTAGACAACGAAGTACATCGAGGATGAAGATCGATGTGTAGAGTTTGTGTTATTATTTAGTATTATAAATAACAAAAATCGAATAAGGCCAACTACTAATGCACAATTCTTTATTGAAAAAGTTAAAATCATAAACGTGTCGTGTCTTTATACGAGATAGGCACATGTGACTTCATATGTGAAGAAGAAGTTAATTTTTTCGGCTTAGAAAACATCAAACTTGCAAAGTTTCTTCGCGATAGCATATTACGAGGCTTTTTTTTTTATAAGGCATTAAAAAAACTCGCAGTTCGTGCTTTATCGTATCTAAAGCACACGGCTATCGCCTCGTGTTTTAAATCCCGATAAACTGACAACTATTTCTGAGCTGTTAAACGTGAAAATAAAAACGCACACAATTCAAATTTATTTTTGGAGTATCGAGAACTTCCCACTTACCGGCTTTCTAGAGAATTAATTTCCTTCTGATTCTGTTCAAGACTAAGTTGCAAGATTCTCACCCGTTCTTCTTTGTGTTTAATGTTCTTCTTCAACCGTTCGTTCTCTTCCAAAGCATCAGTTGATTCTTCCAGTCTGTTAACAAAGGGGAAAAGGAAATAGAGAAATTCCTTCTCGATCACAACGTTAGAAACCAGTACGATGCTGTACTTACTGCTTTTCAAGTTCTTGAACTTTGGCTTCTCTTCTCTGTACCTGGTGCTGTAGTTTACCATTTTCAGTCTCTATTTCATCAATCCTAATAAGATAAGAAAAAGAATAAATGCGACGAACACACTAAAAAATGAACGAAAGAACGACTGAACGAAGAAAGGAATGTACAAAAGGAAAAAGGTAACCCTTACAAAAATTTTACTTGTGAAAAACATATGGCATTGGAACATCTTCACACATGAAATTTTCGTTTCACATATGAAATCGGAACGTTTTCACATATGAAATGTCTAGTTTCAAACAAATTCCTAATTCACTTGTGAAATGAACTGGTTCAAAATATCACCTGTGAAATCTTAGGGTATGAAACATGTATTTCACATGAAATGGAACAATCACATATGAAAATTAATTTCACATGAAAAAATTTTTGTTTCGCATAAGGAATTGAAACAGTTCACAGCTGAAATATTTTCACACGTGAAACTGCATCTGAAATTCTTGTAAGGGAAGACACGAAGTAAGGACGAAATGGAATGGAAGGAAAGAAACAACAAAAAGAACGGAAAGAATGGTCGCATGGATGGATAGGCGAACGAAAAACGACAGAAAGACGAGATCAACATATATTCCAAAACCACGATAACGACAACAGAATACAAGAATACCAATGCTACTACCATCAACTCCAGCAGTTGATGATCAATATGATGTTCATGATGATGACAGCACCGATAATGATCATGACTAGGACACAATATAATCTAAAAGATAATTTACATAGGGTAACGTTACTCACCTTGCCTCAGCCTCCCATAATTTTTGCTTCATGGTCCTAATTTTGTTACTGTCTTCTACGCGAGGGGTTGCACTTCTGGGACTGATCAAGAAATAGAATACATTTGCTAATTCAAGGTAAAAGGAATGACTGGAAGATGTACCACAAGAAATACCACCATAGCCGCCACCATTAACTCTACTTGCACCATCATCATTACCATTTCCTCCACCACTGTACCAGCACTACCGCAACTACCGACACCACCAACACAGAATCGCCATCACCACCACTATCACCATTACCGAAACCACCACTATAACACCAACACTAACACCAACACAACCACCACTACTGCGTCTACCAACACAACCACCACACTACCAACACAACAGTTAACACTATCACTAGAACCATGACAGTCAACGCCATCACAATCATCAGAACCACCACTGCCGCCACAACTAGCCCTCACCACACAACCAGCACCACCAAACCAAACAACTACAAACAAAAAGAATTGATAAAAACGGTGACCTTTACAAAACCTGCTTCGTAAAAATTAATGGGGAAAAGGTTCTTCTAGTACTCGATGTTACCTTTGTGTCAACGCTTCTTCGAACTGTTCAACGGAAACGTCGCCGCTACAAAAAGAAAAAGAACGCTTATGAACATATTACGTATTATTCTCAATTTAATACGCACTTATCGTAGTACAAATCATTTTGGTTTGAAATAGAGTCGTAATACAAGCGCACTTTATTCTTGTCCATTCTTTTTTACTCGAATTATAAATTAAGTATGACAGTTTTCGGATTTTGTCGTATTTTGTATTATCGATGACGGTAGTTACTTGAACGACTGCAAGCAGAATAATGGCAGGCCATTTCTTGTACAGACTATGAAAGGAGGTTGCGAAATTGAAATATATGAAGGGTCAAGTGTATGTATTCGTTAAAAAAACTGCGAGCACATCTCTACAAATGGCGAAATGTTTGGAATGGTCGGTACACAACCCATCCCGCAAATTATAAGGCCCGGGTGGAAAGGCACAAAAACATCACAAAAAAATAACACATCAAACATTCAAAGGATCGCCGCATTTATTTGTGACGCCGGGAAGAATGGGTATCTCAACTTGAGTAAATCATTAGGAGTAAACTTTCAAACGTGCATAACACAGAGAAACATCGGCAGATAGTTTGTCATGCTTGTAATCCCGAAAAACATGTTTCCTGAAACTCTGACAGGAGACGTCCACATACCACAATGGCTATGTCGTCAAAGTGGTCATCAGAAGGTCAGAGGTGTGATTTCTTTCTGAGATTACAAGTCTGACTTACTTCATCAGTCGTCTAAGACTTTTGTTACACCATTAACTCAGTTAAATTTTAACCTTATAATTAACAATACTATTCATTAAGCCTGAGGCGAATAATTGTTTTAGCATAATTGCGCAGGTGATTGTTCGAAAGAAAGCAGTGACCTAGCACTTTTAAAATCTCCTCCGTAACATTTACAAAAGTAGCCGCCATCTTGTTTCTGAGCCTTTACTGTTATAATCACCTGTCGGTGATTATGGAGATTTATGACGTAATTTTCTGGTCAATCACCACGAGGGATTTCCAATAATCACCTGTGTAATTATACTAATAAAACTTAAAAGGAATAATGATTGCGTTTAAAACTATTGATACTTGAGCAAAAAGACACCAGAAATGCTCTCTGCAGCGAATGCGACATGCAAATATTACTTACTTTTGTTTTACGGTAGATATTTCTTTATTCTTCTCTTCTAGTGATGTTTCCAACTCCAAGAAAGACACCAGAAATGCTCTCTGCAGCGAATGCGACATGCAAATATTACTTACTTTTGTTTTACGGTAGATATTTCTTTATTCTTCTCTTCTAGTGATGTTTCCAACTCCAAGATTCTGTGATAAATATTTGTAACCATAACGATTATACAAAAACTAACAGTCAACATTTGAATAAAGATACGAAAATATAGGTCCGAGATGACAAGAACAAATAATTCTAGGCCAGAGTTTGTTTTTAAGAAGTCTGTTACCAGAATTATTTATTCAAATTACTTATTAAAAGTGTCTAAATTTTTGGAGTCGTGTCTTGTAATTTATGTCTACAAATTTTCCAGCCTTTGGAATGAATGCATGTTTCCGATTGTTGTGTTCGTACGAGAAGTTATACATCGGGATTTTAGTGTACGCCTGCGACGAAGTAGCGAGGTCTATGCAAAAAAACTCAAGCAAATACGCTTCCGTACAAACCGAGCAAACGAGGCTATACGAAGGAGTCGATCACATTGCTTTTGGTTCTGTTTATTTCTCATATTTAAACGGGTTATTATTGTCGAACAGTTTTGTACAGTAACCATAGAGTGGGTGAATGTATATGGCTTGACACCCAATATCGCAGATCATTTTAAATTTGCATAGCATGATTTGCTGCAGTGCTTGCGTAATGTTTAGTTTGCATCGTATGACCGGTTGCTATGCGTAGCTTCACCACTGATAGTCACTTAAACTTAATTTAGAAGATTTTAGTTTCACTCCACATTAAGGAGATACTGTCATTGAAAAACTGAGTTGAGATTTCTTTTCTGAAAAAATCTGCATCGCAACCCAAAACTGGAATGCATACTTAAGATTAAAGCATCACAATAACACTAATCATTACGCTTAAATTTTAGTGACTGCACTAATTTGGTGTGGTACTGAAGTTTACCGCAACAATTGGCAGTTCATCTTTTTCCTCGCAGTGCAAATGGATGACCTCTTTAATTCGCTTCAAAACTGATTTGGAATAAAGTCAGACACATCAAGAAGGTAAAGCCAAAGTGCACTGTATAACCGTCTCATGCCACAGTGTGAACGCATGGGTTAACTTAATCTTTCAAGTTCTGAGACCGCTGTTATTACGAACCCAGAGTGAATAGGCTCTACTTAACGTGGACGTTTCAGAGTAACTATCAATTCATCACCTGGTCTTCTGTTCTTCTAACTGTTGAGCACTTTTTTCAAGAGAGTCCTCTAACTCTTTTCCTCTAAAAAAAGACAATAATGGCAGCAATAATAAGAATAAAAAAATGACAATAACAACAAAAGCTACAACGACAGCGACGACAACAACCGTACAGACGACGACGACGACAACAACAACAACTTTAGTTACGAAAACAACTACAACAACGACAGTGACAACAGCAACCACAACAACAACTACAACAACAACAACAACAAAGATGACAACGACAATTATAACAACCACGATCTCGGTTTCTTCGATGTAGACGTTATCGTGACAGCAATATTGCACTAGGCCAACATCAGCAACATGACAACAGCAACCACAACAGCAACCACAACAGCAACCACAACAGCAACCACAACAACTAAGACGACAACAACTACAACAACAACAACAACAAAAGATGACAACAACAATAACAACAACCACGATCTCGGTTTCTTCAATATAGACGTTATCGTGACAGCAATATTGCACTAGACCAACATCAGCAACATCAAAATTTCCTTCCATTCACATTAAGATGTTTCAGTAAAAATGAGGTATAGAATAGTAAATAAACATACAGCTATCAGTTACTATATATCATCAATTTACATTCATAGGCAAAAACCCTTTACATCGGCGAGTTTGAACCCTTCCTAAGAACCTTTTGTAATTGCTTTCAGTTCAAAGATTAAAGGGGTATATTCCCCAAACAGGAGCTCGACTCATTGTTTAGATTCTTTTTGTTTTACGTGTCGTCCATACATTTACCATATTTGCTTTTATAACTTATTCACGTATTAATTCACATTTTAACCATTTCGTGCACCATATTTTTTTCTTTTTGTCTCTGGTTCTCCTTTGTTTTCTTGCTTTGTTTTTTGATTTGATCTGTTTCTATAATTTGTTGTTTTACAACAGCCATATGCAGGAAAGAGTTCGAAGATTCGATCATATTTAATACATTTTGTTATCGAGTATTTGTGGTTGTAATTTTTTACTTGTAACCCTGTAAGTTTCAGATGATGTCGTAGTACCACGAAACTCAAACATTTTGATAACAGTCTTTTTACAATATTAGAGACCAGCCACATTCGATCTCTTACCATTACTTTATAAAACTGGATATATTTCGTAAAAAGTGAGTTTGGGGAGGTAGTTGCCACTTTGTTTTCTGTTCCCCGAGGGTTTGTCGGTACAACCTCGATTCTCGTCAGTACACAAGGCTTTTTCGATAAAATGCTTTTTACAGATTATCTTTCGCTAAAAAGGATATCACGCAAACCACCATTAGTGAAACATTCTGTAGACACTAAAACGAGCCCCTTGTGTTAGAACTTTTTAAAATAAATGGTTTGGTACATGTTGGTGGCTGTACATTGTCCAGGTTAGTGTAGTCTTGAAAAAAGACTGATGGCGACTGACGTTTCGACGGCCTAAGAGGAGGGTCATCCTCAGAGTCGAAAGAGAGAAAAATCTGACTGCCGCTGAGTCCGATGAAACGTCAGTCATCGACAACCTTTCTCAAGACTACACTAACGTGGACGATCTAGCACCAACAAAATACTAGAAATTTTCATTCTTGATATTTTACTAACAGTCGTGCACTTCGTCTGAGATCCACCTTCATGACCTCGCTTCCATTTTTCACTTATCGGCTTTGGCTTAATACACAATACAGACCCGTTTTAATAGAATCTTTACCGTTAAATCGGCATGTTTCAGACCAACGCCACCCTTGCGTAGGGTGTGACCCAAAAACTGCATGAAATGACTACGATCCTGGCCAAAAACATTGGGACAACACTTTAAAATAAATACACTTTTTAACCACCACCCCCCTTCCCCCTTCAATGTTGCATGTTTTTGGTCAATTGTTTGCATTGCGAATGACACAGCGACCGTCATCTTACACTGTGGAATGAAGCAACATTAATGGAGGAAGGAGGGGAGGAGGAGCGAGCAATATTCCCACTTTGGTCTTTGGTACGGTTAGTAGGGAGTCATTTGCAACGTTGTCCCAGTTATTTTTGGCCAGGATTGGAGTCTCTTTCAAGTATCAATTTTCCCACAACAACTTTGAAAATGTCATTTAGACATCTTAAAATTTCATAATTTTGGAAGCATGCCCAGACTCTTCCATGACAGGAACTTTACATATTTGTACACCTTGCATATATCCTGGTGGTTGTAATGTCGTCACAGGGGCGGAAACCTTGTTCTCGATTTGATCGATAATGTACCAGACACCCTGAACGCTCAAGTGGGTTAATCATACACGTCAGATTAAACATATGTATACGGTAATCGTTTCGTGTAAGTGGAACTTAACAAGACTCACTTGAATTTTTGTGGACGCTCACCTGTTTTCCATCTTCAGTAAATTCCGTTCAGTCTTTAACGAATTTTCCTCTTTCCTCTTCATTTTAAGATCTAATTTCTTGTAACGTTCGGTGCACTCCTCAATTCTGTTCGTAACATAGAAAAAGGAATTATAAACAAACACAAATACATGGAATAGCACTAAGGAGTTCTTGTCAGTGCACATTTTTAGTACCTTTTCTGTAATGCCTCAATCTTCTCGTCTTTATCACGACTGGATGACTTCGCCCTCGAAAGAACAAGCTCGACTTCGCGGACTCTGTAGGAAAGAGCAAAATATTGCCACTAAATGTGTTAACGATAATATCATATGTGTTAAATAGTACCACCAGTTTAATTATAGATATGGACGGAAAGACGCACAAACGATTACAGGGACTAAAGGACGGACCGACGAAATGACGCATTAACGAATGGTCAACCTGACTAAATGACGGTCGGACAGACTTACAGAAAGAGTAACAGCGATGCAATACGGCAATAGGCATACAAGCAATTAGACAGATAGACAGGTAGACAGAAAAACAGAAAGCCCGTCAGCCAGCCAGTCAGCCGGAGACTTAACCAGTGGCGTAGCCAGGAATTGAAGGTTGATGGGGTACGCCTAGGGTACAAAACAATTCCTAAAAATTTTGAAATTTTGAGTTCGCTGGGTGTTCATACAACAGGCTTTTAAGTCTCTGCATGACTGACCAACAGGTTGCCTTTCTTGCTTATGTTACTTAAGCCTTATTTTTGTTGCTTGTTTCGTTTATGTAGGGAAACTGTCCAAAAAACCAGATGTTTTAGTCTATATTTGTTAAAGGCAATATCACGTGATCTTCTCGTGGTAGAACGTTCGTGGGTTGTGTTTTGTAGAGCTAGAATTGAAGTGAATAGAAGATTAGTCTTAATAAAATCTATACAGTTTCCCTCATTTGTAATCTAAGGAATAAAAACTTCCAGCCTAAAATTTCTGACAAGAACTTAGTTGGTATCTGCCCTACATTTGGGCCTCAGTCTTTGGACCTCCTCCTCACAACGCTGCCGATCCATCGTAAAAACGTTGGCTGCCCGGTTCATGGCTTCTCTTGGGTGGCATAGCATGTGCATCAAAGCCTTTTGTGATGAGCTGTCCCACGTAGACTAAGTCCGATGAGCAAAGGTGACCAGTTCCAATCTCCAAAAACTGCCAAGAGTTATACTGTATCCCTTTTGTGTACTTCACGTATTTATATCTTACATGCGTTTTACATTATTAGTTAAATTATATTTTGTAAGATATCTTGGCTTCACTTGATCTCATCCAGTATAATGATCGCTAGGGCACAAACTTAAGTTGCGGGGGCACGGGTCTCAGCGTGTCCTAGCGTGGCTACGTCCCTGGACTTAACAGCTTGCAAAACAGCTCTATCAAACCGGTTTTTACCTGTCCTCAAGTCGCTTAATCGTTTCGTCCTTGATCTTTACTAGTTCATGGAGCCTCCTAGCTTCCGTCGTCACTTCTTCAAGTTCTATTATCCTGAATTAATAAAACAAAACATGAGAGGCAAAATTAAAAGGAAAATGGGGGGACGGCATATTAATTATGAAGCTTCAAAATCGAGGAAGCGAATTTCTCACTTTGTCTGGAGTTCATTGATGGTAGTTTCCTTCTTGCTGATACTTGAGCCCAATTTGTTACGTTCTGTCACGGAACCTTCCAATCTATAAACATCAACAAAGACTATATTCATAAAAGCATACAGGAATTTCTGGCAGCATACAAACCACAACCAGCCGACAACTTCAAGAAATATAAAACAAAACAGATTCCAAAAATAACATCTTGTGAACTCAAAATTCGAGTTAGAGAATGAGACTGTTGTCCGTATCACTTTTGTCTTGCTCTAACTCGAATTTTGAGTTCACAAGATGTCATTTTTCGGAATCTGTTTTGGTAGCATAGATAATCATTACTTGTTATAAGCGATAAAAAGTTCTTGAAACTAGAAAATTCGAAGTTGAACATATCTATTCGTTTGAGCGAAAGGTCAAACTACAATTTTAGTAAGACAATTTGCCAAAAAATGGCTGCCTGAGCACGACTTAAAATAATCGACACTGCGTTTCATGATGCTTTAATTTAAGCAGTATTTTGCATAGCCTTACTCACTTTTCTTTAACTTTTATTAACTATTATTATATTATATTAACTATTATTCCTGTGGTTATTTTAAAAAGGTGTTGAATAGTGAACTTCTAAGTCCATTTTAAATGATCCGGAACGAAACTAACGAAACCATTAACGTTGCAACGCGCTTCAGAATACAAAATTTTCGGACTGTACACAACACTTTGTACTGGACAGTCACCATTTGATCGTATGTATGTCCGAGTAAATATCATCAAACACGTCACAACGTGAGGAAGCAGAGTCAATTTTGATCACAAACTTACAGTCGGCTTCACACAAAGGGATGAACAAGAAATGAAAAGTTACAAAATGTACTTTTATTGAAGTAATAATGATATTTAGCTTTCTACGACAGTGGTCCGCACAGCACAATGACCGGATTATTATCAGAGGCTTGGATGGTGTATCCATGTCGCCTGCCAAGCACAACTAAAACTGTTAATGAAAAAAATTTGTAAAACTGGTACAGATCGAACAGGCAGCTACACAATTAAATTTAAGTTGAGGAATGGGACCTCCTAGTATTCTCAGATATATTCTTTTTACTAATAAGTATTATGCAAAGACGTCGTCGACACATTTTACATTTCATAACATTACCTGTCCGACAGACCTACCTGTCTTGAAGGACTTGAATGTGCCCCTCCTGAGCTTGTAGCATTGTCTCATATCTACAAGAAAAGACTGGTACAATTACCCGATGTTTTTAATGAGACGTTCCCTCACTAACAATTAACTTTGAAAGAAGGTGAGAGCTACTAGCATCATCAGGTGCGGTGTTGCTCGGTTAAAGTTTAATCCGCAATAAGGCGACTTACAATATTTTATTCAAAACCGATAAATCCTTTCTGTGCGTCTTGAGAGCAAATGGACATATTCTTCCAACACGGCTTGCCACCCGTTACCTTGATAATGATTGCTGCACATCGTACGATACATACATACATACATACATGCATACATGCATAAATACATGAACGGGATATATATGCAGGATATATAGATGTATATGAACGGGATACATACATACATACATATAAATATATACATATATATATATATATATATATATATATGAATGGGACTCTGAAAAAGGGGCAGTGCCCCGAAACGATAGAAGATTTTGTAAAGCTTTTTCTTGAATAAACTTATAACTGTTGTAAGAGTTCTCACTGAAAGGTGGCTGGCAGATGAAGTACTTACATGGATGAGGTTACTATATATATATATATATATATATATATATATATATATATATTTATATATATATAAACATTATGGCACTTTCACTCGACTGCTTATTGGAAGTCAACAATTCTGATGAAGGAAAATCTCGAGTGCTCGGCTACCTCGACTTTTTATTTTTTATTTTTTAAGACCCAACCGGGACCTGTTGCGAAAATGCAACAGGTCCCGGTTGGGTCTTAAAAAAAGAAAATCGAGGTAGTCGAGCACTCGAGATTTTCCTTCATCAGAATTGTTGACTATATATATATATATATATATATATATTAGAAGTAGTAGAGACCAGGTCGAAACCATATGAGTAGAGTGCCCAATACCAAGGTAGAGCGGAATAAGTAGACAAGACAAAAACTTTTGCTGCTAGCGCGTTTATTCTGTTGTCAACATGGGATTCCCAACTACAAAGTCTCCACAACCAACAAAAGAATTAACCGAATTCGAAAACAAAATGCTGTAACTTATACAAAACATCGAATTTAAGAACCACAGCAGCGACTTCCAGAAGCAAATCTTACGGGACACGACCAAAATAAGAAACGACGACAAACTAATTATCGCTGCCGATAAAACAACTAATTTCTACCGGATAGACGCCAACGCATACAGGCAGCTACTTAACACCGTCATAACCAAATCCTACAAGAAAGCACCAGCCAGCTCTTCAAACATAATAGCGGAAGAAAAAGAGATTGCTAAGGAATTGATTGTTGACAACAGAATAGTCGCGCTAGCAGCAAAAGACTCGTTCATCACACTCAAAGATCACAAGCCAAACTTCAGCAACAATCCCACCTGTAGACTAATCAACCCATCTAAATCCGAAATCGGCATTATTAGCAAACAACTTTTTCAACGAATCAACGCTGCTACCAAGTTAAACCAATGGAAAAACACCGACGCGGTCATCAGATGGTTTAGCAAAATACCAAATAAAACCACTCAATCATTCATCACCTTTGATATCGTCGAATTTTACCCGTCGATATCGGAGGAACTGTTAAATCAAGCCCTAAGATTCGCCTCGCAATATGATGAAATTTCGGTTCAAGAGAAAGCGATCGTAACCCAAGCAAAGAAATCCATCTTATTTAGCGAGAACACACCGTGGTGCAAGAAAACATCCAACTCTTTGTTTGACGTAACTATGGGTAGTTTCGACGGCGCAGAAACATGCGAGCTAGTTGGTTCATACTTACTATCGAAACTAAACCCAGAATGGTACAGCAACATTGGCTTATACCGAGATGACGGACTAGCCACATTCAACAAATCTCCAAGAGAGATAGAAAATATCGAGAAACGCATATGCAAAATCTTTGACGACCACGGTCTAAAACTCACCATAGAAGCAAGCAAAAAATGCGTTAACTATTTAGACATCACCCTGGATTTACGATCAGGAACCTATATATTATATATACATATATATATGTATATATAATAGCAAGACAAGGTAAATCGTCTAGCCATGGGTGGATCCAGACCGGTTCACTGGGCTTCCGGAAACCCATCAAATTTTCCTAAAAAAATGAGCATGCACAATGTATTTGCTTTTATTGTGTTTATTATCGCTTCTCCAGCTGGCACCACCGGCACGCCAAATTTGGCGGAATTAACCGTAAGATCGAACCAGATGAGCGTGGAGGATTCGCGTATGCCGTGAGCCATCGCGTGGAAACTCGGAAACCAGTGCTTCTTGCGTAAAGCCCACGGAAACCCATCAAAACTTCATATTATTGGATAAAACCTCTCAGACAATTAAAGTGAACCCATCGAAACTGTATTTTATTGGTCGAGCACCTTGAATTAATTAAAGTGAACCCATCGCAAACCCATCATCAATTAGTGCTACAATATAGCTGCCCGTGGAAAACCTGTGTGTCGCGAAGAAAATTGTTCTTTTGATATTGGGCTCGTTTACATGACGATTGGCCGGTTCTCTGCGGCAGAAAAATTGCGCTTTATTCAGAATGTTTGGAAACCTGACCAGCTCTTACTCTTTCCGCCGACTTGTGAGAGTGGTGGAAAATATCGACGGTTCAGGTATGAATGGTTAGTGCGCTGCCATTCTGCTGTTGTATGAAGATAATTTTGAACTATTTAGCCATCCTTCCTGCCATTCTGCTGTTTTATGAAAGTAATTTGGAACTATTTAGCCTTCCTACCTTTCATTCTGCAGTGGTATCAAGATGATTTTGAACTACTTAGCCATTCTTACTGCCATTCTACTGTTGTATGAAGATAATTTTCAGTATTTAGCCTTCCTATCTACCATTCTGCTGTTGTATGAAGATAATTTGGAACTATTTAGCCTTCCTTACTGCCATTCTACTGTTGTATGGAGATAATTTTTAACATTTAGCCTTCTTATCTACCATTCTGCTGTTGTATGAAGATAATTTGGAACTATTTAAGCCTTCCTATCTACCGTTCTGCAGTGGTATCAAGATGATTTTGAACTATTTAGTCTTCCTTTCTGCGATTCTGCTGTTGTGTGAAGATAATTTTGTAATATTTAGCCTTTCTACCTGCCACCTTGCAGTTGTATCATGCCAATGAAGTCAATTTTGAATTAGTTCAAGATGTTGAGGTATTGGTATGTGCCTCTTGCTGAGCTTGGGTATGAGATCCACCTGAACCCTAGTTGTATGGTACAGCTATTTGGGATAAAACTTTTGGGGAGGTACTCCCTAAATCAGTTTTGCAGCCTTTGTGCTACAAAAGTGATTTGTGAAACACTGTCCTTGGAAAATTGTGGCCTCCTAGGTTTGTACAGTATATCCATTGGAAGAGGTAAGTGATGCTAAAATGGTACAATTCGAGGAATGAAGGTACCTGCATGTTTTCATGAACTGGCTTCTGAAAATGCAGGAAATTCCATTTCCGAGCATCTACGATTTCAAAATTTTCCGAGGGAGCATGCCCCCAGACCCCCCTAAAAGTCTTGCATCTGCGGCGCTCGGAAACGTTTCACTAAATTTGTTGGATCCATCCCTGCTAGCGTTAGTCAGAGTTCAATGACAGAAGAGTGATCCTCCCGGAAAAGACTTATACACGTGAAAGTTAAACAGGAATTAAACTTTTATGATAAGCAGCTCCTAAATTTTCGTGTCGTGATAGATAGTGGGAAGATGGTGGAATAAGAATCGTTCGCCTGAAAATTATATAGGACCGTAAATTTGGCGCGCCATCAACAATGATTGTCCATCCCTTTTACTAGTGTACTAGGGAGAGCACGTACTTGGACTTAGATTGTTCCAATGACTTTATTTGCTCTTCTCTTCGTCGAACACTCTCTTGACGGCGGATTTTGTGGATGTCGACATCTTCAAGACTGCAAGACAAACAAACACGGGAAAAGTTGAACAACAGGTAGCCATTTAATACGAACAAGAAACCTCACTGTGTATAAGCCAGTTGGCTTTATTTATCCTAAAATGGACGTCACTTCGTTATTGTATTAAATGCACATTGGCGCTTATAGTCTTGTTTTGGAATAATAATTCGTTCTAAGTTCGTTCACAATAACAAGGTCATAGAGATTAATTAACACGACCAAAAAATGGTCGTAAATCGGTCGCCATTAGTGATGAAGGTCTTCGGAAGATCTGTTAACTTGTCTCACCTTCGCTTAACTTTCTCCTCGTATCTGCGCTGTATCTTCTTCATTTCATTTTCCAAGTTTGTGCACTCCAACTGAATATCTTCAAGACTTGACAAAACAGCAACATGAGCATAACGATAAACTATTTATCAAACAATAAACTAGTTATCGTATGGAAGTGGGTTTCCATCCTTTGAAATGTGCGGTCTTCATACGCTTTCTAGAGTTCGTTTTAGACCTATTGTTTATTACCAGAATATATAATACCACTGAACTCATTAACGCGTACTTTTGTCATGTTCATTTAAATTTTTTTTGCAGTAACATTCATTAGCATAGGTATGCAACCATTGGCATCAAAGGGTATTCAATATTGCCAACAGACGACCATTAACACCATTCCACTATACATTAGGGAGAACAAAATTTAAATTTCGCTAATATGTCGGTCATTGTTTTGCCATTTTTCGCTCTGCTGACAACTTTCTGCTCTGCTGAACCATTGTCAGGACTATATCTCAACTCCCTACGTAGAAATATCATGTTTTCTAGTGAGTTACAGATTCATTCCATTCTTCCTTTCTTGAACCTCTGAGGGGCTGATTATATGGGAAAATTTCAGCCCGGGCTGAAATTCAGCTCGGCAGACCGGGTTGAAAAAAGCCCCGATTACATGAAATATTTCAGCTCGGGCTGAAACTGAAATAGGAAGTGAACCCAAAGAGGAATTTTTCGGTAGCCTTTGTTGTTTTGGCAATTTGAATCTTCCCACGCTTAGTTTAGTTTATTGAATTCGTCACATGTAAAAATAAATACAAAGAAATGCTAAGTGACAGGGGGCAGTAACAGGACGAAAATCCCAATTGACAACTGCTCCCTTAATTAAGAATTAAGAGCTAAAAACCTACAACTAACATATGTCATACATCCTTATAAAAATGAGAACAAACATTTAAAATAGAAACTAGGTAATTATAGTAATGGCTGAAGGAACGACTAAAGCGTTACGGCGGCTTGTAAGATGGAAGTAAGCTCTTGTAACGATGCAAGAGTTTTGTTTTAAGCGATACAAAGGATGTACAAATTTTGTAATCTTTAGGAAGATTGTTCCATAGATTTACAGCTCGTGGAAAATAAGAGAATTTAAAATAATCTTGCTTATGGTTTGCATTAATATTAAAATTACTAGGGTCGAAATTGCGAGTTGCGTACGCATTAGTAACAGGGTTAAAAAATTTGCTACATTCAATGGACATGTACCAAACTCGAGCTCATACAGAAAAACAATGTCTCAGATTTCCCGTCGATATTCTAACGGTAATAGGTCAAGAGACATAAGCTTGTCTACGTAAGGGACATTTCCTGGTGGATAGTTCAGAATGAACTTGGTTGCACGCCTCTGAACATTCTCAATTAACGCTCGCTGTTTAACAGTGTATGGTGACCATACTTATCAATTATCTTTTCAACCCGGGCTGAACATTTTTAGCCCAGGTAGCTCAAACCGGGCTGAAACTTTCTTCATGTTATGGCTAGCTCCGTTTTTTACGTATTTTATCGGAAGGCCGGGCTGGAATTTCTGCCCGGGCTGAAATTCTCCATATAATCTGCCTCTTAACTGACTGCATAGAAGGTTTTTCAACCCCTCTTTATAGGAAGCCAGCGTTCACGGTTTATTAACGAATTTTCCTCACCTTAAAAACGTGGTCTCGTCTCCACTCTAATAAACGGTTATTTGAAAAATTGCTCTTCACACCACATTTTTCCTTTCGCGCATATTTCAGGCTGTTCACCCACTTCAGTTCACAGCACTTGGCTTACGCATAACTTTTGTGTCTTAGACACAAAAATGTTTCGCAATCCAAGCTTTCACGGCCAGAACTGCATGAAAACTTGGCCGCTAAGCTTTAAACATTTTTCTCTGAGACGTGAAAGTTGATGTAATATATCATACACGAGAAGGAGTGTTTTATCACATATCCAAACACCGAGAAGTGGGTTGATAAACGAGGCGATAGCTGAATTTTTTTACCAACTTCGAGGTGTTCGGATACCTGATGAAACACGACTTTCGAGTGTATGATATATCTCAAACGAATCCGTATTTAAAGAGAAAATCGAGTTTAAATTTGACGAAATTCTATGCTAATTAAGATCAGATATCCAAACTACGTCTCGGTACTGATTTTCTTTGTGTTTTGCTCATGAATTATTAATGAGTTTGAGATGAGTGTTAACAAAGTTCTGCGAATTAACGTTTATTATCTCATGAGACACCCATAATTCATTGTTTAAACAGGAGCGTTAGAAAGGGTTAATCAACGGTCACTCGTGTGATAAAGAATTTAACATCACGAGTGAAGCTTAACGGCCACGAGGGGCTGTAGGCCCCGAGTGGACGTTCAAGCTTCACGAGCGATTTAAGCTTCACGAGCGATCGCCTTATGTCACGACTTACCCACAATAAAATAGTTTGTTTTTTGTTTTGCTTTTTCTTTTATTTTTGTTTTATGTTATTTTTACAGTTTAAGGTCGAAGAGACATTGGTCGTTAGAAATTAACATACTCACTGATTAGTATGCGATAAGCGTTTATCACAGTGATTTCAAAGGAGAACAGTGTGATAACTCGTTATCACACTCCTGAATACTAATGAGTGGACTAAAGGATTTAACGCTTCTGTTGAAACAGTGAATTGTGGGTGTGTCATGACTCATGAGATAATATTTTTTATTCATGAGTGTGATAACCACTTCTCACACTAATCTCCTTTGAAAACAGTGCGATAAACCGCCTTTCGCATACTAGTGAATGTATATCTTAATTTTCTAAAGACCAACGTTTCTTCAACCTTCAAATGAAAAAAAACCCAAAACCAATTTCATTGTGGGTGAGTCATGAGAGAAAGTGGTTGATCAATGTTCACTCGAGTGATAAAGGATTTATCATCCCGAGTGAAGCTTAACGGACACGAGGAGCAGTAGGGTCTGAGTGGTTGTTCAAGCTTCACGAGAAGCTTACTTCAAAAACTCATTAACAATTCATAAGGAAATTGCAAAGGAAAACCAGAATCGTATCGTGTCTTGAAATGTGATAAAAATACGCTTACTTTGACCAGCCGACAACTTCAAGAGAAAGCAAATTCCGAAAACCAAGGCCATCTTTCAACATTAAGATTTAAGTTAACAAAAGATGAAAACTGTGGAATGGTGATATTTCGATTTTATTCCAAAATCATCTTCAGACCTTCCTCAAATTTTTGCGTCTGAGAAAACATTAATTTTCAAACTTTCTTCGGCAATTAATGTATTAAGGGATTCGTTTTCGAAATCATTGAAAAAAACCAGCAGTACGTACTTTATCGCATCCAAAATACTCGGCTGTCGCCTCGTGTTTTAAATCGATAAAGCACTCGGAGGAAGATTACAGCTGAATTTTTCCAACTTTCGGCTGGATTTTCGCCTAAAATACTGGTTCGTTTGAGAAGCAATTTCAAACACTCGTTTAGTGTTCTTCCTCCGATTTCTAGATACTGAGGAATTCGTTAAAAAATCTCGGCTTCGCCTCGTTTTTCAACTCGTTTCTCGGTATCTAGAAATCGGAGGAAGAACACCAACTCGTGTTTGAAACATTACTTAACTGTTTCAAATACATGTTGCTATTCCATACAGCTTTAAATCAACCCTGCAACAAATTAGGCAACTTTCTCGCGTAATTGAAATGTTATTCTCCATAACGTAAAGTAAAATAGTGTTAATGGTTGTCTGTTGGCGCTATTGAATATCTTTTGACGCAAATGATTGCCTTACTTATGTGTATGCTAATGATGTCACTTTCTATGCAAAAATTTTAAATTAATGTAACAACAGCGTAAATGAATGTCGATTCAATAAAATTAATGTATTGTGGCGTTATTGAGTTTGAGATTAGCGTTAACGATAGTATATTTTCCGATAATGAACAGGAAAAGGTGTGTAACACTGGTCCACGTGAACTGACCTCGCAAAACATTTCAAGAGTTAAAACTACTTCCTCACTAACCTTAGGCGTGCTGAAATACAACCTCAATGACGTCTTGGCGTAAGTCGATTTCTTACTCGACTTAAAAACTCGACTTAAGTAAATTGTTTATCAATATCATATAAAAGCGAACAAAATTACACATCAAGAAACTACGTTTCCCAAAATAAGCAATAATGCAGAGAGTAATTTCACGAAATTAGTTAAACCTAAAAATTAGTGAAGGTTACATACTGTGATAGAGGTGTTTAAGCGATATTTTAACCCAAGGGCAAAACCCAAAGTTTGATATATCGTATTAACACCGAGGTCAAGGTATACAAAGACGTATATCATCGTTGATGAAGTTTCGAAAAGAGTACTTAACTCGCCCGAAAAACATATAGAAATGGTGAAATTTTGTCAGAAATTACATGAATATCTTAATAAGGTTGATATAGGTTATTTATCAACCTCCTGAGAACAAAAGAAGCTGAGCCAACGATGATATATCGGTGGTTTATGCAATAGGTGTTGATGTTCTTATGCGCTTCCTACATTTTTCGTGACAGAAATTATGAAATTAGTCTATACCTGAGCTCTAGGAACTTGATTCTTTCATCCTTCTGTACAATAAGCAGGTTCAATTTTTCATTATTTATTCCAAGTGTTTCCAACTCAGTCAACCTTAAATTGATTGTAAAAAGTATTATTATATGGCTGAGCTCGGTTTCCGGTCCGTAAGTAAAATTACGCGTCCTGATTGGTTGCTGAACGGTCCGATATTTTACAAAATTGGACCGACCGGTTCAATACGCTTTTTACTTCGGACCGGTATGTTTTGGCGGGAAAATCTTCGAGCTGATTTTAATGAAATAGAAGGAAACAAAATATTCCCTTCCTTGATTGGTGTCTGCTCGCA
This sequence comes from Heliopora coerulea, assembly GCA_030142905.1. Taxonomy (NCBI): domain Eukaryota; kingdom Metazoa; phylum Cnidaria; class Anthozoa; order Scleralcyonacea; family Helioporidae; genus Heliopora; species Heliopora coerulea. Next base: position 1,272,983 of record JASJOG010000094.1, read on the forward strand.
ATAAGTATCCGGCTTAACCGTGATATGAATATGATAGCCTAGCAAATAACTTTTAATAAAACTATGGTGGAAAGAAAACTTTAACACTGACGTTTCGTTACTCAAAACGTATTACGTCAGTATTAAAGTTTTCATTCCACTATGGTTTTATTAGAAGTTATTTGCTGGGTTAACGAAGTTAAATCACGATTGTGCTTTCCGCCAGGCTCGTCAATAGTATTCTGCTTGTAATCATATCTTACAGACTCTCATGATGTAAATTGTAAAATCTCTGAAGACGTTAAGTTGACAAGAAAACGTCAGGTTAAACCTTGTTATTCCTTTATGGCTGTGTTACGTGTTTTATAATGAACGCTGATATTTAGCTCAAGTCAACGTACTTTTCATTCAATGCTCTGATGCGTTCCTCTCTATCCATGACTTTTTGTGTTAACCTATTACATTTACGAGTCGCTTCTTCATATTCATCCATCCTAGATTGTGTAAAACAGAGTTACGAAATAAGAAGATTGTATTCCGCTATAAAGAATAGCATTACGGTGTAGAAAAAACCCCTAAAAACTGCATGCAATAGGAAACAAATGGTACACGTAAGACAATAAGTCGGTCACTTACTTCTCCTCCATAGCACGTATCTTATCCCCTTTTTGTTGAGCAATTTGTTTCAGCTTTTGATTTTGGTTGGTGAGCTCTTCCAGTTCCACTACACTACAAGAGTTTATAGCACAACTATCAGCGAAGCAACACGTCAAGAATTAAAGGAAACAATGGGAGAACGAAAACGCTACCGCAAACAAGTTAACAAACGGAATAACTGAGTCAGTGGTAAAATATGTTGAGAGATGTATGTATTGATACGTGGATACATGCGAGAGTGGAAAGCAAAAGCATGGACGTTGGTGGCTTGGGAGACCGATGAGTGATTGGTAGGTTGATTGGACGAATATACCATCAATGTATGGACAAGTTCAGTTGCTTGAAAGACAGATACATTCACTGATGCACTGAGGGTAATTATATAGCTAGGTGGGTCAATATATGAATGGTAGTTCGGCTGGTGGTTAATTCGGTGAATAAACACACAAGTTCCACATGGCTGGTGTGTTATTGAAACTGCAATGTTTCATGACGTACGCAAGGGTGTATTAGGCCTTAGGTTGGGTCTGCGAAGCCCTATTTGTCGCCAAAATGAGGTAGGTGTTACCGATGTGAACGCGCGTATACATGGTATTTAAACTCAGAGTTTTTAGACAGGATTGTTCTTTTTTTTTTTTAATCACGCAGTTCATTCTGACTCATTCTCTAAAGTCCATTTACAACAGAGCATCAGGTAACGGAGAAGTATGAACTGTGAACGCTGATTTACTTCATGTAGAATGTACTACACAGCAAAATATACAGCGACTTTCCTGTAAGGTGTGTATTGCTGAAAATGTAACAATAAATGCAAAATTTGTTAAGAAATATCGAATATATTTTTTTAGCCTTTTCTTGTCTGTCTACAAATAGGAGTCATTTTCTGCTTCGAATGTCACGGCTGGCTCCATCTTGGATTCTACGACGTCAAAAAGTTGCGCCCTTTGTCTGGCAACAAAAAAGAAACAAACGCTTTCCGTGTTTCGAATTGACAGATGACGTCTTCAAACCGAAGTATTGGCTGCCACGGAGGTCAAAGCTCAAAATGGTTTGAACTGCATTTGTGACAAAGACTTGAAAACATTTCTTCCCAATTTTTCCTTCCAAATTTTACATTTTAATGCGTATTTTCAACATATTACACGCAATTGGTTTTCAGTTGGAGTTTCCATGAAGAATCGATGTTGTGGTGAGGAATATTTGGCAGTGTGGAGTCTATCTCATGAAGTCGGACCGAGTTTTTATGTTCGACAAGTGCATTCCTGCGGTCATGGAACCTGTGAAGCTCACTGCCTGTTTCACAATGGCATTAGTGATGAACGGACTCATGCAGGGTTACTTCTCATGGCAGGATAAACTGCTTTTCAAGTAGCCGCTTGTGGAGAGAAGCGTTGAATGAAGATACTAAAGTCATCTGCAGGGAAGGCTAGTTATCACAGCGCCTTTATTAAATTTAACTTTCTAATGTACGGATCAAGAACTTATTTTGGAGAGAGGCGTTGCATGAAGATACTAAATCTGGTTATCACGACACCTTTATGAAATTTATCTTTCTAATATACAGCTCAATGACTTATTCCAGTAATCATTAATTTTTCTCTCCCTGACAGGGTTACGAATTAATTGGGGGTAAAACGACGACGTTGGACGACATTGCGAGAACAAAGAGAATTTACATTTCGAAGGCCGATTTTTTTAAAACTTAGACTCAATTCATAATTTCCAAATATGCCACGGCGAGAAGGATTGACTCTCGTTTAGCACATTCCATGAGTTCGTGAGTTCTCTGTCACATTGCTTAAACACTTTGCATTAATCTGGAGACAACTAGGCTAAAAAAGACTTTCCATCGTTGTTTTTCCACTTAAGACAAGGTTCATCTGAAATTGGTGTTACTTCCATTTAAATTTTTTTAGGCAGCATTATAAATCAACCTCCCGTAGGCATACGTTTGTTGTCCAGGAGTAACATACTAAGACTACACGAAAAACAAGAGGTAAATAAATGTTCCAAATTCCATTCTAACTGTTAAATAGCAGCTTATTCTTTCGTTGGATTCATAACCATTTGTCCCAGAAAACGGTCTTTTATGGCATGAAGGTTTCACTAACACATCGAATATTCGGCTCAAAAAAACTCCTCAGTTAATGGGTGTTTTCAGTTGTATTAAAGGTTTGAATAAGGGTGATAAATTCAAGATGATACTTGCTCATAGTGTTTGATTTTTAACTACCACGAATTCCTGAGATAAACTGACCGGCCCCGAACCTTTGGCGAGAGCAAAAAAGACTGTGTTTGCATCAGTGTATTTATTCAAAAATTGTTTCGCACTTATCACTTTTTAGCCTGTATTATTTGCTTTTCCATTGCAAGATTTGCTTTTCCATTGCAACACTTGTAAATATCAATAATTCTTTCTCCAGGAAGAACGTCCCTCATAAGTCACCTAGCAGTTTTATGACGAACGGGAATTCTTCAGTGGTGGAAGAAACAACGATGAGACCATCACGAGAGGATCTTGTCCAGTTGTCTTTGTAATGGAAAAAGATTTAATCTTTCTAACATCTAATAGGGGACTAAGAAGATATTAGAGTTCAGTCGTCAGATTTTTTCGGTGCAGCTCTCCAAGTGGATGGAACGAGACCTACCAGTCTCCGAAAATTTAACCTAGGCCTAATGCACAAATAGATATCGATTACGTTAAAGTCTTACAATATTTCCTGGGTAAACCCGGTTCAATTCAGGGAAGGGGTGAATATAGGACTCAAAATGGGATGGGAGAAGGCGAAAGCGCCAGTTCCCAGGACGATCAAAGGACCGGGAAATCACGGCCATTGGCAATTATTTACGACAGATTTCACTTCACGGAAGTTTGCACTTAAGATTCGAGTGAATTTATTGCCCTCAACGCTGCGACGTCGCAATCACAATCTTCGCCGCTTTGGGAAACGATATTTGCTTTCCATTTCTACTATTTCACTCTGAAAAAAAACATCTCCAAACTAAAACGTAGGTTTGCTTACGACAGCTTCGGTTGGGATGACTGAACTTTTAATTGCATTCAAAAATACTCTAAATATAGGTCGAAGATGTCCCGTTATAAGCCCAGCCTTACACCCCAATGAACTTTCGTTTTTGATGCACTTCAAAACTCTGGGATTTTCTGAGACCACCTCTTTCTCACCCCAGCAGCCATCTTGACTGTCGGTGGCCCTGGGTTAGTGGACAGATGGACGGGCGGACACATACATTAATGGCTGGATGGAGTTACGGACGCACAGAAAGACAGACGAATGGATCGATGGGTGAACTTTTCGCAGAGGATGGATTTACGAAATGAGTGATAAAGCTGGAATGTTGCATGTGTGCAAGGCGGAAAAAATGCATTACTGGAACGGCTTGAAGAACATGTTACCTTTCTTCTAAGCTAGCGATCCTTTCCTCCTTAATTTTTACAGCATGTGTAATTTTTTTGTTTTGGTTGTTAGCTTCTTCGATCCTTAAACAATGGTTAAAAACAATAGTGAGATCAAAAAGTATGGTTTGTATAGGCGGACTTCACGTATCTTTATGGCAGCTATAGATGTCAGCGGTACTTGACTAAAAGTATGGCTGTTACTGTATGGGATCACTAAAATGGCCGCCGTATCTTTATCATTTGAATCACAAGGTAATGATCACAACCGACCGACAGGCACGAAAGAAATGTGAGACAAAACTGGTACATAGGGAGAAAATAAGTCGGTTCTTTAAGCGACAGTTGCTGTTCTGTTTTACCCCACTTTTGTTTCAGCTTAGAAAAAGTTACCGTTATGCTCTACAAAAACGTCACCTCAATCACTGTTATTTCCTTCGAGCTGAGAGGTATATCGTTTTTGGATTCTCACTACCAATTCACTCCTCAGTTAAGGTAAAACTCCGTTGAAATAAGAGTTTCTGATCATTAGACATGTTTTCAGTGAAGAAACACCTTTTTCACTAAGGTATCCCAACTCCTTTTGCCACTGCTAAGGTCCACTTACATGATACCATTGACGCATACCATTGTTCCTTCTGATATATCCGACTAAACTACTGGAATCTTCCTTTGAAACTACATTAAATACCCCAGGACGAACAATCACATACGACAATCGTGTTAATAGACTCCAAGTGTACTATAGCTCGTGTCGATGGAACTATGTCGATCACTTAGTCGTTTTCACTGAAAAATTATGTATTCACATAAACAAATTTAAGTGCAGGTATGAATCGCAATAAATCCTTTTACACGAAAGAACTTCTGAGTTACAAAAGACTGGCGTTGACAGTTCTTTCACATCTCACATTGTTGTTGCGATAATACTTGTCTGAAATGTAATCATATACTGTACAACGACTTTTTGGAAAACTACGTATATCAATATATTTTTGAGGCGGTTAAATTAAATCCTTAGAAACGTAGTACGTTTAACTCTTTCCCGGCGGCATAAAACTTCTGTTATTTTACTCTGGCAAATGCCACTCGATATTAGTCGTCAAAGGAAGAATTCCCGGCTCGAAAGAGTTTACGTGCCGATAGAGTAAAAACTAAGCTTGTCTTATTTAAAAGGACTCGAAGGTAAGGGTCAAAGAGTGAACAAAACAAACTGTTTCTAAAGGGTGTCGTGTACCAAGTGTCAAATCACGATAGAAAACGTCGCGGAAACCTTTGAACAGTGTTTCAAATTACGACATTTTAACAAGCCGCACCTGACTTGTAATCTTCATGTTTTTCCATTGGGCAAAATATAACTAATACAACCCGTTGAAACTGAGTCACATAGTAAACATCACAATTACCTAAATCCCACTTCAGTACTCTTCGCTCAACCAGAAAACAAGAAAAACGGACTTTGACACCTGCTAAACAACAACGCTTTCGTGTAACTAAGGCCGCCTCATTGTAAAGAAAGGCTAGTTTTCTTTCATGAAAGGCCAGATCCGTTTCAAGAAAGACTAGTTGAGTTTCAGTCATCAGCTCCCGAATGTACTAGTTTGCTGTGCTGGTGCATGACAAACATAAATGCAAAGAAAACAAACGAGTATCTTACAAAACTTCAATTCTTTCACATATTTGACGCTAAACATTAATTTCGAACGCTTTAATGTAATGCAGTCTACATTTTTCGTATACAAACCTATTCTCAAGGACAGCTAATTGTTTCATGTTGGCTTCTAGGTTCTCAGTGAGAGTAAACATCTTGTCTTCTTTTTCTTTTATAACGTGTCGAATTTTTTCAGCATCTTTGTTTTCAGCCTCCAGGGTACGAACTCTAATAGCAGTGCAGGAATTATCGAACTTAATTCATTAAATTTTGAAAATATATGTCCAACAACACGATAAAAACGTCTTACATAATACAGATTAGAAAGCAGCTAAATGACTTCCTAGCGAACTTAAGTGATAAAAATTGAATTTTGGCGTAAACGTCGAAGCTGTTAGGAGTTTTGGGTTGTAAACGCATTTGGGGCCCGCATACTCATCATCTCTTCGTTAGTATCGTCCTCCAGACGGTCTAGAGCTCGGTCAGGTATTTGTATGCTTGCAATTAAATTACCGGATATCCGCACACAAGAAGACAAATATAAATTATTAATAACGCATGAATGTTGAACCATGAAAACGAGAGTATCAAATTAAATCTTACCAGAAATGTGCATGAACCTAATTTTAGTACGCGATGGAAACACGATTTCATCAATCCGAAGATAAAAACTAACGACCTTAAAGAACTGTTAAACATTCTGCCACTGAAACTTGAAACACACTAGCTGTTGACGTACGTAGATCCGGGAATCTAGCCGCTTTTAAAGATTTCTTAGAGTTTAATTTTTACGGTACGTAAACAAGTTGTTTGAATTATTAAGTACTGTCTTAATTTAAGTGCAATGTAAATATCTTTTAGCATTACTAAACGAGTGATTATCGAAAATATGGCGTGACGATGGTCCAAAAATTACGTCATGTTTCTCGATAATCACCGACAGGTGAATATAACAGTGAAGGCATGTACGCAAAATCGCGGCTATCCTTGTAAATGTAACCGAAGAATTTCAAAAACAACTCGATCACTAATTACTTTCAAATAATCACCTGCGCAATTTTACCAAAACAATTATTAACTGAGCGTAAGGAGAATAGTTGCTAATTATTATTACTTTTATCACCATTATTATTGTCGGGGTTGTTGTAACTAATACAATTACTATTATCATTCTTATTCTTATTATCATTATTAGGGATTAGTATAACGGCGACCATCCTTGTAAAATATCCTTTTAGGTGGGTTCATGTACCAAATTAGTAAAGGGTTAGCAATTTGTTCTTCAGGGTCGATATTATTTATTTTACCATATTGACCAGCAGCAGGAAAAAACATGGACGAAACAGTTAGTTGTCTATTCTGCTCTGAAACGTAGAACGCACAAAACAAACTATTGCCAGGCTCACTCAAAATAGGTAGGAATATGTTTTTGTGTCAAAAGGACAGTCAGAGTAGGCCCAAAAGAATGCTTTCTAAGCGTTTTTCCCGAGGTATTTTGATTTTCACAGTCCGAAGAAAACCCCTCGATAGTATTAAGTATTTCAACTGACAAGCAATATTAAGAACTGTTTACACGGGCAATTCTTCGTGCAATTTTTTCATCATGAAGAACGCGATTGAGTAAACTCATCAAAGTATAGTACCGTATGTTCGTATAGCTTTGCACAAATAATCCACAAGTCAATCCACTCGATCGTATGTGTCAGGAGGCTAAAAATCGCAGCAAAAATCTCCCGTGTAAACAGCCTTTTAACCGGCATGGTGCAATAGTAAAATTAAGTTTGCTGGTAATTCAACGTAATAAAAATACCGTTCTTCGAGATCTTTGACTTTATTCTCTTTCAACCGCAAGTCACATGACAGTTTTTGGTTTTCGCCTGTTACGTCGTCTAAGCTGAAAGAAAAGTATCAACATATCACTAGTCTTGCCTATGATATCAATTGAGCTAGTTTGTTGTGAATTTTGTGAGCAAAGTTCTACGAATACTGTGAAGAAAACGCAGAGTTTCTTTTCACATACTTTGTGTGAATTCTGAAATTTTCTTCCAATGAAGTGTAAATTTGTATAGCCAATCAAAATGTACCGAACTAAAAGAGTAGAATATCTTTTAATTTCCGATTAAACCCAATCGCCTTTTGAACAACCGGAAACGAAAAAAAATATTTTACTGTAAGTAACAGTATGTGCCAAGAAGAGTGTATGTTGAAAATTATACTTATATAAACTGTTTTAAGATCACTTACTCTAAAAGTAAGTGATCATAAAACGTACATTTCATACACAATCCAAAATCATGATGAGCTCTTGGAACAATAAATAGCTGACGTTTCAAGTGAAAGTTGTTTTTTTGATCAAAAATAAAACGGTCTTCTTTTTCACTTTCTCACCCTTGCAAGGTGTATAAGTGGTTCCTTTCCTTTACTTCGGCAGTTTTGCATTATATGCAATAAATAACTTGGATAGTGTCGAAAATTTTAAACACAGGATTTTCATGTACAACATTCTTAGCAAGTCATGTCCTGACAACTCGAACTAGATTCGGAGACACCTGATTAGACAAATAATACATGATCTACAGCAATCTTTTCCCAACATCTACTGGTTACCGTATACTGTGTCTTCACCTTAACGTAGCACTACACCAGTCCGATCAAAGAATTACATAAAAAATACGTGGTACATGAGAGGCTGTGATGCAAGGTGGGAATTTCCGTGCATAAAAGACCGATAGGTTCTAGCTACTAGTGGAAACAGTGCCGTACCAAGGATGGGAGGCACTGGGGCACTTGCCCCAGGCGCCAATTTTATCGGGTAACATTTTCAGAAACAAAAATTCGATTTTTTGGGTCCCCTTTCGTACATTCAACAATATTTTACAAATCTCAACAAAATGTTAAGCCAGTGTCTCGACTTCTCATTGTTAATAGACGACCTTGGAGCTGTCAAGGCTTGGAAGCACCTTTGCAAGGCACCTTTCCAAAGCAAGGCTTTGAATTTTCAATTGCATTTCCAGTAATAAAAAACAAAAAGCACAAAAACACTTGTTTCTACAGAAGTATCTCGTTTTCTTGTATACCGATAGTACCGGTATACAATTGTTACAACACGCGAAGCTTGGGGTGCTTCCAACAGAATTTGCCCCGGGTGAATTGTCACCTTGGTACGGCTCTGAGTGGAAACACATTAACAGTGTGCACTCTGGCCTATGACCTTTCCTAACTCCCGCGTCTCATACGTTATTACAAGATGACTGTACCACGAATATTCCGGATTAGAACCAGTTGGACGGATGAACTATTCATCCACGTTATAACAACATATCGGCAATTGATTCACCAGGCGGAAATCGCAGTCGTGAAAGATACTAATACCCAGCATAATATTCTTAGAACAGCAACAAGTATTAAATCTTCTTAACTTTATATTTGTGATAATGACTGTTCTAAGAACATTATGCTGGGCATTGGTACTCCTTTTACGATTATGTCATAACAATGGTTGTAATGGCGGCTGTTGTGAAGATAATTTTAGTTGATAAGCCCATTCTATCTTGACTCCGAATATTCGTTTTCTAGAGTTCATTCCAAGATTTTGGGTAAACAGACAGAAAATCAAATAATGATTGGTTAGATTTTTGCACTAGCAAAAACAAAGCAGTGTGAATATTTACTTTCCAGGTGTGTTTTCAATTCAGAAATACCAATGTCTTCAAGTTAAGTTGTGCATACCTTATTCAGTTTGTTCTCTTCCACTCTATCAACTCCACACTTACAACTATCCACCGATCCTATCCCCACTCGAAACCCTAATCCTAACTCAGAGCACATCTCTTATCCGAAGCCCAAGTTGACTGTTAAGTCAAATGTTCGAAAGCAGTTGTTTCCCCACGCCTGAACTGTCTTTCTCGTACATTGCATTCCCAAGTGCTGTTTGTCAGCAAGCAAAGAATTTAAAACTAATTTTACGTACAACATATTCCACACCTCCGTAATCTAGAATGTTTTTTCTATGCAAGCAGTAAGCCCTTTCTCTCAAACCCATGCAGTAATTATGCGTGCATGACATTTTGTTACGCTTTCATCAGTGGAGTTAATTATAAGCGCTTGAAATACTGAAATAATGAAAATTCGGGATTGTTGCACGTGCGTGATACCAAGCAGTCATGCCATACCTCGATTCCAACTCTGCAATTCGCTTTTTCTTCTCTTCAAGGGACTTCACCAACTTATCGCGCTCTAATTGAACGGTTAGTGCTTCCTCGAGCCTGTCAAAAAGATATTCAACAAAAGGTTGGGACATCTTGCGGAATTTGCCCAGTTTGTCCAAACAGTTCATGAACTGTTTGAGAAATTAAAACAAATTTATCAATTATGCTACATAAGTAATCACAGGCAATAATTCAAAGGGTTGTGGTAAGATTATACTAGAATATTAATATCTCAGTCTCCGGTAGAATACCCGAAACTTAACCAAAACCTGAAATAACCATGGAATGCATATTTTGCCTCTTATACTAGCGTCAATTCATTTCTTATGGTAATATCATAGCTACCTCAAAATTCTTTGTTTCATGAGGTGCGATTAATGACTAATTTACCTCATTATTAAAACATTAGGTACGATTAGTTTCTAATCGTACCTCATGTATATGCATAACCTTATATGATTCAAACCGATTTAAACCGTTTTGTCTCGGCAGCTATGATATTACAAAGTAATAGCATGGCATTCAGGTCCATAAGTGATTAAATGTCCCTCAAGCCTCGGGAGGTTTACTAAACGTCTCTCGGCTTTCGGGTACATTTAATCACTAATCGACCTGAATGCCATGCTATTACTTATAATAATCAGTGATTATAGGAACGTTCACTCAACAGTGCTATTGCCAAACAAAGTAGGTGAGTATAAAATTTTTTAGACATTTGCACCGTAAAAGAACGAACGGAAAATGAACTACTTATTCTATAAAAACTAAGAACATTTTAGTCAAAAGAGTGAGGACTTAGTTATATATATCAGCAGGAAAATTGCTTAGGTTATACTTCCTCGAAAAACCATGATTTTACAATAGACTATTTCTATGTTAAAGCACGTATCGTTGACTTGGCCGTACAGATATCGACCTCTAAAGAACTGGCAGTCCTTACTCATTTGAAAGCAGGTGTGTTATGCCAAAAAATGTAACAGGTGGGGTGAGTTAAATGACCGGATTTTTCTCGTTTTTCTATTGAATAGGATAACAAAGCGAGTTTAGGAAACGTAAGATATTGATTACAGTGCGGCAGCAAGCGGAGATATTCCCTAGAAATTTCCTTGAAATTCCGCTAGCATCAGAAGCCTCAGTTAACCGATTTATTCAGTAAAAACAGGATAAAAATTAAACCGAGTAATGTATATGTTATCTGTTTCGACAAATAACAAACACAGTTTCATTCAGTGAATTTTCGACTCTATCTAGATCATCTTCAGACTAAATTTTGACAGTTAAACGTCACAGATGACTATTGCAAATAACAACACGATTTGATTTTGATGAGATACGCTAACAAACTTACCTAGTTTCTAGCGTAACGATCTTCTCATCTTTAACCTTGAGAGTATGTTGCAGTTTCTTGGAGCTGTTCAATGCATCTTCCAGCCTAATATTACAATAATATTGAAACTTTCAAGTACAATATTCATTCAGTACCACCAGTTTCAAGGGTGTTAGCGTACATCGTGAAATAGTTTCATCAATTAAAAAGCGACTGCAATCCAAATCTGAATTACAATAAAGTAAAAGAAATTTCGGTAGTTCACTGTATCTGCTCGTGTTCGATATAAATTCAGTTTTTATTCATGTATTAAAAACAAAACAAAAGGACAAGACCACAGTGATAACAAATTTGAACATTCAGTGAAAACCCTCCACTAAATATAAATTTTGAGCCATCAAACAAGATCTGAAACGACGACGTCCTAAAGCATAAAATGCGAAAACTAATTACGTTATTTCTATGACACAAGATCAGACAACGTAAAAACATTCACATTTCCAAAAATAACAAGTCATTTCTTGACTTCAGTGTTTTCCTGTAAGCTAAATTTTCGGTATACGTTTCTCAAAAGCGCTAATTTGAAAGTCCACAATAACAGATCAAAAAGTATTCCATCCTCCTTTCAAGTAGTTCGTTTAGTTGGTTTGAAAAGACTGTAGATCTTGTATGAAGTATCTGCCCTCCAGCCTGACCAACTGTATACCCACCATTATTTCTGTAATAACGAAGTGTAATTTGGGGGAGAAGGTTTTTGCTCTTAATTTCCGTGAATAAACAAATGTAAACTAGATCAAGGGCAAAGAATGGCATAACGATACTGAAGACACCAGCAAATTTACAGGAAAAGCCCACAAAAGTAGAAATTAAATTTGCAAGAAACACAGTATGAAAGAACCAATAACATTTCGAAAAATGAATCTTTTAGTTTTCAATCAATTCGGGAACTGAACAGTTGCCGACAGATTATCAAGTATCCTCTTATATTAACATCTAAGAAGATATTTGGAAAAATTTTGCTCTAGAATCGAACACTTTAGCGTCGATCATGTGAAAATCCCATCGTACCACTGCCATTTAACAGTTTTTCTATTTTACAAATGTGCAAAGTTTTAAAAACATTTCAAACGCAGTCAACAATACTAACCGGCTTTCTAATTCTAGGATTTTATCATCTCTCGTTTCTAGAATTTTTCGACTCGCTTCATCATCACTAGTTTCGTGTTTTTCCGCTTTGCTTTCAGCATTCAGTAATCTAATAAAAGTAACAATAACTGCCATTACTTACGTCGGTTTGTCTAAAATTTTATACAGTTTACTAGAATTTGCAAATTAAGAATAACGTCAATTGAGCGGTCAGCAAGAAAGTACTTTTGCTACAAACTGATCCCTCGATTTCAAGTCGACAGACTTTTAGCGAACTCTCAGTAATCAAAACTTATGAAGGGGAAAATATTTTGATGTTTTACGTAAGATCCGAAGCGTTTACATCCTGGGGGTGAAGCAACGTACTAAAAATGTTAGTATATGGTATGGTATACGGTATTGGTAAGGTATGGTAAAGTATGATATGGTATGGTATGGTATGGTATGGTATATGGCATGGTATGGTATGACTAGACCCATGTAATGGATAACACGACCAGATACATCTTGTATTATAAACCAGTAGAGAATGGTATGTTGCGACCAGAACAGTATGGAGAGGAACACTACGGGAGAGGAACACTACGGCAGGTGACTGAAATATTTCTTTCTAAATCAAGGTGAACGTATTTACTGACGGGGAAAACGTTGCAGTTGTGTAGAAAACCCAATCATAAAGTACACCATTGACACACAGAAGCCTTTATTCGTGAGCTACAGGGTATAGTATGTTATAGAATTATGTGGTATGGTACGGTATGGCGTGGTGTAGTGTGGTTAGGTATAGTGTGGTGTGAAATGGTGTGGAATGGCATGGTGTGGTGTGGTATGTATGGCATGGTATGGTATGGTAACGACCAAATATCGCAAACAATACCTTTGTTCCAGGGAGTCAACCTTCTTTTCCTTTAGTTCAAGATTGTATAATAACTTATTGTTACTACTCTTAGCATCTTCCAGCCTAAAGTTTATAAAAGAAAAAAGAAACTTATAAAATGATATTCCTAATTTCACAACAAGTTGTTATGCGATGTCCCCAGGCTGTTACTTACATATGAAATAAATTTCAATATCTCACAATCGAAGAGAGGTGTGGGAAGGCTGTTAAAGGGAAATCTTTATGCAGTAATTTCAAGAATCCTTTCACGCCACGCAGTTCCTGCCGAAGCTTTTTTTAACTTCTCGATCATTCTGAAAGCACAACTTCTGTTTGCAATTCCTTCGCGAATGTTAAAATACTTAAAGTTAAGAGTCTTTATTTAAACGAAGTCCTTCGTTATTTGTACTTTACAAATATAGTATCAGTCTCCGTCTCTTTAAATCATCACTTATAGATGTACCCGCCGGAAAGCGTAGCTTCAAAATCAAGATGAGTGCTCCGCATAAAATGTCAAAAAGAGACATTGAATCGTATTTACTCTGCTGTATATGAGTCAATGACTTTACGTGACATTTTATGCTGGGAACTTATCTTCATTTTTAAACTTCATCTCTTTATCCAACTTCGTTGAATATTTCCTTCTCCACTAACAGCGTAAACTTCATAATGTTTCCAAATAGCTGTTCCCTTTGTTTAATAATGATTTTGTCTTACTCTGTTGTTTATTTTACCTGTTTTCAAGCTCGACAATCTCCTGATCCTTGCTTTCAATGGTTTTGAGAAAGCCATCGCTCTTTCGATCCTTTTGTTTAATTTGAGAATTGAGCCTCTCAAGTTCACTTTCCAATTCAATCAAGTCTGCAATTCTAAACGAATGCAATTTCGAGTTTGGTAAGAATTTAGCAACTAAAGCAAGAAAGATGTACCGCTTGTAGTAGCCAAAGAATAAACTAACTTTCTCTCAAATTCTTTCAATCTTCTGTCCTTCTCACGAACAATTTCGGAGTGTCTTCGTTCGTCTTCCTTTGCGGACGCTATCAGCTCGTTGACCCTAATAGGAAACGCTGGGAATATGACCTAGGTTTATACTTCAAATACCAGGCACGAATAAAGACTTGTTACACAGAGCCCACTGTAGATCTTGAAGTGAAAATTACGTGTATCTAATATCAACACCAAACCATTACAGTTCTAACACTAGATCATTGAAAATTTATATTTTTACATTTGAAATAAAGATCTACAGAGCTTATGCGAAACCATTATTGCGACCTATTGCACAAATGTTACTACGCTCACGTGAATCCGTGTAACGAAATCATTGGAGAATCCCATCGACAATAAGATTGCGGTTTCCATTCCCACCCGACGCTCAAAAAAAACCGTTTATTAGTAAATAGTTTCCGAGTATGCGCATGAATATTTGACGAACGAAATTTGCGCTAGAGTGCAGTTTAGCTGATGCAGACAAACCACTAACTATTTAGGGTTAAGGCTAGGGTTAAGTTTAGGTTTAGGATTGGGTATGGGTAATAGTTAGTATTATGTTTAGTGACTTGAGTCCGCGATTGCCAAATTAATTCAAGTGCACCCGCTAAACTGTACTTGACCAGAAATTTGCAAGTGTCTAAATCTTGCATTTTAAGACGCAACCGGAACCAGTTCGAAAAACTGTCTTCCCACAAGCATGGAACCCATAACCCTGGGAATTTAGTGCAGTGTTCCACCGACTAGGCAAAACAAAGGCCCCTGTCGAAAGTTTGGCCATAACTTCTGTATATATGTGGTGGTAATGCCGGTGAAGTTATAGGGTTATATTCAATGAACATTTGCATTTACACTACATCAAATGAAATTGAATATATATTTGAAGAAGGGTGCATCGACTGTCTTAATCTTGTGCTCTAAGACCCAGCCAGAAGCAGTTGCGAGAAATGCAACTCTTGGGCCATCTGTTAGAAATCGAACCCCCAATCATGTGAATTTGGCACACCGGTCTGCCAGCTGAGTTACGAAGGATTAGAATATCAATTTCATTGAGCTAAGAATATAAATACTATTTCAAGTGATCGAGTGTAAATGAATAAAATAAAAGAAAACATGCGCAAAAGAAACAAGGAGTTTTTCTTTGGCCTCATTTTAATTCCACTTTTTCATACTAGATGGGATTTCTTCAGTTTTCTTCAGGCTTTGAATTTTGTCAGCGATAGTGCCTTGCTAGAAAATGTACTTTCTCATATCTGTTCGCCCTTCAGCAATCCCATGATGCATACTGAAATGGCGAAGGAACTGGCAAGCGTTACAATATCCATGTGTCAACTTCCCAACCTGGTATGTTTATAGTTTTCGCCTTAGTCGTATCAAAAGGGTACATAATGTTATGTATCGCTAAGCGAGAACGATTGGCCTGAGCCGTAAACCGTTCAGCAAATGCGCGCATCCAAAGATATGTTGCTCCACCTTCCGACTAGTACGCTTGAAGTAGGAAACATGACTAACACTCTGACGCGTATCTGGAAGTCACTGAATTTAAAGAAACAATTCTCCGGAATCACTTAACGAGGTCAGGCATTGGACATTAGGGACCTTAAGATCTACGTCAACGTCCTTTATAGGAAAGAATTCCTCATGGAAAACAAGAATTGATCATTTTATCCTTCAGTGCATTCTGAACATAGTCGTTCATCTGCATATAGATACAACGTCACCCAGACCATTTTCACGTCTTAAGAACATCGTCAGCTTACGGAGTGAAAAAATCCTGTCACTTAAGATTGAATTCAGCCCGAAACTACTATCATTTTAGGAGAATTGAAGCGTTTTAGGAGTCACGAAACAAGACACAAACATTAAACACAGTGGTCAATAAACCGCAGTTTCTTTAAACGTCGAACTTTTAAAGGACGTAGTCGATCACGTTCATGTCGTTGATCTTAAGGTCCCCAATAAGAGTCAGGGAAGGGGGAAAAGGTAAATTAAATCGAAACATCAGCTGAACTACTGGCGAAATAGTAGCGGAGAAAAATAGCAGCCGAGTAGAAATAAGAGCAAATTAGATCCAACAATACATCATCAGATATGTTATATCGTATTACCTCGTCTCCTGAGAAGATATTTTTTCAAGTTTAGATTCAAGGGTTTCGGCAAGATCTCTGTTTGCGTCTTGGAGTCGTTCAAGCCTTTGCCAAATTAGAAGAAGATACTTCAGCATCATCATTCCTACGGACAACAATTTATGCTCCATTTTGAAGCATGGTTAGTTACGAAACTCACACCGTATAAAAGTAATCGAAAGCTTCTTTGATCTTATCAATGAATTAATAACCAGGGGCGATCCCAAAATTTTGAAAAAGGAGAAGCGCAATTTTTTTAATAAATTCATGCCACTTTGTGGCGTTTTAGTGGGAGAATGGCTGGTTTCCCTTATTACGTCTGCTGAATTCAATTATCAGAACACTTTGCATGTTTTTCATCTTCATGCACAAATTGAATCCCCAAAGTGAATGGAAAAACAATTGCTCCGATTAACATTACAAACAAGATTTCGAAATGTATTCTGGTAGTTGTATTCAGCAGGTGAACAAGGAGAACCGGCGGGTTTTTATGCTACTGTCGTTTTCGGTGTTTTTTTGAATCTAAACTTCTTCCACTCACCCTTTGTTTTCTTTGCTGTTTGTTTTGATTCTCTCTGAAAATAATCATCAGTCTTCTTGGTGGTTGATGTCGACATGTAATGCTTGAGTTTTGTAAACTGGCGAAAGGTCACATGACAAAAAGGGGGGCGCGCGTCCGAAGCGCCCCCGCCTAAATCCACCCCTGATAACGGCGAGAGTTTCAGTGTCGAAGACTCGAAAGTGTGACATGATGGGTCAAGTTGGGTTACATCTGCATGGGGACGACTGAATTGGGAACAAAACTGAAAATTTGCACTGTTCCTCCTTTCGTTTACAAATAACTCGCCAAGAACGAATAAAGCCATTACCAGCCGACAATATTAGGACATAAAGTAAGAAGAAAACTCCGAAAAACATCTTGTAGACCTTATAAAGTCGTAATATTACCTATTACATTCGTCTTGTTTTTACTTAAATCTTAAATCAACAAGACGTTGTTTGTCGGAGTTTGTTTCTTACTTTATTTTCTCTTACTGTAAGACCAAAACTGAATGTTGCCACACGCAACGCGCTAAGCATTCTATATGATCTTTTGACACAAAATGAAGGGGAAAAAGAACTATCACGGTTATTTAGCTACATTTGCACTGGAATCTCTGGACCTTCGAGTCTCGACTACTCGAGTCCAAGTCCAAGTCCGGGACCGAGTCTTTCTCAGCTAAGTCCAACTCCACCGTCCACAAATACGAGTGAAGCACTCACGTCTGGACTCCAGTCCATCAACACCCATTTTGCCATTTAATCTATTGTTTTCGGGCCCAAATAAATCGATGTTTTCCATTAGCCCAAACCTGTTTAAAACATATCACTTCTGGGAAACTAGCTAAAAATATTACCTGTTTTCCAAGTCCACCAGTCGTTTGTCCTTTACAGCGCAGTTGTCAACTAACTTGTCTTTCTCCAAAACTAAAGCTTCCATCCTAAAACAGTGGTATAAATGAAGTATTCTTCAAGTTATGCACAGGGCTTAGATCCGTTTCCAAAGCAAATTTACAACCTAAGCAATAAATTGATAAGTCTGCAGACTCATAAAAATCGTGCACGAATTTCATCTTTTATGGTTTATCCCAATTAGAAGTATATAGTTGCTACCAAGGAGCCAAGTGGAAGACGCAAACTAGTTACGAATGATATCCCAGCAAATAACTTTAATAAAACCATAATGGAGTTATAATACATTAAATACTTGCGCTGCTAAATCAGAAACATCTTCAGAGTACAATAAATTATCTACATTGATAGATGTGGCTTAACCTTAAAGCCACCAAATGAACCAAAGGTCCGTTGAGATATTTACACAGTGCTTAAAATGAAAAATAATTTTTAGAATGTCTTTACAACTGTTCATATAACTGAAAATGACTGTTCTATTTGGCTGTATTTCGTGAAGTAGTAAAAAACTTAGGGCACGATTTTTGACTTCACATTTTTGAAAGATCTATCACTTATGAGATATATATTTTTGGAAATGTAGAAGCTTGAGGACATCTTTAATGATAGTTGAACGTTCGTCAAGCTTTATTCTCAGAAAACGATTTCAGAGCCCCAGACGGGGATCGAACCCGCATTATGTCGAACTTGCACCTTAGCTCACCATCTGAGTCTTTTTGTTTCAATCTCTTGTTTTGATCATTTCTCTTGTTTTAATCATTTCTAGTGATGAGAAACCCCATGCGATATATTGACAGGATAAAAATCACGTGCACATTCACATACATGCATGGGCGTCCGCAGAGGTGGGCCCCCTGTTCCCCCCAGGAATACGGAACAAGGAATATTTCTTGGTAACCAAGCAGTGATCACATACAATTATGCATGAAGTGGCAATTGTTGGTTATACGACTGAGAATAATTTACCATTAAGTTTTTTGGACTTCTTTTCTAAAGCTTCATTCATGCTTTATCTCATAACAAATATGTCAAAAACTCCGTTTACACTATTTAGATTTTGGACAGGGCACGGCTAAAATTTTGGCACGGGTGATTTTCACAGGGTAAACGGTGCGAACTTCTTAAAAATTCAAACCTGTGCCAGCATTACGTCACACGGTCATAAGCTCACCGCATAAGTTGGCTATCCCACTTGCCTCCTTCCCTAGAAAGAGTCCTGCGGACGCCCATGCATACATGCACATCAGGCTAGGAGATTGAGCTACCAAGACTCAATGGTCCGACCGTCAAACCGGTCATCAGAAGGTTGCGGGTTCGATCCCCGTCTGGGGCTCAGAAATCGTTTCTTTGAGGACAGAGCTTGACGATCGTTTATCTATTATCTCAGTGTGCTTGCTGTTCGTATATAGGAAATATTGAGAAGTATTGTCCTCGTAAGCTTTGAATTTTCGTACCTGTCTTTTAAGTCAGTGACATCTCTGGTTTTCTTTTGAGCAACTTCCACTGACCTCTCCTTATCCTCCTTTAGTTCTGACAAACTACATGAATGGCAGAAAATATTGACAGAGCAGGTTTACAGACAAGATATCACATTTGTCCTTCCTTTTTAAAGTACACAAAAACCATAGTAGATATCCCTCCATCGGCGAGACGATCTGTACATGTATGCTTTTTGTCTTTCCAATTGTAATTATCTAATGGGTAATATCGGCATTATATTTTATGCGATAATTTTTAATCTTTCAAAAGTTAATAACCGTTAGGTAAAACAGGGGACATGTTTTTACAGGACCACTTGCTAATAGTGTATCACAAAAAGATCCATTAACTGGCGTAGCGCAATAGGTTGCCTCCCGAAGTAGCACAAAAAAGGCCACTCCACGTGGAAATCTGCCTCGATAATCTTTTCAAAAATTTTAGAATTTCATTGCAAATTAAAGCAACTACAAACTGTTGAACCAGATGAAATAGGTTAATTACGAGAGCCAATTGTAATCTAACCTAGACGCAAGGGAACACGCAGATACAATGTAAAAGTATAATAACTAAGGAAGCGCACAGTCGAATCCTGTGACTTTTGAGGGTCTACCATTCCTAGACTCACGGAGTTCCTTTCACACGAGTAGAGTGCTGGCGCGGGGTTACTCTTTATCTAAAATACAATTCAGAATAGCATTTAGGACGCCGCTTCACTAAAATGCCACCTTTTAGAAAATGCCACACGGGGCCGCATTCACTTCAGCTGTCCACTCGCGACGCTACTGGATCTACAGTCCACACAAGTGGCAAAGGCGCACTTAGGACTTTATGACTTAGATTAGGTGGATCATATGAAATTGCAATCTTTTTTGTTTACCCATGCAGGAGACTAACTGGATCTAAAAGAGATACCGTTCACCAGCAACTCGGCGCTAGCAAAGCAGTCTACTCTTGCCATTTCCACCAAATTCTGCAGCTGTTTAAAAGACATCAGTGGCCGGTTCCCTCCATACTTCTGCTGAATACAACTATCAGAATACCCTTCAAAATCTTGTTTGTAATGTTAATTGGAGTAATTGTTTTCGATTCGCTTTGGGAATTAATGTTTGCGTGAAAATGAAAAAAAAACCCGCAAAGTGTTCTGGTAGTTGTATCCAGCCAACTTAACAAGGGGAATCGGCCATTTGTTTGGAATCTCTGAAGCGGAAAAGTGTTTCAAATGCCACCTTTCGATGCTAAAAATTTACCTCAAAAATATTTGAGGTAAATTTTTCGACACTGCCAGAGATCCCTAGTTTAAATTTCTGGATAGCTAATCTATCGGATATATTCTTCCCAACTAGGGCCAATTGTACGAAACCCAGACAGTTTATTCCCGGTATAAACTTGTACTTGCTTTCCAATAAAAATAATAACGGGTGAATACAGCTATCCATGTATACTTTGCACCTACTCCACTCTCTATTTTTTCTAAGATAACTACTTTATCAAAACCGGATAAGACATCATCCAAGCTTTGAACAACCCACTGCTGGTTGCTAAAAGCAGGAACCTAGCTGACTAGAGGCTTCACCAAAGGTGTTGAGTAACGGAACGTTAATCAAGGTTTTGCAAAAAATAAAGTTAACTTAACAAAAAGAGGCCCAGTTCAAATGTCGAACTTTTCATGTGCTGATTGGAATGCTAATGAGCAAATCCTATATTCAAACTGATTTGCATTTCATTCGGCAAATGAAAAGTTCGGCGTTTGAACTGGGTCTGAGACCAGTCTCAAGGATTTTACCAACTAAGACCCACCAGACTAATGCCACATGCTCGTGACATCTGACGCGATACTGACGACATGATGACCACGAACAGTGTTCAAACTTGTAATAGTTTGCTGACGTTTGCTAACTACCTTATTCAATGAAAATGTACTCAACAAAGGATTAAAGTCTATTTCAGAATCATCCTCAGGGTATTATGAAATGATAACTTCACAATTAACCAGTTATCATTTCATAAAGGGTTAAAGGTATCCCAATATTAGAGCAACATAAGCACGTTCAAAATCACCAGGACTGTGTGATCAGCCCCTCGCGTTCTTACAAAAGTGCGTAATTACCTGTTAGACAGCTCGTTTATCTCTCTCGATTTCTTTCGCAAGTTTTCTTCTGATTTATGACGGTCAGCTATGACCTCTTCAAGTCTGAAAGTAATGAGAATTTACGAATGAAAAATACTTTAAAAACACGAAGTCAGATAAATTAAAAACTATTGTATGTAGGCTGAGCTTCTGCCTCTGATTAGTTCATGAAATTTTAAAGTCGAATGAATTTCTACTGTTTTAAAATTTAGAGAGACTGGGAGTGAAAGCAATAGCTAGGCCAAAGTTCTGGGATTTCTTTTCGCCAGCAAAAATACTACGGCTTGTTGGTTCAAAAGACCATCGAATGAAAGCAATAATAGGATATTCGTATAGCCTTACGTAGCCTAAATCTCACAAATTATTACTACAGTGGAACCCCGTTAATACGGTCACCAACGGGCCATAAAAATCTGGCCGTATTAACGGGGTGACCGTATTAACGGGGTGAGATCCAATTTCACAGCCGACCTCTTACGTCATCAAAACCTTGTTGGAGACGTCATGAAAGCCTCGTTTAAACGAAAACTTAATTGAACTGAGCTATAGCACAATTTAATATATTGCATCTAGTAAGTAATAAATATTAATTTGTTAAGGTATTATAACGTTTCAAAATAACAATGTTAGGATTTAATAAAAAAATCAGTGACTTTTGATTGGCTCTTCTTTATCTCAAGTTGGTCACTCTGGGTCCGTGAAATGACTTTCGAAAGTTCGTTTGCCGTGATAATATTTCCCCTCGACTGTAAAAACTGCAAAACATCTTCAAGGTTTGCTATTGCTTCTGAATAAGAAGTTACTTTCAAAGCCGCTACTGAAACTCCAGCTTCTTCATCATTTGCGTCGTCGTCATCGTCACTGTCATAGATGTGAACAGTTTCCTGGTTCGCGCCCAACTTGTTAAAAAAATTGGCTTCCCAATTGTCTGGTAGCTCTTGGCAAGCTGGTGGATCGAAGCTACCGGACACTGCTTCTTTAATGCCTATGGCATCTACTCTTTCCGCTTGTTGAGCGATGTCCTCGACATTGCTAATTTCACTTTGAAATCCAACAAAAGGGTATCAATATCGTCGTCTGCCACCACCAGGGCATTAGATTCTCGTTCAGAATTGAGTATTCCTGACTTGATAAAACACTTAATGACTGTTTCTTCTGAAACGTCGTTCCATGACATCGCAATCCATCTCATTGCTTGCAGAACATCAATTGACTTGCAAACTTCGGATGCAGAAGAACACTCATCAATTTTGCTAACTACATGTGTTAACAAGTATTTGTAGTATTTGAGCTTAAACGCCTGTATTATTCCGAGGTCAAGCGGCTGTAAGTGAGATGTTGTGTTGGCAGGTAGAAACACGACTTTGATTTGAGTAAATTTCTCGTCAAGATCTTCAGGGTGACATGGGGCATTATCCATGAACAAGAGGATTCGTCGATTTTGTATTTTT
Source organism: Heliopora coerulea (assembly GCA_030142905.1). NCBI lineage: Eukaryota > Metazoa > Cnidaria > Anthozoa > Scleralcyonacea > Helioporidae > Heliopora > Heliopora coerulea. The sequence goes on from JASJOG010000094.1 coordinate 1,295,869, forward strand.
AAACGGCGATTTAGCTTACCAAGAATTTCTTCTAAGATTTCACTTTCCATCCACGCTTTGCGTTGACTGAAATACTGGCATGGTAACTTCGATCTATCAGAAATTCCCTTAAAGCATCTTGGATTAGCTGACTTGCCAATCACGATAGGCTTCTCTTTGCTACCAGTGGCATTCACGAAGAAAGCACACGTAAGTCTCTCCTTGGATTTCTTTCCTCCTGTACAATTACGAGATGAAAATGCCAGTGATTTGTTCGGCAAAGCCCTAAAGAATTGACCAGTTTCATCCATATTCCAGATGTTTTCTGGCTCCCATCCTTGCAAGATTTCTGGGAGTCTTTCTTTCCAGGAGATGACTGTATCTTCACTCACATCTCCCGCTTCTCCACAAATAAATTTAGCTTTGATCCCGTTTCTGTTCTTGAAGCGATCTAGCCATCCGTTTGATGCTTTGAATTCAGACGGAGGAACATCTAAGGCTTTGGCAATTTGCATGGCTTTTTCTTGTAGCAACTGACCAGATATGGGAATATTCTTGCTTCTCGCTTTGCGAAACCAATCCAGTAACGCTCTGTCAATTTCAGCATTCTTGCCCCCTCTCCATCTTTTTGTGTCGCTGCTGGCATTAGCCTCGAAAGCTGCTATGATCTCATCTCTCTTGTGTAAAATACATTGAATTTGAGTTCTTCCACAACTAAATTGTTCAGCCAGTTTTCTTGTACTTATCTGAGGATTTGCATCGTTAAATGTAATCACTTCATATCGCGTTTTCAAGTCAAGTTCTTGCCGTTTACGTTTGCCTGACATGACAAATTAAACTTTCTCACTCGATTCGAGTGAATAGAAAGTCTACTCTCCAAGCGGTGAAATATTGAAACCATACACCTTGCTCACGACTTTCTCACATTTTCTACCATAGTAACCGACAATTTTTTGACAATTCTTTGTCTTACACTTCCGACATTCACACAGAGACATCTGATAAGCTGTTTGCTCTACTGTATGATCAACTCATTGAGCTGTTGACAAAAACGTGTTCTTGTTTCTCGTGTCATGTCGGATTTAAGTCCAATCGAAATCGAAGTTCCATCATGGATTCGGGGGTATCATGCGTACAAGGATTACTGGCAGATCAAGAATGGGGAAGTCTTGAACTTGAGGAATGACCCAAATAATGAGCACGACAAGAATGCTATTGAGGTAGTAAGAGACGGGAGAGTGGTTGGCCATATACCAAAGGG